>VDFB02000002.1:186319085-186777951 GCA_007258455.2 Sequoia sempervirens
TTCACAACCTCCAACATGAGGTTTGGAAGTTCAGGTTTTGAGCGATAGGGTGATCCCTTTATCAGTGACTCACAGGTTCTGGGAACTTCACAACCTCCAACAAGAGGTTTTGAAGTTCAATTTTTCAGTGATATAGTGACTTTGATGCCGACTAATGTGGGAACTCATAGGATGGTGGATCATGACGAAGGTTGACAAGTGGCAATGACATGGAGGACATATGGCATGTGGGCCCATGTGCTCGGTGAACATCGATGAGATGGTAATGAATGTCTCTTCGACTAGGCGGCATGGTGTTAGGTGGATAACCCTAAGTTTCGTTATGGATATTTGCTCAATTTCTTATCCGATAGCTAGAATTAGATGCTTTATAATGGAAAGTAGGAAAGTAGCTCAAGGTGTAACCCTAAATGGGTGTGGTAGTTGAAGAGTCGATAGAGTGTGGTGGTTACTATGTGACTGGTTGTGAGGCTGAGGAGTTGAGAGAGAGATGAATCTTGTAGAAGGTGAAGGTTGAGTGGTTGTGTGATAGAGAGGCCAAGAGGTCGATGGTCGAACCGTGAGGCTGTGTAGCCAAAAGAGATGTATATCATTGAGAGAGGTGGTTGCAATGGGTTATGCTATCGAATACTCTCTAGATGGAACAAGATGTTAATCTCCTATAAAGGTCATGAGCCTGATATTGTATTGTAACTATATTTTGTTGTTGAATAATACAATGGTGATCTGGGCTTTTGGAGTGTGGGATTTTTAACTTGTAAGACTTTTCCCCACGTATATCTGTGTTCATGCCTTTTGTTTCATCTTTCATGGTTGTTGGTTCTGTTTGCTAAATCTGTTAATGGTGTTCTTGAAACTAGTTGTTTTTGCATGAGTTTCTCTCAAAAGGATTAATATGGGAAATGAACTATGTATATTTTTGCTTTATGGCATAGTAGTACATGTCTTTGAGGGAATCTAAAGAAATAAAAATTACTAAAGGCACTACTGATCTCAGATGTCCTTTTGAGATGTGACTGATATTTTCCCAACAAGTGGTATCAGAGCATTCTTTTGGGATGTGTTTCTTCCTAGTATGTTACTTGTTTTGGGTATTCATTCTGTGAATATTTCTAGTCTACCAAGCTTGAGGAAATTTGGAGGAATCAATTGATGTATTAATCCTTTGGTGGGTAGAAGTTCTTCCTTTTTTGTTTAATTTTTTGAGACAACACGCAACATGGAAGATGGTGAAGATGGAGAAAATGGAACTCGTCATACTGGAATCTTGTGATCTGAGGTTCCTACTTGGCAGTGGTATAACCCTAATGCATGGGGTGGAATATTTTGCTTCATGGCTATGTTGCAGCAAAAGCTTTCATATTGGGTGTCTATGTGAGGGGCTCCCTGATGATATGGAGAAGTTTGGGTTGTGGTCTAGTCATGAAGTAATGTGCTTATGCTAGGTGTTTTTCCTGGTATTGGAAGGCACAGTTTTATGGTACCCCGAGTGCAAGTAGGCTATGGAGTTGATCATTGGATGATCTGGAAGCTTTTGGAATAGCCTATCTCTCTCGTATGCATGTACATGTTGGTGTTTGAGGAGTTGGCCTAAAATGGGGCTGGAGTTTTTAAACTACTGTTTCCTTTTAAGGATGTTTTGTACTTGCATGGCTTCCTGGTTTTGCAGGTTTTATATGAACAAGAAAAAGTTGTGGTTATGTGGAGTTGTTGTTAAGCTATTTTTTGGACCCTAGCTTTTGGGGTGTGACTAGATGGGATAGTTGCAATTCAGAATGGTTTGAGGAGGTGTGATGCCTTCTCTGCATGGGAGTGTTGATACATGATTATTCACTCAGCATTTCCTGTGGTGTTTCTTGTTGGGTTCCTAGACTATGGTGCTCGAGTTGTGGACATGATTGGTAAATCAGATATGAGCTTGATCTAGTGTTTGAGTCAAGTTTGTCTATGTTGTTATTCTCTTTGAGATCTTAGTTTTGCAGTTTCCAGTGTGATGATGGGTTTTCATGTTTCTATTGAATAAATCTATGGGTTTTGTAATGTTGTGGGCTATCTTTACCTACATGTTGTGAGACAACTCGGAAGTGGACTACCTATATCCGTGAGATTTGATTTTGTGTTGGTGCAGATTTGTCAGCTGGTCTTGTCTTTGGTCATTTGTGCATTGGTGTAGTTGTTTTGATATGTGAGGATGGATGGTGTTGATTATCTAAATAGTCAGTTATGGGGACTTGTATCATGTTGTATCATGATGTCATGGATAGCTTGGATACATGGCCCTATGTAAGCTTTTGAAATTGATGGTGTTTTTTTTTTCTTGCTTGGTTTTGGAGATCTTGGTGTTGCTTGGTATTGTTGTCAAATGGACATGTTGATGAGTGGACTTGGAGGATTTTTAGTATAGCAGATGTTTTTTCATGATGCTTGGAGAGCTCGGTTTTCACATTTCAATGAGAGCTTTAGCAATGACTATGGATTCATCACTTTGTGATGGATGGTCTTCTCTAGTGTTGCAGATGTTACTAGGAGGAGCTCTTAGATACTGTTGTTGTAGAAGGGTTCTTTCACATTTGCATGGAAACTATTTGAAGATGTGTAACATCTCATAGTCATGGAGGATTCTTGGAGTCTTTGGTTGAGGTATTGGCAGTGCTTGACAGATGATGTTGGTTTAGAGTTTGTTGTGTTTCATGTCATGGTATACTCTTGATTGTGTTAGCTCTCAGTTGTTTTTAGTTTGTCCTTGATGTCAAAAGTGGTTTGTTGATATGAATGTGATGATATGCTTGGTAGATGTTGACAGGATGCATTCTCAACTTTTTTTGATACATGATGATTACAATTGATTTACATGGTCTTTACACATGGTTCATGGAATGCAATTACAAGTTTTAGATTTCCATGCTTCATTTTTTGATACATGTTGGTTACTGATATTGTTATCATTTTTCAAGGTGCTACAAGTCAGATTTATCCTTTTCATGGTTTCAAATCACATATCAGGTATATGATAGTTGATGTTTGACATAGTATACATGATGACATTTGCTTATTAAATAGGTAACTTAGACACTATGCACAATGACTTACACATACTGGCAAATATATTTGAGGTATACATTTGTCTATATAAAAATATACATGTGACATTATCCAAGTCACTTTGCAAGATTGAATACTAACTACAGCCACATTGTGGTCATGTGATGTTGACATTATAAATGTTTTTTTCTTTTGCAATAAAGTTTACAAGGTGGTTTGGTTGGATTTATATTAATAAGGTTTTGGGATCATCCTAATAAGGCTTCAGTTTGGTTTGATTGATCATATATGGCATCGGGAAACTTGCATGGTATTTTGTATTTGAGCACAATGCATGTGTGTTTGATCACATTGTATCATTTTTTGATATGGTTATAAGGATATTGGTTTAATGTTGACTTCCATTGGCATGAATATTTGGAAAGGTGTTTACACCATACTTTCCTCGGTCGACATTTCTTGTAAAAAGAATTTGTTTGATTTATATTCCTAAAGAGTATTGAGTATACTAAGCATGTGATTTCAATGGAATAGACTTTTTAAAAGTCTTGGCAATGATATTAAGGATCAATATTGTTGATGTTTATATTGGGCTGCATAGGACTCGATATTCATGTGACTTCACTTCACTTGTTAGTGACCTGACATTGGCAATTGTAATCAAGGGAAAATCTGATTATCGTTAGAGGGGTTAGCACAATAACATCAAAATCCCAATGAAATAACAAAGTACAAAGGAAATAATATGAAAACAAAAGAAACAATGTTACCCTAAGTCCTCATCTTCCATGGTTGACCTTTGTTACACCTCCTAGCTTGCAGTAAATAAAGATGCCCTCAGATTTCAAATGAGCAACTATGACAAGTGCCTAAGCCCTATGCAAGTGTTGAAGGATTTGCATAAAAGAAAGTGACATCACAATAAGATAAATGACAAATGACTGTTAAAATGATAACCCTAAGTTGACCGAAAATAGACATGGACCAGAGAGAGACAAATAAGAACAAAATTTCCCTTTTATAAAAATTGCAATTTCAAATGTGTGGCCAGGATGAGAAGATGAAAAATACCCTAAAATCCATGGTTAAGATTGAATGTTGCAATACGAATTAGGGTTAGGTCAAAATTAGGGCAACGACTAGAAATGAAGGGCCAAGATTGAATTATAAGATAATTCAATCAAGGGTCGAAATTAAATGAGATGTCAAAAGAAAAGAATTAATTTGGAAGATAAGACTGGCACAGAAAAAGAGGCCGCTGGAGAAATTAAATAATAAAATTTATTTACCCCAGGTGACCAGTGAATAATTAAATAATAAAGATATTATTTAATTATAGGAGAATGTGACAAAAGGAATTATTTCAAATTAAATAATAATTTAATTCAAAATTCAAGAGGGTGGAATAAATTAACTTTATTTAATTTGATGAGAGAAGAGTTTAATGAATAATTAAATAATTAAAATAATTATTTAATTATAGTAGAAAATGGACAAAAATCAAATAAATTAGAATCTATTTAATTTTGGAGAGAAGAGGACCTAATTAAATAAATAAAATTTATTTATTTAATAATCAAGAGGAATAAATGACAGAAGGGGAATTAAATGAAATTAAGAAATTTATTTAATTAAAGGGGGACTTAGGTAATTAATGACGTATTAGATAAATAAATAAAATTTATTTATTTAATAATCATGAGGAATAAATGACATGAATTAATTAAATAATTATGAATTATTTAATCAATAGTCGAATGTGGACCAAGGACTCAATTAAACAACTTAATTATGCTAGGACGAAAGTGGTAAAAATGAAGCTTGTAGGCCTAGGTCATTTTTAGGTGTCTACATTTTGCCCCTCTTTGTCATAATGTTGCTTGTCACATTGTGACAAAGAAAATAAGTCAAAAAATGCCCCAGTGCAAAATAAGATGAGGAAGAATGACGAGGAGGGTTGCGGTATGCCCCCTCGAGAGGACAGACAGGTTCGAAGAACATGGGTGTGCTCTCGAAATTGATGAAAAGACTAGGATATGCAGAGACAAAGAAATGTAAGTGCAAAAGATGTGAATGCAATGCTTATATGAGATGGGTGAGAGAAGATGAAAAGACTAAAGAAGATGCATGTTAATTCCTAGACCAAATCCTTCAAAACATTGCCATAGGACCTTAATATTTATTGCTCTTAATCATCATTGGGCGGACTATTGTAATGGCCAAGAAACACCATGATATGACATAGATCAAGGTGTGCAAGGTCGTACCATCACGTAAGACAAACAGTCACAGACAAGGATGATCATGACTCATACTAGGAGCGAGCTTGCCCCAGTCTTTTTGCCATAATCAACCACATGCAGAAAAAAGACAAGGACAAATCATGGAACGTCGCTGCTTCTCTAAATCCTGTTTCCAGGACATCCTTGAGAAACTAGTAGCATGATTGTCAAAATACAAAAAGAAAGAGTCCTTACCATGACATGTTGTTTTTCTAAATCCCCGAATCAGGACCTCGCTGAGAAGCTAGTAGTCATGTGTGTCGATTGTCATGCTACGTCGATGCTTCTCTAAATCCTGCTTAGTGGGATCTCGCTGAAAAACTAATAACATGATAAAGATGAAAAGACAACTGTCAAGTGTTTGCCAAGTGCATCTGGATATCCATTGTTCTGATGTCAAGATGCCATGTTTGATAATGTCGAGATGTCCCAATGTTTTAAAGTTTTGAGGACCTTGAAAAATGTCGAGACTTGGTGAATTCAGGAAGGACTCATCCTGAATAATGTCGATGTCGGGGGGATTTGATCCCTAATGGTCGTAAAGGGGGCCCCCGAAATAATGACAATGCCTAGGAAGGACACATCCTAAGGCATAAATGACAGAGTTGGTTCTTCAGAAGGACATATCTGAAGAATACTGATGTCATGAAGAGTGATCCTTAGATGTCAAGGGAATCACTCAAAGTGTCGAATGACGATGACGATGCCTAGGAAGGACACATCCTAAGGCATAAATGACAAAGGTTATCTTTCAAAAGGACTCATCTGAAGATTAACTGAAATTTGACAGTTTGACCAGGGTATGATGATGATTTGACTTGTTTTGACCGAGGTTGACTTGTGTTTGACTATATGCCGATATTGCCCTAATGACATGAGTGATGTGTTGATGAGATCGGCCATGTTTGAACAAATGATTGTTTTACTTTGTTTCAGGAGTTTTCCCCCATATGGAGAAATGATTGAAGACTGCTGACGTGTGTGCCAGTGTAGTGCCATGAACCCTAATGGACTGACCTAGTGCGGCCTCGGGGGCTCATCGATAGATGGCCTTGCCTACGTCATACACTCAGAGACCTCGTAGTTCGACACGACCAATGACTTTGTCTTGATGAACGAAGATTGCGTCATGATTTTATTTTGACAAACCTAAAAGGACTAACCTAATGTCTCGGGGACTCAAGTAGGAGTCTTGCCTATGTAACAAATGCGCAGAGACAACGTAGTTCGGACAAATGACAAAGACTGATTTGAGATGCTTGACTTTGATTAGAAATGATGATATGTCAGTGTTCTTCGAGTGGCCACATGATTTTGTTTGGTTTTCTTCAGGACGTTTTACGATTTTTAGATCTTTTTTAGGCCATTTTGCAATGTTTTTGGTCTTTTTTTAGGACTTTTTATGATGTTTTTGTCTTTTTTCAGGGCTTTTTAAGGTGTTTTTGATCCTACGTGCCATCCACTGCAGTTGCATGATAAACATTTTTCCCCCAATTAGGTCTAAGACTTAGCCATTTGCAAGGAACATGTACGGGATGTTGCTGACTTGCTAGACGAACATTTGGCAGAACATGATGTCAATCGGTCATCCACTGTGATAGGAAGGGTAGGATGTGATGGCGATTTGCGGAAATACCTTTCATCCTAGGCCAAGTTTAGACAAAGTGACAATAGATGGCAGAGCAATGATTGATTACGCATGGCGCCTGTTTGCCAGGTTTTCACCATGGTACTTGTCCAAAGTGCCCGTTTGCCAGGTTTTCACCGTTGGACGAATTATTTTTCTCTTTACTATTTTCATGATTTTTTGATTTTTTTGGTGTCACCAAGACGCTGTTTGCCAGGTTTTCATCAAGGTAACGATTTTTTTATCATTTTTCAATTTTTTTTGCATTTTAGGGCCTTCAGCTTTGTCCTCTGATGCTATGCGTAGAACTTTCAGGTGTAAACTTTGGGCTCAGTCAACTGTTCCCCCTCTGGAGTTGCCAGTTGATACGCTCCAGAACTAAAAGATATGATAATATATGACCCAGCCAGTTTGGTTCAAATTTTCCTGGCTTTTCTCTGTCTGCTTGGTTCTTAGGGTTCTGTATGAGAACCAGGTCGCCAATGTCAAACCTTCTGACCATAACCTTTTTATTGTAGCTGCGACAAAGACGGTTTTGATATGCTTGGAGGTGATTCAGTGAGTTTTGTCTTCTTTCGTCCAGCATTTCCAGCTCGTGCAAGCGTGATTGTCGGTACTCCTCGTCATTAGTTAGACCCTTCAAAGAGACCCGTAGCGAAGGAATTTCGACCTCAATGGGTAAGATGGCTTCAGCGCCAAAGACCAGGGTGAATGGGGTAGCCCCTGTAGGCGTACGAATGCTAGTTCGGTAAGCCCACAGAGCAGGGTTAAGTTGTATGTGCCAATCGCGGCCAGCGTCATTGACAGTCTTTTTAAGAATCTTGACAATAGTTTTATTCGATGCCTCAGCTTGGCCATTTCCTTGGGGGTAATATGGGGATGAAAAATGGTGTTGGATATGGAATCGCTCACATAACTCACGTACGTCTTGGTTTTTGAACGGACGTCCATTGTCAGTGATGATGGATTGTGGAAGGCCGTACCGGCAAATGATGTAGTTGAGGATAAACTTTGATATTTGTTTGCCAGTAATATATGTCAATGGGATGGCTTCGATCCACTTTGTGAAATACTCAGTGGCGGTGATGATGAATTTATGGCCGTTGGATGAGGTTGGATGAATCTTACCCACGAGGTCGAGTCCCCATTGAGCGAAGGGCCACGGAGAAGTGATTGGCCAAAGTTCTTGTGCTGGAGCATGGACCAAATCACTATGAATCTGACACTTGCGACAAGTTCTGACATATTCGAGTGCATCTTTTTCCATTGTTGGCCAATAATACCCAAGTCTCGTTAGTTTCTTAGCCAGAGTAGGACTGCTCGAATGAGATCCACATATACCATCGTGCACTTCTCGTAAGGTCATACATGCTTCGTCGGTGTCAAGACATCTAAGGAGGGTACTATCGAAACCACGACGGTATAGGGTGTCACTAATGATGGCATACCTTGCGGATTTCCTAATGAAGGACTTTCTTTGGTTATTAGATAGGTTTGGTGGAAGGGTTTGAGTCTTTAGGTAGTCATAAATGTCCTGATACCAAGGAGAGTTGGGACCAACAAGTTCGCAAACCATTTCTGATTCTTGGATATCATATGCCGGTATCAATAGTTGTTCTACTAGGAACTCAAATTGTGACACATTTTTAGGGATGTCTAAGAGAGAACTAATAGTAGCCATTGCGTCCGCTGCCTTATTCTGTGCCCTGGGGATTTGTTCAAAGGACACTAATTGGAAGTATGTTAGGAAACTGTCCACCATCCTCTTGTAAGGAAGCAACTTTTCATCCTTTGTTTCATAGTCGCCATTTACTTGGTTGATTATTAGCTGGGAGTCTCCGAATACAAGCAATGTCTGAATTTTCCATTTGATTTCCAACTTGAGACCTGTAACTAGTGCTTCATATTCGGCAATGTTATTTGTACAAGGGAAAGCGATTCGAAATGACTTAGGAATTGAATCCCCTTGTGGTGTGATGAACAAGATTCCAGCGCCTGAGCCATGACCAGTGTGTGACCCATCAAAATACAGCTTCCATGGTGTTGCAGGTTCCGTATGAAAAATGGACTCATCAGGAAAATCAGTTACGAATGGATGAGAGACTTGGATTGGTGCATCTGCCAGTTGATCTGCTATTACTTTCCCTTTTATTGTCTTGCGTTCAACATACTGTATGTCGTACTCACTTAGGATCATGACCCATTTTTCCAATCGACCTGTTAATGCTGCTCGACTTAATAGGTATTTCAATGGGTCAATCTTGGCAACCAGTTGTGTCTGATGATTGAGCATATAATGCCTTAGTTTTTGGGCTGCAAAGACAATTGTGAGGCATGCACGTTCAATGTATGTGTAATTCAGCTCATAACCTATCAGTGTGCGGCTGATGTAGTAGATTTCTCTTTCTTTCCCTTCATGATCATTTTGGGCCAGTAATGCCCCCAGTGTTGAACTAGTGGTCGAGATGTATAGAATTAATGGCTTTCCATGAATAGGCGACATGAGGATTGGTGTTGATAGAAGGTAATCTTTGATTTGCTGGAAGGCCTGTTGACATTTATTCGTCCATACAAAGGGGATACCTTTGCGCAACAGGTACTGGAATGGGTGGCACTTATCTGCCAATTGGGCTATGAAACGGCGAACAGATTGTACTCTGCCTTGTAGAGTTTGGAGTTCACTGATCCCTCTGGGTGGAGGCATGTCGATGATTGCCTTGACCTTTGCTGAATCAACTTCTATGCCTCGTCGGGAAACTATGTGTATGCAACCTAAAATAGTCACCTAGACTTTGGGCCCCATTTATTTAATTTGTCAACATCAACTTTCTGAATCAATGATTGTCACATTTTCAAATCAAATTTCTTAAACAATTCATAACTATTTCAAATGTTTCAATTTTCCCTAAGGTTTGAATGCTTCATTAATTTTATTTAATCAAAAGAAATAAATCCCTTTTAATAAATAAAATAATGCTATTTAATTGAAGTTAATATTACTTAAATAAAATGATGCTATTTAATTAAATCTATTTTTAATTAAATAATTTTATTTTATTTTATTAATATTCATTTCTAAATTACATAATCTTATTTTATTTTATTAAAGAGATATTATCATCTTAAATTAAATAAAATAAATGAAATATCCTCTCAAGAATATCCTGTGATGAAAAAAAGGGAAACAAATCAGTTAAAAGGGAAATAAACTAAAAAAGAATTCCAATCAAGATTTGTTTCTATTTTTCTATTTATCCCACATTGCTTCGAATTTGCCTTCAATTCTAATTTTGACTATAAAATGAGCCCTCTCATTCTCATTTCAAGGATCACGAATTTTTACATCAGACTTATGCTACAAATTTGAATTTTATCATTTGAGATTACATTAGTTTGATTATATAAGCATCTTATTTTTAGAGCATATAGTTTAATATTACATTTTAGCTTAATCTTCATAGTAGATTAATTTGCAAAATAATTCATTTATGGCATTGCATGTAGATTAAGTTTCATTTCAATAAATTAGTTTTGTTTATTACATTTTACAGCCATTTAGATTAGTTTTCATTGTTGCATTGCAAGAATAGGATTCATGGAGATTGGCATTCTTGCTTCTCCTCTTTGAATCTCTCGTTCCGAGATTGTATTTGCAGCGGTAACAGGGTTAATCTGAGGGCCACAATATCAATCCCTACTCTTCTCGGATAGAGAGCTGTGAATTGATTTGCAAGGACTCATTATTGAGTATCCTTGCATGCAAGGATTCACAGAAGTATAACATATTTTCAGTTATACACTATGTACCCCAACAGTTTTCCTGATGTGACCCCAAAAACACACTTCTTAGGGTTTAGTCAAACTTTGTACTCTTCCAATCTTTTGAAAATTTTGTCGAGTACCTTCAAATGATCCTTCCTAGTTGTTGATTTGGCCAATAGGTCATCTACATAGTCTTCCATTATATTGTGCATCATATCATGGAAGATCGTGGTCATAGCCCTTTGGTATGTGGCACCTGCATTTTTGAGACCGAAGGGCATGACGTTCCAACAATATGTACCCCATGGGCATGTGAATGCTGTTTTGTGTTGATCCTCAGGAGCAATGCGGATTTGATTATAACCATAGAAACCATCCATGAGGGATAGCATCTCATGTCCTGCAGTTAGGTCGACTATGATGTCGATGTTGGGCAAAGGAAAGTCATCCTTTGGACATGCTTTGTTTAGGTCCCGGAAATCTGTACATACCCGAATTAGTCCATTTAGCTTTGTCACCGGCACTAGGTTGGAAATCCATTCAGCATAATCTATAGACCTTATGAATCCGGCATCCAGTAGTTTCTTTAACTCGGCCTTAACCAATAGAGCAACTTGAGGGTGCATTTTGCGCAACTTCTGCTTGACTGGTTTAGCATTGGGTACTAGTGGCAGATGATGTAGAACCAATTTGGGGTCCAATCCTGGCATGTCAGCGTAGGACCATGCAAAGTTTATTTTCTGTTCTGCAAAGAATTTATGAAATTCTGGTTTCTCTTCATCTGTCAATGATGCGGCAAATAGGACCATCTTGGGGTCCTCTGCAGTTGAAATGTTATCCTCTATGGTGTCCTCAATAAGCATGGCTGATTTCTCCTGTTGCACAGGGAGAAAGTCCAGTCCTCCATCTTTGGGCGCCTCAGAGAGGTTTTCACCCGCAGATACGTCCTTTGTTTTTACTATTTTATCGTCAAGAGGTGTCTTTCGGTTTTCACCTAGAGACGTTTCATTTTTTACTTTATTTTTACTTTTGCGACTAGAGGACTGGACAGTCTCGCCGAAGTATGCCATGCAGTCTAAATCAATGGAAAATCCTAATTTGTGGTCCCCACTGGGTATGCCTTCACGTAATCCCATGAATTTGGCGATTGCTTCATCATTTTGGAATGTGTCCAGAACTGGCGGTCCTTGTTGGTCCCAATCGACTAGTTTAGGGTAAATTAAAGAGATGCCATTGTCAAGGCTAGTGAACTGAGGTGAGGATGCAGACATCATGCAGATGGATTCAGTAATGTTGTAGATGAGGTTATCATCGTCCAACTCGACATCGGACTCTATCCAGTATTCTCCTTCACTAGTGTCATATTCGTTGTCATAATAAGGAGTGAAGGTTTTAGATCCCTGGCTATCAATATCCTCTGCATTTCGGATAGATTAGACAGAGGGGGGTCAGAGGATGGTTGTTGTGTGTCATGGGAAGCGGTAGTAGGATTTTGACTATTTGGTGCCTGCTCAATTTTGAAGGTTTGCCAAAATCGTTGTTCAGAGGTCAGTTCCCCTGGTTCGACAAACAAATCATCAAGGCAACAGTCACTTAGGGATCGTTCGGAGCCAAATTCCCACTCGTGGGAATCTGTTTCGTTTAGGGTTTCCCTAGTAGTCTCGACACTTTTCGAAGCATGTATTCGCGTATTTGAAAGTATAGAGGTACGTCGATCGTCATTGTTGAGTGATCCAAACCCTAAACCAAGATACTTCAGAATTTGAAAAACTTCTATGGGTTCCCTTCAACCAGTTTTATTTTTTCCAAGGCCACTAGTACCATCGTAGCCTTTAGCCTTCATGAAGTCATAACCTTTGCCATATACTTGAACTGGTAGTGGGGGTAATGTGACCGTATCCTTATAGATCCACCCTGTGATGTCAGCAAGGTCTTCCTCACTCATATCTCCCCACTTGATAAAAATTGTATTCGGTGGAACTTTAAAGGTTTCCTGAGGTTCCATTCTGAAACATGGCCGACCATAGTCCTTGGGAGATCTGGGCATTGTTGCTATGCTGTATGCTGTGTGCAGTTTGAATTCTCCGCAGCCAAGGTCCTGGATTTTGACAGTTGATTCAGTCTGAGTGTTGGTGGAAGGTGGTGATATGTCAGAAGACGTGGATGGAGCGGATGTGGAAGGGTCGATGTCCTTAAATGACGAGGAGCCAGGTGCTTCTCGGTTAATAGGTACTCGGTTTTCAGAGATACCCCTTAAATTGGTACAATATTGGAAAGGGTCGGGGTCTCCGTATATGGTTACTTCTGTACCGTCAAAAGGGAACTTGAGGCATTGGTGGTATGTTGACGGAACGACCTTTAAAGCGTGGATCCATGGACGGCCAAGTAAAATGTTATATGGTAGTTCCAAATCCAGGACCTGGCAGGTGGTGTCTACAATGATCGGTCCCACCCTGATAGGGAGAGAGATAACACCCCTTGAAGAGCGTTCCTCGTCATCGTATGCTTTGATCACTATGCTTTTCGTTGGGTCTACGCATGCATCAGAGAATCCAAGAGCCTTAACCAACTTGAGAGAGCATATATTCAAGCCTGCTCCGCCATCTATTAAAACCCGCCGAACTTTGTGCTTGTGGACAAAAACTTCTATGTGTAATGCGTCATTGTGGTTGGTTTTAGATGATGAGTAATCCTGATCCGAGAAGGTGACATGGTGTGGTGTGGTGAGATACCCCACCATAGTTTCAAACTGATTGACATCGATGTCCTTCGGGACCGACGACTCTAGGAGAGTTTTATCTAGGATTTCTTTGTGTGCAGGAGAGATACGAAGCAGCTCAAGGATAGATATTTGCGCGGGAGTCTTTCCTAGTTGGTCAATTAGGTTGAACTGACTTTTGGGTTTCCACTGTTGTGGGGTTGAGACAGGTTTTGGCTGTTTAGCAGGTTGTGGTTGTTCAGCTGACGGGCCCGGTATAGAGATCTTGGTTTGTCTAGGGGGAGGTGGACCAGCTATAGTGACCTTGCCACTTCGCGTAGTAGCATTACACTGTGGTGCTCTCTTGATCGTGATGGTATTGATGTACCCATCGTCAGTTCTGACATTATTTATTATTGGTCCACTAGAATAATCGTACTTGGCTCGGGCGAAGTTAGCTTGGTTGTGTGGACCTGAAGTGGAAGCATTATGAGAATCATGATCCTGCAGTGGATTCTTGTGGATAGTATGATCCGAGTTGGAGGTGAATTGCGATCCACCTACCTCGATGGTGCGATTGTCAATGAGGTCTTGGATTATGTTTTTCAGTTGTCGGCAGTTGGAGGTTGTATGCCCTTTGACTCGATGGTATTCGCAATGTGCATTGTCATTCCACCATGCTGGTTTGAACTGTCCTAGGTCATATGGTTTTATTTCTGGAAGTGTGATGACCCCATGTTGGATACATTTCTTAAGGACTTCTTCAATGGGTTCACCCAAATGAGTATATGTGCGACCCCTAGGGAATTGTCTCATCTGACGATATTGGCCCTGATTGTTTTGACCATTTTGACTGTTTGAAGAAGTATTGGGAGGAGGTGTTAATGTCGTTGTTGGTCTGTTTTGTTGTGGAACCCCTTTTAGGGCCAATACAGGACCTACAGTGTTTGCAGTCTTGGCATCAACGACACCATCATTTGTGACATGCTTATTCTTAACCCAATATTTGTTTTTGTCCGTGGGTGGGTTGGTGTTTGTGTTTTTGGAACCATATCTCAATTCTCCCTTTGCGATAAGGGCTTTCTCAATTTGGACCCCCTTTTCGATCAATTCTGTAAAGTTTGTGCAACAATGTATTTGCAGTGCGAATTTGAGGGGTCCTAGAAGTGTTTGGACAAACATGTCAACTTTTTCCCTTTCGGGGATGTCAATGTGACATCGACTAGCGAGACTTCTCCATTTTTGAAAGAACGGGATGAACGTCTCACCCGACTCTTCTTGTGTGAGATTGCACAAGCTAGTGATAGAGGTGTCTATGTCAATGTTGTATGCGTAATTTCTTATGAACTTTTGTTTAAGCTCATCCCATGTCCGGATATCTTTTTGGGTTGAGAACCATTCAAAGGCTTGACCCGCCAGACCTTTGGAAAAAAGTCTCATCAAGTATGTGGGTTCGTAGGCGATATCCATACAGTTGGTTGCGAATTCGCGAACATGTTCAATGGGATTTGTCTTGCCTCTATATTTTGTGAAGTTTGGTGACACGTATCCTGGTGGGAATGCAGGCATATATAGACTTGTGTCAAATGGGTATACATCCAGGTCGTATGATATTTCTGATTTCTTGCCTGAAATGTACATATTTTGGATAGTTTTCTCCATATCCCTCATTCTTGCTTTGAGTTCATCTATGGTAGGGTCGTTTATGTTTTCGGGTGTTGGATTTCCTGGTACACCATGTGTTCCTGCCTGGTGTGCATGAGTGTTGGTGTATTGTGGTGGTATGGAGTGTTGCGGTACGTATGACGTGTGTTGTTGGTATTGGAAGTTGTGATTAGGTGCATGTTGATGAGTATGAACGTTGGATGAATATGTTGGTATGTGTCCCCCACCCATGTGTGTCGTTATTTGAGGGATGTGGTGGCCATGACTATTATAGTGTGTCAATGATGTCATGGGTTGTGTTATTTGGCCCCCTTGTGTAAATTGTTGATTTTGAACAAGGGGGACGTTTGTGTTTGTACCTTGGGAGGTAATGATATTTGACTGTGTTGTCGTGTTAACGTTTTGTTGTTGTCCTTTAATAAAGATACGTCATGTGGCTCCTCCCAAAGGATTTTGTGAAGTACTACTGAACGGATTTGTCGAAGTTGTGTTCATGGTAGTAGATGTAGTTGTCAAAGGGGGATTGTGGTGACTTGATGATGCCCCCGTGGTATTTACCATTGCAGTAAAAAGAGGATTGGAATAATTTGCCCACGTTGTTGAGGAGCCAAGAGTGGTTCCATCCGATTGGGGTAGTGTTGTGGATGTTGTAGATGATTGTGATCCCCCAATGGATGTAGCATTTACTGTGTTGGAGGTGTTTGGGATGTTGGGAGTGGTATTTATTGTCGTTGTGGTCTCCAATGAAGTGTTGCTCGTATTATTCAAAAGTTGACCACTATGTGACATGTTATGTGTGTTATTGGCATTAGGGTCATGAAGTGTCAAATTTAGCGTGTTAGCATCAAATCCTGATGGTAACTTAGCTCCCTCACTCAAGAGCATGGCTATAAATCTGTCTCTGTCCTGACGAGCTATTGCTTCAGCCATCTGATAGGCCTCTGGGTCTTGTGTCAATGCCTCTATGTGTTCTTGAAGTAGTTGACCATTTTCATCTCTTTGCAAGTAGAGGTCGAATGTACTGTTTGACGAGGCTTGCGTTGTTGTTGGAGGTTGATTGTCTAGATTGGTAAATGGGTCGTACAAGGTCCAGCTTGAGTCATATGGAGGATTGTTGGCAGTAAATGGGGGGTCTTGTCTAAAGTTTTCCATTTGTCTCTTTTGTTTTTGAAGTCTGGTTTCAACCATAAATGAGATTGCTCAAAAGGGAATGTCAACTAAATGCAAGTATGACACTAGGTGAAATCTAAGGTTCAAAATGACGAATAAAATGACCACTATTTTTGGATTTTTGTGAATAAGGTATGCAATGTGGATGCAATGTAAGACGAGGTTATCTAAGCACTTCTAAGCTTGAACTTTGTTTTCGATTTGGACTGCTAAAGGACTTTGTTGTTAATGACAAGTTGACAAGATGACTAGTGAGTCTTCCTAACTAGACTTTTGAGTTGGAAGAAATCTCACAAAAGAGGACAATGACTAAAAGGATGTTTGATAACTTGGTCCAAAAGGGTATAATTTCGAAAACAATGATTTTGCCAAGGGGTGCTTAAGATTTTCCTACTCCTAAGTATGCAAGATATGAGCCTAGGGACAATGTAATGTTGAATGTATGACACTTAAATGGGGTGAGGTATGAAACCTAAGGTGATCAATGCAAGCTAAGAGACAAAACTTTGAGCAACTTCAAATTAGGTTTCTGGCAGAATCTTCTTGATAATAGAGTTTGACGAATGGTTGACAGTTTGGAGGTCTCTGGTTTCGACTGTGAAGTTTTAAAATTTTGACAGGCAAATGCGTCTCAGTTTGGCAATTACGTCACGGTTTAGCAGATGCGGTTTAGTTTTTTACTTGCGGCTTTTTGACTGTCAGATGCGACTCGGTTTAGCATATGCGGCTTTCAGATTGACAGATGCATCGCGACGCCTACAGATGCGGCGTTCCAAGTCTCAGATGCGGTTTATCAGAACAGTTGCATTGCAGGATGTCAGTTGCGGTTCGACAGATATGACAGTTTTGTTTCAAAGTGATTTTCGTGTTATGTTGATGGAAGTTTTGATCTGTTTGATGAATGTTTTGTTTGAACTGTGACAAAACCAGAATGCACTTGACAAACACAGCGTTTTAAGGGGTAACCAAACACACATGAGATAAGCACAATCCTAAAAAGGCCACTAGGCCAAGGGTTTGTATACTTGATATAGCCCACCAGTTATACCCCGGATTGGTGATGAACACCTTTCCTTCTCGAGAGCGGATAGCTTAGAATTTTGGTGGCATTGGCTCCCCTCCACGGCTCATTAACGTCATTCGAGCACACCAAATTCGGATTCATTGGGTAGTGACATCCCAAGAATTGCTATCTCTACTCAAGGGGATCAGTAGTGAGTAATCTTCGGGCATGATACTGTACCCTGCACTATATCAAGCAATGGCCAATAGAACGGTTGGACACTAAGACAAAAGGTTTTTAATTCGGGCATTCCATTCGTGGGGCGTGATCCATGCGGCGAGAGTCCCCTTCGGATCCATCTTGTCGGAACCACGCTCGTGATTCTTGGGCTTTCCCCAAGAACCCACTTTTCTATACCAGCTGGAAGTCCCTCGGTGTCAGGGTGCTACCGGTCTGAGTCGTCCTGGGGTGAGTACTTTTTTCCACTAGAACAGGCCCAAGTTCTAGAGTCATAACCGTTTCTCTTACACCCAGGATCGCACGAATGCGCAAGGGGAGAGGATACTCCGATATACCGAATCGTGAAGGGTAATATAACAGAAAAGAATGGGTCTGGTTTTCTGATCACACGGTTTTCACCAAGTGAGAGCATACTCACCTACCACTCCACAAGCACAATCAAGCATAAAAGACATGATTCTTTTTATAAGCACCAAAAAAAATGTTTGCTAATCTAGAAATAAACAAGCACAATGTTTGTTTCTTCCTTCTTTGACATGCGAATCTGCAAACAATGAATTAGTAGTCTTTTTGAAACAATGGTCTTCGACATACGAATGGGGGTCGCCACATGCTACAAGAGAGGATTAGTAACAAAATATAATCTAACCAACATGCAGGAATAAAAATAGAACACAAAAAAACAGAAAATCCGAGAACCAGAAACCAGAAAAACCCGAAATCTGAAAATTAGAACCTCAAAAACTGACAGAAAAAAATTACCAGGCAAATGCGGCGCGGCAGAAACATTACCAGACAGATGCGGCGCGGGATAGCAAATGCGTCGTTTGGGTTTTCGAATGCAGCTCAGAATATCGAATGCGTCTCTATATCTGTCAGTTGCAGCTTGTCAGAATGGTTGCGTCGCTTCTGTCAGCAGATGCATCGCGACGCTTGCGGTGATCCGTACCTGTACCTGCAAAACGACAGAAAAGAACAAAAACCCTACCAAAGCAGAAAACTGCTACAAAAAAGGATTAGTAACATGAAATCTAATCTTATCCATCATGCAGGAATAAAAATAGAATACAGAAAGATAGAAGATCAGAAAACCTGAAATCCGAAAATAAAACCCCAAAACTGAAAGAAGAATTATACTAGACGGTTGCGGCGCGGAATAACAAATGTGGCTTTCGGGTCTTCGAATGCGGCTCAGGAAAACAAATGCGTCGTTATGGGCGTCAGTTGCGGTGCAGCAGAGCGATTGCGGCTCGACTATTCTCAGATGCATCACAATGTTTTAAAAAAAAAATAGTTGCGGCGATCCGTACCTGTACCTGCAAAACGACAGAAAACAACAAAAAAAAACCGTACGAAAAGCAGAAAAACGGAGTCGGGTTCACCAATGTAATCAAGGGAAAATCTGATTATTGTTAGAGGGGTTAGCACAATAACATCAAAATCCCAATGAAATAACAAAGTACAAAGGAAATAATATGAAAACAAAAGAAACAATGTTACCCTAAATCCTCATCTTCCATGGTTGACCTTTGTTACACCTCCTAGCTTGCAGTAAATAAAGATGCCCTCAGATTTCAAATGAGCAACTATGACAAGTGCCTAAGCCCTATGCAAGTGTTGAAGGATTTGCATAAAAGAAAGTGACTTCACAATAAGCTAAATGACAAATGACTATTAAAATGATAACCCTAAGTTGACCGAAAATAGACATGGACCAGAGAGAGACAAATAAGAACAAAATTGCCCTTTTATAAAAATTGCAATTTCGAATGTGTGGCCAGGATGAGAAGATGAAAAATACCCTAAAATCCATGGTTAAGATTGAATGTTGCAATACGAATTAGGGTTAGGTCAAAATTAGGGCAACGACTAGAAATGAAGGGCCAAGATTGAATTATAAGATAATTCAATCAAGGGTCGAAATTAAATGAGATGTCAAAAGAAAAGAATTAATTTGGAAGATAAGACTGGCACAGAAAAAGAGGCCGCTGGAGAAATTAAATAATAAAATTTATTTACCCCAGGTGACCAGTGAATAATTAAATAATAAAGATATTATTTAATTATAGGAGAATGTGACAAAAGGAATTATTTCAAATTAAATAATAATTTAATTCAAAATTCAAGAGGGTGGAATAAATTAACTTTATTTAATTTGATGAGAGAAGAGTTTAATGAATAATTAAATAATTAAAATAATTATTTAATTATAGTAGAAAATGGACAAAAATCAAATAAATTAGAATCTATTTAATTTTGGAGAGAAGAGGACCTAATTAAATAAATAAAATTTATTTATTTAATAATCAAGAGGAATAAATGACAGAAGGGGAATTAAATGAAATTAAGAAATTTATTTAATTAAAGGGGGACTTAGGTAATTAATGACGTATTAGATAAATAAATAAAATTTATTTATTTAATAATCATGAGGAATAAATGACATGAATTAATTAAATAATTATGAATTATTTAATCAATAGTCGAATGTGGACCAAGGACTCAATTAAACAATTTAATTATGCTAGGACGAAAGTGGTAAAAATGAAGCTTGTAGGCCTAGGTCATTTTTAGGTGTCTACAGCAATTATATGTAGGTTGTGAGGTGGAATGATTTTGTCAGCATTGAAGACTTTTCATCGATTTCAAAAGCATAATAATGGTTTATTAATTATTGAGTTTTGATTTGTTTCAAACTTCAAAACATCATTCTTTTTGATAAAATCTTATACAAACTTGAAAGAAAGAAATTTAGGGAAATATTGTTTTGAAGGGTTTGGAACCCTAGCCGCCATGGATAATTCGCTCAATTGCAATGCAACTCTTGAAGCTTTCACAGCTGACACTAAGAAAATATGGTAGAGAGCATGGATATTTTTACTAGTTTTTTGGTTTGATTAAATGGCAGTAAGAATGGTTTTCTGGTTTGATAACTATCAATGGTTAAGAGCTCGAATGTGGAAGTTAGTCAGAGGAGATTCGATGGCATCTTTCCAGCTGGGTCATTATGAACTCCTTGACAGGTCATCATGTTTTTTCATTCATTTTTTCTCCATCATGACCAGGTATTGAAAACTCTATGTGGTTTTGTGGTTTTGATTAAAAGTTTTTGGATTATTCTATTTGGGCATCTTAAGAGTTAAGTATTATTGATTTTAGTTTAAAAAACCATTAGGGTTTCTAGAATCTCATCTTAAAGTGCAACATAATATATTGTTTTTGTTGAGGGTTTAATAAAGTTTTTAAAGAGAGATTATTTAGGGTTTCTCATTTGAACCCTAACCCAAGTTGATTTACAGTTATTCAAGCTGCATACCTAGATTATTATTTGCAGGGTCTTTAAAAGATGATCTTCAGGCATTATCATGTGGAACTAAAAAGAGGAATATGATGTTTTCAGACATTTGATACAGAAGATATATTACATTGAAAATATTTGTTGTGATTCTCAGATTATTACATTTCTTGAAAATGTTGTCTTTTTAATAGAACATTCTTTAATGTGCTTAATGAGGATATTCATAGTCTTCTATTGACAGTCTAGGACTGCAAGTTGCACTTCTAGAGTATTGATAGAACACTATCATTATTATTATGCATTGTAATGGAGTTGGTGCTCCTGTATATTGTGGGATTGGTGCTCCTGTATATTGTGGGGTTGGTGCTCCTGTATATTTTGGATTTGGTGCTCCTGTATTTTTGTGGAGTTGGTGCTCTTGAATGTGAAATATTTGGTGCTCTAAGTGAATAAGGGAAAGATTTTTTGAGTGATTTTTTATTCCCCAAGAGGGTTTTTCCACTCAAGAAAAATTTTGGTGTTATTTGATGCTTCTATGTGTGAATGGTTTATTTGCTTGATTACAATATTGTCATCAGTTGCATAAAAAAATTGTTGATGTCAGCCATTCATTTTTTCCACTCTTTAAATCAAAGCATCTTGCATAAAAGGTTTATTTATAAGCTCTGATAGATGTGTAAATTTTATCAAGCTAGACTCAGTTAATAAAAATTTTATCTGATTTGTAATGCATACAATATTGTTTGAGTTCAAGTGAAGTTTGTTCTTCAATAGTCATTTGATATTCTATTTTAAAAGTTTAAAAGTTTGTGACTTTCTTGAATCGCGGATTCACCCCCCCTCTCAGTGATTTTGTCTTCCAATAGATTGTGCATTAGAGTTTTGGCATGATGCATTGCTCTTGAGACCATGGTATGTTCACCTGGAGCATGGGATCTCCTAAGGGGGATGTGTAGATCATGATATCATGATAAGTTCCTATTTGAGATGTCTATAGCTTTGATAATGGTATGGTGATTCTTTGTGTTTTAGGTGCATTGGTCATATGCTTGAGAACTTCATGATAGTGCAGTGTTGCATTTGGATTTTAGCATGATATGATCAGTTGTAAGTGCTCATGGATACATGGAGAATAAGGTGAGGTTGTATTTCTCTTATGAGAGAATTGTTGTTGATGGTTACTCTTGATGAAGATTTCAGCAGAAAGTTTGAGGAGCCTATTCCTTGGTTGGACATGAGTTCAAAAAAGACCAATGAGGAGATTGCTCTTCAAAAAGTCATGAGGACTTGGTTATCCTGGAGAAGCATTCTCATTCCCCACTCTTGTTCTACTCAGCAGTTTATCGCTTGAGAGGAGATGCATTGGGCATATTTCCTGAAATGAGAAATGGAGTAGTTTGAACTTCTTAGAGAAGTTTGCATCCATATAATTACAAGAAATATATGTTGTGTTTGATCTTGGTGATTGAACGGTTGGACGTTGTTAAGGTTTTTATTTTGGGATGTTGTGAAAGAGATCATACTTGACACGTTTGGTATTTAGAGGTGTATGTAGGAGGATTTTCTATAGGTACATGATGTGCAGAGGTGCTCTCTTTGGTCTTGGTTCTCTTCCTGGATGTTCGGTTTCACATTACATTGGTATGAGGTTTTTCTTTATCTCTTTCCTTTGTTGGGTGTGTAAAGAGAGCTATGAAGACTTGTGGTGAGAGTTGTTCTTATAGGTTATTTAATTATAGGCTTCACATATCATTGTGGATGGTTCCTTGAAACTACATGTTTACACTCTCTATGTTATGTTGTTGGTAGATTTGGTATGCCTTGATATTTTTAGATTTATTACCCATGTTGTGGGAGTTTTTGGGTGTGTTTTGTCTTCTTTGACTAGTTGGCACATGGAGCTTGTTTCTACGGTTGATGGGTTGGCTATGTTGTTGGAATGAGTTTACTAATGTTTATACCTTGGAGGTATGTGTGATTGGATGTATTAGCACTTGTTGTGAATGCTATTTTCAATCTCGTGGGTTGATCATTTGGATGGGGGTAGTTAGTTTTCTAGTTATTGTTCTAGCTAATGTTCTATCTTGTTTCTACAGGATGACTTCATGGTTGTGTTCATGTTGAGAGCTTTGAAGTTGATATTGCTTCTATATGGAATGTGAGCACAGTGGAGTGGTGGCAGTCTTGAAGCCCTTGCCATATTTTGGATCTAATGCTTGTGTTCTTAAGAGTGGTGCATATACGCCTTGGCTTGGTCCTTTTCTTGTGGTGGATGGCTAGAACCATTTCCTGAGTTGGTAGACATCTTGGATGTCATTGTGGGTGTCTTTGTTGGAGCAAAAAAGCATTGTTTAATATTCTTGAGTT
Source organism: Sequoia sempervirens (assembly GCA_007258455.2). NCBI lineage: Eukaryota > Viridiplantae > Streptophyta > Pinopsida > Cupressales > Cupressaceae > Sequoia > Sequoia sempervirens. The sequence continues at coordinate 186,342,240 of VDFB02000002.1, forward strand.
TGATTTGAAAGGAGCCAGTAAGTTCTTCATCAAGTGGAAGAATGTTGAGAAATGTGACTCAAATTTATTGGCTTCATTGACTTCCTGGATCAGTTGTGTTTTCCTCCTTCATCAGCCTGAGTTAAGTCGTTGGTTTTCAAGTTTTTCTAACTAAAGTTGCGGGGTTCTAATGTTTCATAATCTCCTGACTTAGCGACTATGAAGTGAAGGTGATCCCTTTTTTTTTTTTCTGTGTCACTGGTTTTTCGAACTTCACAACCTCCAAATTGAGGTTTGGAAGTTTGGGTTTTGAGCGATAGAGTGATCCCTTTGTTGTCGAAGTGTTAGGTTTTGTGAAATTTGTAACCTTTGACATGAGGTTTGGAAGTTTGAGTTTTGAGTGATAGAGCAATCCCTTTAATGTCGACGTGTCACGGGTTTTGTGAACTTCACAACCTTCGATGTGAGGTTTGGAAGTTCAAGTTTTGAGTGACAGGGTGATCCCTTTATCGACGAGTCACGGGTTCTAGGAACTTCACAACCTCTGAAAAGAAGTTTTGAAGTTCAGTTTTTCAATGATATAGCAACTTTGATGTCGACGGATGTGGGACCTATTGAAATAATGATTCAAGCAGCTCCCTTCGGGTCCCATTTTTTGCACATGTTCGTGCGCTGGCCCGTGCGTCTCCGCATTTCTTCGGCTTCCCGACAGGTTTTGATCTTTCCCTTTGCACATTCCTCGCTTCGCAACTTCGGCGGGCGGCTCCCCTTTCGGCTCCTGAAATGCTGCGCTGGGCGCCCACGTGTCTCGCCTGCGGGGTTTTTCATTTTCTTTGCTTTGTGTTTCATTCGGGTTGCTAAGCCTTTCATAAAGGTCTGATACTCCTAGGGTTCATCGAGGGGCCCACATTTTTGTACGTGGTGATGTATCGCAAACTTTCCTAACAAGGATAGAATATGCTGCGTCGGGCCGCAAAAGACTTCTATTGGCCCTCTTTATTTCCTGGCGGGACCTACCTTCGCCCACGCGTCAGCGGTGCGCAGCTTTTAAACAGCAGTCAGGATGAGAGCACCCCGGGTTGCGAAACGCGACCACGCGTCTTTCACCACCCGGTTCATACGACCTTTCCCCATTTTCAAAGTAGCCTCAGTCCCCGGAACACGTGTCATTCCTCCGCAAGCTCACGGTCGATGGGGGAGGAGTTTTCATTCGGGCCGCGATTTGCTGCCACGTGCCTTACATTGATTATCAAAGCAAGCTATGGGATGGCCGAGCGGAATGGTGTTATTGGGTGCTGCTCGTCATGGTTCTCTAAAGCGGTGGGCGGCACTTGTCGCTTCGAAGCCTGGTTGGGACCACTGCCATCATTACAAAGGGCACGCCTGTAACTGATCGACTGGATGCGGTGCTCTGACTGGCTGCTCTCATAACGACATTAGGAATATCCTTATTCGGGCATCATTGCGGGAGATTGTGGAATCTTTCTGTTACAACTCTCCAGGCGGTGGGATTTTGCTCTCCGGCTATATATACTCTCTCTGTTGAGGAGAGGGGGTCCAAGATTTTTAGAAAGAATACTAGTTTTAGCAAGAGACACCAGGCCTCTTTTGCATGTTTATTCATAAGAAGATTTCAGACTGTGCCTATTGTTCAGCCTTTCTGTTTTTCATGTCTTGATTAAACTGTGAACTGTGCTTCTTATTGTCTTAGGCATTTTATTTGAGGAGACTTCTATACATTGAATGCAAACTTGCTGGTCTAAATCATGTCTTAATGACTCTTCTTAGCAGTAAGAATGTATGCGATACTGTTTTATGTCAATTAAATGAATTGTTTATGCTATTGCTTTAAGTTTCCGATGTTTTGGAACATAACAATAACATTCAGGCCCTTGAGTCTATGATTTATCGTGCCTATTAGAAAGCTTTGGCGCATCGCCTTAGATTAATATTTGTTTCATTATATCCATTTCCTTTTCCCTTTCCAAAACCCATTATATAGAAGAAGCCGGCTTCTTTAAAATCCGGAGGAGTCCTGGGTTTAAGCATAAAGGGTCCCAGCAGACTAAGTTTCCCAATAAAGGAGCCTTGGCACGTTATCTAATTGGAATTTTTAGATCAGGTTTGTCTTTTTTCTGGCACGCCCGGTGGGACCCAAGCTAATGAAATCATCTTCTAAAAGGGTGTATGAGCCATCGGCCTGTAACTAGATCCCAAACTGCAAATAACCCAGGTTTACTAGTGCCTCCATTAGGGACAGTCCAGGCCGCAAATCAGTTAGTAACCGTTCCATTCCCACCACCCTTTCCTCTCACCATGTTGCCGGCCGCGAACAAAAATTATGTAGCATGGGATGCTGGAAGCCCCCTGGTAGCTCCGATAGCACCTGCTGTTTGGGGCGCCATTCCGGTTTCGGCCCTGAAAGCTCTTCCCAAATTCACCGGAGACAACACATGATGCAGGCATTTGTGGGATGTAGCGGTCATGCACGGTACATGGTATCCGTATGATGTAGCCTTGAGGGCTCCGCTGGCGCATCCTTCAAAGGAATGAAGCCTGAGTGGTACACCGAACCTTCGACTCCTGTAAATTCGCACTTGGGATGACCTGGGAATCCGTTCTATGAAGGTTTTCAAATGGCGAATGGAGTTCTTCCGGCTATTATTATAAGTTATCCGTCATCAAGCGAGCGCGGGGACTTCAATCGCCGATTCCTCAAGTTGAGGCGGAGTTCAGCTGACCATCCGGCCCGGAGCTCGAGTGGCGTTCATGTTCTATCTGAGGTCCATCAATCCCGACATTTCTATGATGATCAAGTCTCTGGGAGGGGCCACTTTACCAGATGCATATGCCACCGCTATCAAAGCAGAAAATCACTTGATAGACTGCGGGAAATTGCCTCCTCGACCTGTTATGCCGATATTTCCTGAGATATCGAACGTAGCACAAGAGGTGGCGTCGACCAGTGCGCCAGCGACTCCCCAGTCAGCGTACTCATATACAGCCGTTCCTGAAAACTTGGCCTCTACATCGGGTTCTCCCAAGAATGAGATGGGCGACCTCAAGGAGATGTTGCGAACTATGGCAAATGATATAACAACTCTCAAGCGGAACCAAGCAACGCCTCTGCGGCCTGCATATCAGAACTATCAAGGTGGGCGGCCTACCTATCAGCAAAATCAATATCAGAATGTGCATCGCACTAATTCACCAGCGGCGGCTATGAACCAAGTAGTTCCAGTGCCTACGTCGCTGGCAGGGGCGTCGCCGAGCTCTAGCAGAGAATTAACGGCGGGACAAAACAATCTTATTAATGACATCAATCCATGGTGTTTCCCTTGCAACGAGGCGCATATGCCCCTAAATTGTCTGCGTGGCAACTTACAACAAAGGATAGCAGAGCAACGTAGTCAAGGTATTGCGACAGAGAACGAAGAATACAGATATGCCCCGGCAATGGAGAAGGCGGTCCTTACCGCGCAAATACAAGGAATGTCCTTAGAGCAAGAGTCCGACATTGTTCCTGATCATGCGCTCTTCTCATGGATGGAAGGCGAGAAAGTGGTGTTTTCCAATGACATGTCCACAGCCGAAACGCCGCGGGTAAAGTCTGACTATAACACACGCTCCAAGAGAAGATTCACCGGTGAGGCCGTTGTTCCACTTTCGGACAGTCTGCAATGCAAAGACGTTTCGGACCAAATTCCTGGCGGTCCGACCGTCTCTTTGTCTTGTCAACCGCGGAAGGAAATTGTTATAACAAAAGCAAAGGAGCAGAAATCTCTGAGCTCCTCACCTCTTGATGTGGTAGAGCAGTTGAAGAAATCACCCGCTAATGTGTCTTTATGGGACATTCTAGCTATCCCGGAACAGAAAACCATACTCCAAAAGGTGCTTCAGCAACAGATGGACCCAGCACTAACCAAGCCTTCGGCCAGTACCGAAGCGGTTTATCAAATGTCACCAATTGAGGTTCTCGCAAACAAAGCGAAGGAATCCAATGCGGAAGGCAGAGGTAGGCCAAAACCTCAACCCTTCTTCCTGACCCTCATTGTAGGGGAAAAGCTATTACATAACGCTATGATTGATTCTGGCGCCAGTACAACAGTTATGCCGAAACTGATAGCTGAAGCCTTGGGACTCAGCTACGAACCCATGAAGAAAGGGGTGATGCAGCTAGATGGAAATAAGGTTGATACTGTGGGTGTCATCAAAGCACTTCCGTTGACTCTATTTGCCTGCCCGAGTATCACGATCCCGCAAGATACAGTGATCATAGATGTTCCGCCAATGTTTGGTCTTTGCCTTTCTCGAGAGTTTACTTCAAAGGTGGGCGGCTATTTGTCTTTAGATTGGTCACATCTAATACTTAGAACCAAGCATGGCGCGAAGATGAAGATAGAATCGGAGGCTCTACATTATGAACATGTGGCGAATGAGGCCCTGATTAACTTTGAAGCCGCACATACCTCCATCACCAAGCAAGACATGTACAATGTCGAACTGCTAGAGGAGGAGAAGGTCAACGGAGACCGAAGTGATAACGAAGATGCTCTGTTGAGTGAACATATAAACAATGATCCCTTCGGAAATTATCATGCTACCGGATTAGGCACATATGTGATCTATGATGAAGACCAAGTTCTTCCGAAGGCCGTCAAAGAACCCGACGATGACCAAGCAAGCGAGCTGTGGAAATTGTATTTTGACGGAGCAAGGAGCAAAGTTGGAGCTGGAGCAGGGATATGTCTAATATCCCCACAGAATGAAAAGTTGTTGAGGTCTTTCCGTTTCCAATTTGCTTGTTCAAGTAACGAGGCTGAATATGAGGGGCTAGTCCAAGGCCTAAGCCTAGCGGAACGAATGGGTATCAAGCAATTGATTGTGTTCGGAGATTCAGAACTGGTAGTTAATCAGGTCCGAGGAATCTCAGCAGCAAAGAATATCCGCATGAGATCCTATCGACATCGAATTTGGGACCTTGTAGAAATTTTTGAAGCTTTCAACATCCTGACCATTCCCCGAGTGCAGAATGGCGATGCAGATCGCATGGCAGTAATCGGTGCTCAGTTTGATCCTGTCTCCGACTTGCTTCGGAACAAATATTCAGTACGAGTGCTGGTTAGACCAGCAATACCCGACAATGACCAAAGTTGGCAAGTCTTCGAGAGCGATGAACACATCGCCTCGTTTATTCAACACTCAGGGGAATTTGCCGATCAACTCCAACCAAAGATCGTCGAGGCCTATGAAGGACAAATTATGCAGCTAAAGTCAAATAAGCTTCCCCAAGGATTGGTTACTCTCGAAAAAAAATTTGATTGTAGTGACGCCCGAAATGATAAGCAGAAATTCGTGGCAGAAAAAAGTGATTATGAAAACCTTCGGGTTTCCGATGACAGGAACCTTCGGGTCGGAAAAGATGTCTCCCAGCAGGATAGAGAAAGGCTTATCAGTTTCTGCGGAAAATATAGAGTTGTGGCCTGGTCTTACGATGATCTGGAAGGTTATAATTCTGGCATCATCCAACATACTATTGAGCTAACAGAAGGTGCGAAACCAGTCTGACAAAAGCAGCGGCCAGTCAACCCTAAAGTTGAAGCCTTGATGGCACAAGAGCTAACCAAGCTCATTGAGTCATGCATAGTCTTCCCAATCAAACATAGTACTTGGGTATCAAACCTGGTGCCAGTCCGAAAGAAGAATGGTGATATCCGCCTATGTGTGGATTTCCGAGACCTGAACAGAGCATCTCTGAAAGACCACTATCCGTTGCCTTCTATGGAATCAATCCTCCAAACTGTCGCGGGATCGGAAATGTTCTCTCTACTGGATGGCTTCTCTGGCTATAACCAGATTCGAGTAAGAGAGGAAGATCAGCACAAGACTACGTTCACCACCAAGTGGGGGACATTTGCATATGCTAAAATGCCTTTCGGTTTATCTAATGCAGGGGCAACTTTCCAGAGAGCTATGGACGTTGCATTTAGCGAACTGATCAATAAGATTATCCTAATCTATTTGGATGATCTTACTGTGTTCTCTAAGTCTAAAGATGATCATTTTGATCATTTGGAGTTAGTTTTTCAAAAGTGCCAGGAGTTCGGGATTTCCTTAAATCCGAGGAAATGTGTGTTTGGAGTACCTCGAGGGGTAAAATTTTGTTAGGACGTATTGAGAGGAAGGGTATTTCCAATTTGACGGAAGCGGTAAAGATAATTAAATCGTCAGCTAATCATAAAATGGTCAGTAAATCAAATCATGTGTACCTTGTTAGCAAGTCAGTATACGCTCTTGTTACGACTCAAAGGATAGAAAGAGCATCGATTCGTTCTATTCCCGAACCTTAAAGGAATATGAGGCGAATTATAACTTCGTTGAAAGACAGGCTTTCGCAATAATAAAGGGACTTAAAAAGTTCCGCCATCTAATTTCCTGTAACAAAGTTCTGGTATATGTCGCACATTCTAGTGTGCGGAAATACATCATGGAGGGAGAGATCATAGAAAAAAGGGATAATTTGATTACCAAGATCCTAGAGTATGACATCAAGGTCAGGCCCACGGGACTGTAAAGTGCATTGGTATATGACCTGGCGGGGCGAGGAGATGCACTAAAGAGGAACAGCCAGAACTTATCCTGATAAATGGATTGGGATCGGAGGATGATTGGCTAAAAGATAGAACGAACTTCATGCGAACCGGAAAGTATCCGCCAGGCCTCTCATCCCAGAAAAGAAGGTATTACCGGCTCCAGAATTGCGGATACACACTGATAGAAGGAGTCCTTTTCAAAAGGAATTTTAATGGTGTGCTCCTACGATGCGTTACTTCAGAGGAGGCGCAGAGGATCCTCGACGCATTTCACAATAGCGACGAAGGTGGACATTTCTCCACTAAAACTACCGCCATCAAGGTCCTACGGGCTGGATATTACTGGCCTACACTTTTCAATAATTCCTACTCTCTTGTAAAGACTTGCAAAAAATGTCAGTTATTCTCCGACAGAAGGAAGAATTCAGCGATGCCCCTCAAACCTATCATGGCGGATGAACCATTTGCGCAATGGGGCCTGGACTTTATCGGAATGATCAACCCGGTTTCTAGCTCCGGACATAAATGGATCTTAACAGCTACAGACTACTTCACAAGGTGGGCGGAGGTTGTTCCCCTTAAGGAGGCGACGGAGGCAGAGATTGTGGACTTCCTCGAGGCTCTGGTGACAAGGTTTGGCCCTCCGAAGACAATCATTTCGGACAATGCTAGAGCATTTGTAGGCACAAAGGTATGTCACTTTGCATTAAAAAATGGCATATTCCTTAAAACATCTTCAAATTACTATCCACAGGGAAATGGCCTAGCCGAGTCAACAAACAAAAGTTTAGTCCGACTCCTCAAAAAGGTTGGCTCAGAACACCAGAGGGAATGGCATAAAAATCTCCGAAAAGCACTCTGGGCCAACCGCATAACTCCTAAACAAGTCCTCAAGACTTCACCCTATGAGCTAGTATACGGGAAAGAGGCGCTGCTACCTATCTCTATGGAGATCCCGGCGATACAGTTGTTGAAATCTCTTGAGATAGAACAAAATGATGCCATGGAAGTTCGGCTTGCCGAACTATTAGAAGTACAAGAAAAAAGGGAGAATTCCCTAAAGGCCATGACAGGCCGTCAACAGGTGGTCAAACGGTGGTTTGACAAAAAGGCTTCCGACCAAGGCCTAAAAAGTGGAGATTTAGTGCTAAAATATGACAGCAGGGCTGCGAAGCCAGGTCAGCATGGTAAGTTCGATAGCCTATGGGAAGGACCCTTTAAAATCATTCGGTGCATGCAACACAATGCCTTCGAGTTGGAAAATATGGAACAGGAGCCTTTAGGAATCCCGGTTAATGGGATTCACCTTAAATTGTTCCATTAAGCGTCAAGCCCTACCCTGTACAGTTGTAAATAACATTTTTTCTTTTTCCTTTCCTGTTTTTGGCCTATCCTTTTGCTAAATCAATTGATTTTCTACGCACTCGCCTATCATTATTAATGGGTAAAGCACCGGAGTTTCTTAAAACGCAAAAGTATGCTCGTAAACGGAGAAAAGGCACAAAAATTTGCAAAACCCAGAAAAATTAAACACACAAACAAAGGGAGCCTAGTTTTCCTTTAAAACGAGAGACGTATATATTTATATATATATGTTTCTGGGTTACAAAATGGCATGAATGTCGATTTTCAAAATGTACAAGGTATTAGAGCATATATACATATGATGGCCTTTTATCAGGCTTGTATGGAGCAAGGGGGTTACATCAACAAACACCAAGGCAAGGGGATCATCTATCCGCAGGAGTGGCTGGTAGCAACCGATGCATTCAAGATAGCGTCTGCTTCTTCCTCGTCAACAGGCTCCTCGGCGGCACTGGCAGCATCATGAAGCGCGACTGTCGTCAGTGGTGGATACACCAGGTTCCTGAAGTCAGTATACCATTCTACGTCGTAGAATGGTATCACGTTGTAGCTCCTGAACAGGAAGTGTAGGGCTTGGGTAACCCTTTGCTGATGCTGGCCATGGGTCTACAGGCGGAATCCGCTAAGGAATGGTAGCCAAGCCACGACAGTTTCTTCTTCAATATAGTGACGTAGGTCGCTGGCTGTTGGCAAGCCTATCCCGTACGCAGCATGGGTAACGACCTCGCCGAGCCCATTCATGTACTTCTTCGGAAAGATCTCCTTGACCAGTTTCAAGATAAGAGGCCGGGGGACGCAAATGTCCAGCATAGACACTACAAAGTGTGAGCACACGTTGGTGTTCACCCGATGCTTATCTTCATATTCAACACAGTCCTCGCCGAGAACCCACTTGATGGCTACTAGAACCAGCGAGTGCTTGTTCTTCGTCATTCTCTTGAGCCTTCTAGTGGAGATCTCACCTATAAACGTCGTCTGTGATTTGAAGGAGGTTAGGCGAATAGGAGTATCCATCTCTCCTAAAACTATTCCTAAATCTGCTGAGTAATACCGAAATCTGCTCACCACCTAACCTATGAAAAGACTTGCTTAGCAGTATTCTACTTGCCTATCACTTCTTGGATGCAAAGTGTGTATGTTCGCTATCTACTGGCCTATTTATAGAAAATTGACAAGACGTATGCCAATCCGCCCGTAAGCAACGTGATGTGTATTGGCCGCAATCTCGAGGGCCGAGTCTGCGTTTGTTCACGTTTTGGGCCAGTACATGCATGGTAGCATGGTTCAAGGCATGCTTAATTAAATCAAGTTAATTAATTGAACTTTAAAAAGGTGGAACTTTTTGATGAAGGGACGTATGGCCGTATGCTATGGTGTCAAATCTCAAGCACATCCTAGAACCCGAGGCGATATTCGTATCTCTTTCAGGTGGTGATCGTTTGCTTGGCGTAATCATTCCGACTAGGGATATTAATTACCGGTACATGCTAGCACAAGGCGAGGAGGCCAGTTGCAGGCTCAATTTCCAAGGAAATCGGGGCGTATCACACGATCTCCTGAAAGCAATGATGAAATCCGGCCACCTCAAAAAAGCAATTAGCTCATCTTACACGAGCTGTGGAGCTAACGGTACATGCCGAATTAAATGCTAGGGCTCGCGCTCGCCTACCACCTTGAGAAAAGTTGCTATTATTGCATGAAAACGCTTATTGTTCCTAAGTCTTTTTCCAAAAGCTAAGGAGTGCGCGAAGTGTTTTCTGTCTGTATTTCAGTGCAAGCGTATTCAAAGGCCAGGGAGATTACAAGTTCTGCCACGGAGAAAAATGTCAGAATCTTCAGCCCAGCCAACAGAGGAAGGGATTAGCCATGAGCTGTATTCGGCTATTCGTTCCTCGCCCGAGGTTTACGTATACGAGGATGTAGCATACGCCACTCCTGGTATACCTAAGAAGGTGAAAAGAGCCAACACAGAGGAGCTGGAAAGGCCCAAAGAGTGGAATAACCCGAAAAGGGTTAGAGAAAAGTGGGCTAATATCTACGACCCAAAGCTTGCCAAGAACCCTAAATCTCTGAGAGAGGCGGCTTGCGCAAGGTTATCAGCGCCAGGGGCGGACCAAGCCACGGCAAGTAGAGTCTGGTTTAGCGGTCTTCCACAATACATGGTCCCATTGGTGCACTATTGCCCGGAGGTGGTCGACGCAGCTGTTCAACGTTATAATCCAAAGACCCACTGCATTGAAGGTCGCAATTTAAGGGTTCATATCGGCCCGGAAGCCATCTGGCATATGCTATGCATTCCTGACCCCAGGACAAGAAAGGAGAAAATCGAATATTTCCGCCCAAGCAAAGGGGAAAAGATATGGAAAAGGATGAGAACCAGCTCCGATTTCCTGTTAGAAGAAACTAATAAGAAGGGTGTTGCGTCCGCTAAGGCACCGAGCATCCCATTATCGCGCGGTTCATTCCGCGATGACCTCCAAGACCCCATATCCATGCTGGCATTTGTTTGCGGCCGTGATTCCGACGAGAAGATCGAGGCTTTTCAGCTGGGCCCTGCAATACAGTTTCGCAGGCAGCATGAGCTTTTCTGGTATGATTTTGCTGAGTTCATGGTCGAAGAAATGATACAGCAAATAGAGAATTATCAGGCGGAGAAGAAATTTAGATTTCTTTCCTACCTGGTCCACATGTTCCTGCATCAGAATCCAGATTTCTTCGCCCGATTTATCCCACTATCAATTTTTGACGAGCAGAACAAAAGAAAGCCGGCATCTACATGGACACCCTACCTTTCCGCAACATATGACTACTATGCCTTCGCGGACTATTTCATAGCCCCGGTCCTAAATGATTTGATCGGAGAGGGTGATATCGTCCGGCTTAACACTGAGCAGACTGGATTCCTGCAAGGCTACACCCCCGCTTGCGACTGGTTTTTGGGCAAGGATTTAACGATCCTTCGAATGAGGGGCTTTATTGGCAGGCCTTTCCTGCTCCCGGCTTGCATCACAGATAGAGTGCTTGTGCTGGAGGTTTACCGACAGGTGTGCATCATTGATTTCATGTTCTGCAGCAGCGAAAGTGTCAAGAAGAAGGGATTCTTCACTTGCCCGAAGAGTTTCAAATCGATAACGCTTGTTAAAAAGCAATCGCATGAGCTGCTAGGGGACAAGCTGGCACACCTGGGGTTGGTACTAGTAAATGATAAGTGGGATTACAACCCTTTCAATGACCTGCCTGAGCCGCATATGAAAGTTACACATGTTCCCCGACCTTACTGGGAGAAGCGGCGAAATAACCGGACTGATAAAGATGAAGATCTGGTTGAATTAGCACAAATTCCTACGCCGGATACCAGGGGCTCATGGCACAAGTTCTACTTTCTAGTGGCCATGGCCCAGGACAACCTTCCGATAGAGCGAAGCATGCATAACAAGTTGAAAGTGGACGAGGAATGGAGCGATGAAAAAATAAAAGCTTTCTGGAGGTACCGCCAGGAAACAGGGCAATTGAAAGCTCCTTATAATCAATTAAAGGACGACCAGGAATTTGAAAGATACTGGGATGAAGGCCATCCCAGCCCGATCTCCAGTGCCAACAAGAGCGAAGCAGAAGGCTCCGATGAGCAGGAGGAAGAGACGGCGATATCAGCGCAGGAAGGCGATGCCCCCGGGCATGCCGCCTATGTGGGCACTAATGTGCGCTTTAACATATCAAGGGGCTCGCTTACGCGCACATGGGCCGCTAAACCAGTCAGGCTAGTGCCCCAGCAGAAGGATCCGATTGCCGAGGTTAGTGAGTGTCCCCCCGCGAAAAGGCAACGCACGGAAAGTGTTATCGGAACAGTTTCACATGAACCGGCCGAAAGGGAAGCACCCGCTACTAGTCAAATGCCAGAAGTTGCGGGCAAGTCTCGAACGATCCCGATGCCACCGCCGACCAGTCAGTAGGTACATTTCGCTCCTTCCTCTCTTACATCTCATTCTTTCACGTCCGTCCCTGCTCAATTGGCAACTCCTGCCATTCGTCTGAACCCTCCACCCTCTGTTTCTGGCCCAGCTTATTCTGCGGGATTTGCCCAATATTCGCAAGCCCAACTGTTTATAATTACCCCTCCGAGCATGCTAACGCCTACTGCTGCCGCACAGACTTTCCTCACCTCGCTTTCCGAAAACATTCCTCCCATTGGCCCCCACTCTTTTTCCGAGATGCTCATAGATCCCTTCCCACTGCAGCGAACCGAGCCCCAAGCAGCGACTCTTTTTCCTCGGCCAACGGGCCTTACGACTGAATCTCCGGTTCAGCCGTTGCAAACGTCTAGCCCTGCTGATAACCCCCAGACTAAGCTATGGAACGTGCCACACTTTTCTCCGCAAACCGTCACCCTCCAGAAGAAGCAAATGCGCGCGCCTATGAAAGTTACCTATCCCTACGCCCTACCTTCCGGTGTTCCTTTCGCAGGTGGGCTGGTTTCATCACCAGCTGAGTTCATTGCACAGATAGATTGTGGGAAGGAAGCGCGCGCAAATAGAATGAGACGATGAAAGGCAAAGGATGACAATGCCCCCGCCGAGCTGAGAGTACAGGCTTCGTATGACGAGGCCCGCCAAGAGTTGAAATTTGCAACTATGTACCCGAGGATAAACAAGCCCCAGGGAGAAATGCAACCCGATGACTATGAGATTTATGCTGTCGGACTTGACATGAAGGTGGCCCGGCCACAGGATAAAGTCGAAATCATGGAGGAGACACAACGAGTGGTCACTTCCGACTTCCTAAAGACTGGTCGCCAGTTAAAGAAGAAGGATGAACAGCTCAAGGCAGCCAAGGACAGGGTGAGCTTTCTAGAGGCAAAGGAAAAATCCTTAGAGGCGGATATAGCCCGAATGACAGAAAGGGCGCTAACAGCAGAGAATGAGAGAAACAGGCTTCAGGGCGAAATTGCAAAGGCCCAAATAGCCGACCCAGCCATATTAAAGGAATTGCAGAATCAAAACCAAGCGGCGCAACAGAGCCTACGGTCGATGGAGGAGGAGCTTCAACGTTTCCGCCTTGAGTACAGTCAGAAGCTGGCAGAGAAAGGTGAGGAGATGGAGCGCCTACAAGAGCAGTATCAGCAAAAGGTACAGGAAAAAGAGGCCGAATTCAAAGGTTTAAAGACCAAGCTAGAAGACGAGCTCCGAGAGACAAAAGCTTCATTAGAAGAACAATCGGCTAACCACTCCAGAGCTGAACAAACTTGGAACAAAGAAATGAACAGCTATGCAGAGCAGTTGGCATCCGAGAAAAAGAAGAAGGCGGAATTCGCCGAGGCCCTCATTTCAAGAGACGCGGAGATTTCTTTGCTCAAGTCCTCCCTGTTACCAGCCCCTGCCCAACCTGATATCATCCCACTGATCAGGCAATTGTACATTTCTCACTGGGAGAAAATCAAAGCCTTCTGCCTAAATCTGCAGCCTACCCTCCGGTTCATTGACAAGGCATTAAAACTCAATCAGGAGGCCCATGACACAATCCAACAGTTCCCGCGTTTCATCCTGGAAAGGGTGCCCGAGGCAAGGGACTTGCTAAATAAGCTATACTCGGTCTCAGACGAGATCCTTGCCGGGGCGGGTATCGAAGATCGGGACGCCGCAGCTCAAACGGCAAATAGATTCATTCATTGCCACTCCGCTTTCCAGCATACTAAGGCAGCATCGGCTTTTCTAAACAAAGTGCTGGATGGCATTCGAGGAAGTTTCTCTGAGTTGGGCAGGTTGGGATTGCCGTCTCCATTCCTTGAGGATGGCACTATTGCCACGGCTGCGCAGATTACGGAGGCTATTGAACAGAAGGAGAGCGATCCGGAGGCATTCAAGGAATTCGGCAGCCCCCCAGCAGCAGCAGATATCGAGGCAATCATTCATCCACTCTCTCAGCTGCTTTTCCATATCCAAGCAGGTGCTGGCCTACCAGAGGTGCTGCCTCATAAGGAAGCTATTGATCTCCGTGGGGCACAAGAGAATTTGCGCAGCATGGCAAAGCCGTCCGAAAATAAATGGGTGCCTTTGCAGGCTACACTTTCAAAGCTCTAACTCCGTTCGCCCTATAGATGAAGGCTCTGGTCTGTAGAACCAGAGAGTTCTTGGGTTCCCCGTTCCTTATCCGAAACGCCCCTGTTAGTCACCAAAAGCTGTTGAAATAATGATTCAAGTAGCTCCCTTCGGGTCCCATTTTTTGCACATGTTCGTGCACTGGCCCATGTGTCTCCGCGTTTCTTCGGCTTCCCGACAGGTTTTGATCTTTCCCTTTGCACATTCCTCGCTTCGCAACTTCGGCGGGCGGCTCCCCTTTCGGCTCCTGAAATGCTGCGCTGGCCGCCCATGTGTCTCGCCTGCGGGGTTTTTCATTTTCTTTGCTTTGTGTTTCATTCGGGTTGCTAAGCCTTTCATAAAGGTCCGATACTCCTAGTGTTCATCGAGGGGCCCATATTTTTGTACGTGGTGATGTATCGCAAACTTTCCTAACAAGGATAGAATATGCTGCGTCGGGCCTCAAAAGACTTCTATTGGCCCTCTTTATTTCCTGGCGGGACCTACCTTCGCCCACGCGTCAGCGGTGCGCAGCTTTTAAACAGCAGCCGGGATGAGAGCACCCCGGGTTGCGAAACGCGACCACGCGTCTTTCACCACCCAGTTCATACGGCCTTTCCCCATTTTCAAAGTAGCCTCAGTCCCCGGAACACGTGTCATTCCTCCGCAAGCTCACGGTCGATGGGGGAGGAGTTTTCATTCGGGCCGCGATTTGCTGCCACGTGCCTTACATTGATTATCAAAGCAAGCTATGGGATGGCCGAGCGGAATGGTGTTATTGGGTGCTGCTCGTCATGGTTCTCTAAAGCGGTGGGCGGCACTTGTCGCTTCGAAGCCTGGTTGGGACCACTGCCATCATTACAAAGGGCACGCTTATAACTGATCGACTGGATGCGGTGCTCTGACTGGCTGCTCTCATAACGGCATTGGGAATATCCTTATTCGGGCATCATTGCGGGAGATTGTGGAATCTTTCTGTTACAACTCTCCAGGCGGTGGGATTTTGCTCTCCGGCTATATATACTCTCTCTGTTGAGGAGAGGGCGTCCAAGATTTTTAGAAAGAATACTGGTTTTAGCAAGAGACACCAGGCCTCTTTTGCATGTTTATTCGTAAGAAGATTTCAGACTGTGCCTATTGTTCGGCCTTTCTGTTTTTCATGTCTTGATTAAACTGTGAACTGTGCTTCTTATTGTCTTAGGCATTTTATTTAAGGAGACTTCTATACATTGAATGCAAACTTGCTGGTCTAAATCATGTCTTAATGACTCTTCTTAGCAGTAAGAATGTATGCGATACTGTTTTATGTCAATTAAATGAATTGTTTATGCTATTTCTTTAAGTTTCTGATGTTTTGGAACATAACAATAACATTCAGGCCCTTGAGTCTATGATTTATCGTGCCTATCAGAAAGCTTTGGCGCATCACCTTAGATTAATATTTGTTTCATTATATCCATTTCCTTTTCCCTTTCCAAAACCCATTATATAGAAGAAGCTGACTTCTTTAAAATTCGGAGGTCACTCAGTTTGGCGCAAAGGGGTCCCCCTTGAACTGAGTTTCCCATAAAGGCACTGTTATCTAGTCAAATTTTGGCGTCAACAGGACCCAATAGGATGGTGGATCATGACGAAGGCCGATAGGTAGCGATGACATGGAGGATAGATGGCATGTGGGCCCATGTGCTCAGTGAACATCGGTAGATGGTAATGAATTTCTCTTCAACTAGGTGGCATGGTGTAAAGTGGATAACCCTAGGTTCAACGGTGGAGATTTGTTTGACTGCTTATTTGATGGCCAAAATTGGATGTTGGATGATGGCATGTGGCTCAAGGTGTAACCCTAAAGGGGTGTGGTAGTTGAAGAGTCGATAGAGTGTGGTGGTTACTGTATGACTGACTGTGAGGTTGAGGAGTCAAGAGAGAGATGAATCTTGCAGAAGGTGAAGGCTGAGTGGTTGTGTGAGAGAGGCTGAGAGGCCGGTGGTTGAGTTGTGAGGCTATGTAGCTGAAAGAGATGTCTCTCACTGAGAGAGGTGGTCACAATGGGTTATGTTGTTGAATACACTCTAGATGGAACATGATGTTAATCTCCTATAAAGGTCATGAGCCTAATATTATATTGTAACTATATTTTGTTGTTGAATAATACAATAGTGATCTAGGCTTTTGGATTGTGAGGTTTTCTACCCATAAGGTTTTTCCCCACATATATATGTGTGTTCATGTCTTCTATTACATCTTTCATGGTTGTTGGTTATGTATGTTGAATCTATTAATGGTGTTGTTGAAACTGGTTGTTTTTGCATGAGTTTCTCTCAAAAGGATTAATGTTGGAAATGAACTGTCTGTTTCCACTTTATGGAATAGTAGTACATGTATTTGAGGCAATCTAAAGAAATAAAAATGATTGAAGGCACTACTTATCTCAGATGTCCTTTTGAGATATGACCGATATTTCCCCAAAAAGTGGTATCAGAGCATTCTTCTGGGATTTTTTTCTTCCTAGTATGTTACTTGTTTTGGGTATTCCTTTTGTGAAGATTTCTAGTCTGCCAGGCTTGAGGAAATCTGGAGGAATCGATTGGTGTATTAATCCTTTGGTGGGTAGAAGTTCTTTCTTTTTTGTTTAATTTTTTGAGACAACAAGCAGCATGGAAGATGGTGAAGATGGAGAGAATGGAACTGGTCATACTAGAATCTTGTGATCTGAGGTTCCTACTTGGCAATGGTATAACCCTGATGCATGGGGTGGAATATTTTGCTTCGTGGCTATGTTGCAGCAAAAACTTTCATATCGGGTGTCTATGTGAGGGGATCCCTAATGATATGGAGAAGTTTGGGTTGTGGTCTAGTCATGAAGTAATGTGCTTATGCTAGGTGTTTTTCCTAGTATTGGAAGGCATAGTTTTATGGTACCCCAAGTGCAAGTAGGCTATGGATTTGATCATTGGATGATATGGAAGCTTTTGGAATAGCCTATCTCTCTCGTATGCATGTACATGTTGGTGGTTGAGGAGTTGGCCTAAAATGGGGTTGGAGTTTTTGAACTGCTATTTCCTTTTAAGGATGTTCTGTACTTGCATGGCTCCATGGTTTTGCATGTTTTACATGAACAAGAAAAAGTTGTGGTTATGTGGAGTTGTTGTTAAGCTATTTTCTAGACCCTAGCTTTTGGGGTGTGACTAGATGAGATAGTTGCAATTTGGCATGGTTTGAGGAGGTGTGATGTCTCAACCTTTCATTCTTCACAAAAAAATCTTTCATACCTATTTGGAAATCAATTCAACATCTCCCAAAACTTTAAGCATCTTTATCCCTATTTTGTTTGCCTCAATTAACCCTAATAGGAGGGCTTCATATTCTGCAATATTATTTGTATTTATAAACTCCAGCTTATAAGAAGAAGGAAATTTCTTATCGGAAGGAGAAATAAGTATGATGCCTACCCCTAGTCTAGAATTGGAGTAGCTTCCATCAAATTCCATCATCCAGAGCTTGAGTTTTGAATTTGTGACACCTATGTTATCCCCTTTATCTTCATATGATAAAATCATGTAATTCCCAAATTCAGTTTCCTCAAGTAAGATATGTGCTTTAGGATCTTCAAATTTTAACATTGTTATCTTAGCCTTTGGCTGAAGTTCCAGGAACACTTTTCTACTGTTGATAGGTATGGTAGCATACAACCAATCCAACTATATCTCTCCTAATTCTTTGCAAAATATTCTACTCAAAAGCATGCCATAACTAGCTAGTATGTCCATGACCAGGATGGTGAGTTTGAGTTGCTTATTCAGATAAGTTGCCAATGCTACTTGAGCATCTTTAATTTTTTTGACTAAAGGAACTTGTTTCAAGTCCATAGAATAACATTTCCCAAATTTCTTAGTCATTTCCAATCCTAGAGCTTGTGCAATTTGCACAGGAATAACATTATCAAAAGCACCTAAGTTAATGATGCAATTATCTATCTTGAACCCATTTACAAACAATGATACATAAAAAGGATTGGGCTTCTCATTGAAGGTATGTGTTGAGATCATTTTACTATTAGATGCCACATTAGATATATAATTCTAAGAGCTAACCATTTCTTCATCTAGACTTGCATGTGACTTAGAATGTCCTAGTCTGATGTATTCAATCAATCTATCTAATTCTTTAGGATTCATCCTTAAATATTCTACTTGAGAAATCTGTACTTTTGAATTTTTGTAGAATTCCACAATATCAAAAGTCCTAGTTGATTTTTCCATGGATGACAAAATCGGATTTCTAGAAGAGTCTTTAGTTACACTTGATGATACATTTTCGCTTTTCAAAACTGCACTAGCTCTAGTAAGTAAAACCTTAGGAGAATTTTGGGTACCTTTTTTATTGGTGTGTTGTTGACTTCTAGTGACAGCGACACAAGTAGGCTTATCTAGAGTGATGTATATGTCCCCTCTATCATCATTAGGTCCAAATTATAGGTATCAATTTGTAGAGTTGCCATATTGATTAGATGAATTGCTTTCCTTCGTGACATTTTCGATAATTTATTTTGTGGCATGGTCAACTACATAAACCTATTGATTTCAACACATTCAACACCATCATGATCAAATGTGAGGTGAAAACACACATACTCTTTTTATTGTCTCTAGGTGAGGCTTCAATCGCCGGCCTCTATTGAGTCAGAGGCAAGGAAAGTGTTTTATTTCCTAGTTGAAATTTTTTAGTTCTCAAAATATCTCAATAAGGCTTATTACTTTTGGGTAGTTTCCTTTTGAGAGCGATGATGTCATTAGCCGATCTTTCAATCATAGGATCTAAAGAAGTGGTCATGAGTGCCTTGTTTGTAAGTAGATCTCTTTTTGACTTTCCAACTGAGATGAAATCATCTTCTAACTCAATGGAAATTGCTTGTGTGACCTCAAGAGTATTCAATGGTTGCATTTTTAGGAGAAGGAAAATATTTGGGTGTTGTGCATTAATGAAAAATATTTTTTGCATTTGTTCAGATGGCCTTTTTTTAGCATTAATTCGAGACACCACTCTATTGATTTTAGCAACAAAATCCATTATAGAATCAGTCACCTCTTTCTTCATTTGAGTGACTTGTGCTATTAAGGTAAGGTCATCATCTGTTCCTTTGAATATGGATTCAAATTTAATATGCATTGTTTCCCAACTAGTAATACACCCATTAGGTAGTTGATAAAACCATTTTGTTGCCACATCAACCAAAGATTCCATGAAGAGCCTAATTTCCACATCTTCTTGTATTGCAAGCACACAGCAAGTGGCATAAACATCAATGTCTTCCTCGGGAGAAATATTTCCATCACCTCAAAATTTGGGAAAAAATTTATGAGAACCCTTTGTCAAATTAGGTAAGTTATTCCCCGATTGTAAAGGGCTAATAGTAGCACCCCATGGAATGGGTGGCGAAGGGTTACCCATATTAAGAGGAAGATTAATTACAACTAGAAGGACTATCCTATGTAAAATTAAAGCTTGAGGAGTAGAATGATTTGAAGGTGTTCTGGTTGGAGAGGTGGGACTACTCTAGCCCCAACCCTTCATCTAGAGGGAATAATATAAGAAAATTTACTTCTTTGTAGCGCTTCAAAAATAGGATCAGAAATACCCCTACTTCTTTCCCCTCTGGTGAATCTCTAGTAATCTAGGATTGATTTGAAATACTCATACAATATACCTAGATAAGGCAACCCAAAACTACAGTAAGTCATTCTCCCCAACGAAGTTGTAAAAAATATATTGGCTAATAGATTGGGCACCTTAATATGTTATGATTTAATGCTTGAAACGTCCCAAAAAAACCAATAGCTCTGAATATCTACCCTTTTAAGGAGAGAAAATATCCTATGAATTTTATTGAGGTACATCTCCCTCTTAATATTTTCAATGAATTGGAAGAACAACAAATAAATAGAATGTTTTCTCTTAATTAGAAAGTAGTAAAGGTGAAACCCAATATCAAAAAGGATCCTAATATTAGATGTGAGATATAAGTAATGAAATACTGGCACAAAAACCAGTTTAACTTGAAAATCATTGAGAATTTAAATGACACTCAATATTATCTGAAATATGAAATCTATTATGAAGAGAACTGCATAAATCACACACAGGTAAAGATTAGCATTAAGATACTCCTAAACACATAGATTTAACAACATCAATTTATCTTCACAATCTAAATGCACAAGGACAAATAGTGATTTCATTAACAAAAAATAGCAGCAAAGTCTAATATAATATTGAGCTTTACAAAATAGCATCTAGAGAGTCATAGCTTGAAAATAGATGCATATAAATAAGTGGATAGGTAACCACTTCTTTCTTTCCCATAACTAATTAAAACTAAAATTTTTAGAATAAAGAAATTGAACAATCAAGATGACGTTGCTTCATTTCCTGTTTTCGAGGGTTCCAAAAGTCTTTTTCGTAAGGCTTAGAAAGCCTTGACGGTATGTAACAATTCCTTGTATTGGGGGATAGTCAAATTAGTCATTTGCACTTTCCATGCTAGTTGACTATCTTTGATTGTTTGAATATGTTGTTCGCAAGCCTTCATAAGATCAATCACTTGAGATGAGACAAAATGTAATTCATTGAATTTATTTAAATGCCTGGCTTTGAAAGAATGTGAATCGAGTATTCTCTTGACCATTTTCTATAATTTTTCTACCAATCCTTTGATGTTTATATCATCTTTGATTTCTCCTTTGTCATGTTGCAACCCAAGAGTGACTAAGGTGCTTGGTGCTTCCTTTGAGACATTAGTGCATTTCATCACAATTTCCTAACACTTTTACAAACCTTGTCTGGGGATTTATAATTTCCATTCTATGCCTTCGTTCCATACAAGGAAATAGGAGTTTGCAACATTGGGTATAATTTGCTCTGCTGCTAGTTTTTCCATGCCCCAATTCATCATTGCTTTCAATTTAGTCTGGCAGTTATTCCATGTATTTTATTATTTTTCAACAACAACAATTTCTTCTCCCAGAGTAGACCTCAAGGCATTTACTTTCTAGAAACACTTCGTAGATTCATAAATAATAAAATTTCCCTTTTTGATTAACATTCACTCCATTCTTCCACAACTCTACCTAGATTTTGGAAACTTTTCATTTTTCTTATAGCTTCTTTTCCAATCATAGCTAGGGGATCCATAGAGAAATCAACCTGAGAAATTGGTTGAGGAGCAAGATCGAAGATAGACCTTAAACATTTAGTTAAAACTTGAACCTGTGTCTTTAGTTAACTGACCTACCATGTCCTGCTTTGGTAGACTAAATTGCACAACCTTCCTCTTTCTAGTCAAACAAGTGTAATAGGCACATTAGTTTCCTTAGAGATTGAAGACTCAAACATTTTTTTGTGTGTATGAGGAGTGTTCACTAATATATTTTCTGATGTTTTTGGAGTAGCCTTGGACTTGTGTGACACGTTACTTCCTGGGTGGGTGACTCATCTTGAGAAGGAGAAGAGTTAATGTCAATGTTTTCTAAATCCCCTTCTTCTTCTTCACCCTCTTTTTATTTTTATAGATTTAGTAGATCAAGAATATCTTCTCCACATGTTTGTTGAAACATATTTTTTTTAGGTGGATTATCATCGCCATCTCCCTAAGTTCCTGAAGGTAATGACTAGGAGATGGCTATTGTTGTTCTCACATGAAGCTTGAGCAGTACTCCTAGAAGGTTGAGTATTTTGTGACCTAGTTAAAGGATGAGACTGGTTTGTCTTCTTCTTGCTCACCCATTCCTATGTTCTAGCTAGAACATCATTAGTCCTCACTTCAATAGTTTCATTTTCCTTATTGCTCCAATCCATGGCGACAATAGGGTGATTCTCTATCAACTCAGTATAAACTGGTTCTACCATATCATACCCATCCTCTATAATGTCTTGCAAATCCCAATTCAAACCATAGATAATGATTTTCTCTACAGACAATCTCATCCAACTTCTTTTTCTTACTTTGTATTCATTAAAACAATCAGCCCAATAGTCCTCTAGACTAGGCTAGGGAAAGAAGTTAGGACTTAATTTTAAATTATTTTTGACATAATCTTTAATATTAAAAGGGAAATGTTCATCATGTGAGTGAAAATTATATTTTTATAACTCCCTCTTGATATTCAAAGCATCAAACATGCATTGACATGTGTAGGGGAAAAAAACAACATGAAAATGAATGGTCACCCTTCTCCTTTCTAGACATATCCTGAACTTACATCTGCTAACTGTCTGCACACCTCAATCATAACCCATTTGTCCTCAAGGTACCTTGGTTTTTTTATGGGAAAACTAGTGAAACCTCTGATCCTTATGTACAAAAACCTTTGGAAGTGTATGAAGTGACTACCATAGAAATTTATAAATTGTATGGCTTCAAGTGACAGTTGCATTCCAATATGTCCTTGCAATTCTCTGACCATTCTCATGGTGAAAGTATTTGTTATCCTTTTGAAATGAAGAAATTTTTTATGAAGCTGCAACTTATCAAGGTAGTCATAAATAGGGACTTTTTCAAGAGGGAGGTCACTTGGTCTCAATCCAGGCCAGGGTCTTGTACTAGAAATGGCGTAGATAAAGTATCAGGACATATAAAATAATTTCTTAAGAGCAAAGAAAGTCATCAAATGGTGTATACAGTCATTGATAATTTTCACCCAATCGAGAAATTTCTGCCCTGATAGCATAATTTAGAAGAAGAAGTACATCCATTCCTCGAACCCATGTACATCGTCATTTCCCCTCACTCTATGTAGCAATACCACAATATCAGCTACATCTTCCACAAAATGATTTCTATGTAGCTTCTAGGGAAATTCATACCTACCCTACTTAGGTTTTGCTAGCCAAATTTTTGCCATTTTATTTCTATATAGCCCCTTCTTAGCTAAAAACTCAATCTCAGAACTTGTCATGGTCATAGACGAGTAATTATCCTTTTCTGGGATGTTTAAACATGATGCAAAGGTGGCCTTTTGAATTTTTAACACCAACTGGTTGTCTTTGGTCCTGACTTCACGTGTCTGTGAGTTATAATGCCTAATGCATTATAGGATAAGCTTAGGACATTGTACTACTATAGGGAAAGAAACAGCTTCAACTAATTTGTTGTTAATTATTGGTTGAGTGATGGACATCAAGTTTGGACTATCAAATTTATCTTTTAATTCACTTAAATTCATGGGTCCTAAAAAAGTATCCCCAATCTTAGGTCCTTCACAAGTTATCCTAGATATATATTCATAACCCATGCACTTGAGCTTAGCCATGACTATAATTTTAGGGCTTAAACAAGAATATATTCAAAGAAGTTTCAACACAGGGACAAATAACCCAGAGAGACAGACCTTGAAGAGGATGAATATCATAAATACCTCTAATGGAGAATTATGTAGCTGAAAATCTGTGTCGATGTCTTGTCAATCTCCTCAAAAAACTAGCACCATAATAAGGAATGTTTTTTTATCACTTGAAACCTTCTTAAAAACCCCACTAAAAGTGTGTGAGTAGATGAGCATTTAATATCACCTCCTTGCTATATGGGCACATGTAAGCTTTCACATCAATTTTTTATTGCAACCACTTTTCAAAAAATTTAAATGGAATGACTAGGGGTGGAGAAGAGGAGGGTTCAATGAACTTAACAAAATCCCATTAGATTTCATTTGTCATTATAATATACCGCCTGGTCGAAGAGTATTTACATGATACTTCACTCTAGGAAAAGAAATAGGAAGTTTGATGAACTTCGTAAAACACCGCCTGACATAGGATTAACTTTGACGTTCGTAGAGGACCAAAAAGTGAAATACAAAGGCTAGGCGGTAAAGCGGGAAGTTATATAAACTAACGAAAACACTGCCTAAGTTTGCAAAGTTATGTAAAACACCACCCGACATAAGGCTTAGCCAAATTTTGGATAAGATGGAAAAACTCTTGTGAGGCATAGCAAAAATTCAGGGTAACAAGGTGGAGATCAGATGGATTAGTTGGTCATCCACTCCACCCATCATCATAGGTAGGACTATGTGGAACCCCTTGGAGTTGCTAAAGTAGATTTTGATGATATAAGATGCCAATGATTTCCCACCTTAAGGATTTGTTCTTCCAAGATAAGGTAACTTGTATATAGCTCCTAATTTTTCTTATGATATTTGTTAATACATGATTTGGCCTTATCTAAGTATGTACATCACGATAGAGTGCCATTAGAGTCCTTATGATAAATTTTTTCTACCAATATGTGGTGTATTTGGGATTTATCATTTTTACATTTTAACTGGGATGGTGGAGTTCTATAGAGTCCATATGAGATGTTGATAAATTATTTAATATTTTGGAGTGTGGGTCTTTTACTTTCCAAACTTGAGATGGTCGAAAATGGACTGTGGATATGGAATTTTGAGTGTGATGAGAACCAACTTTTTTCTACACTTTGCATGTCAATCTTGAATATTTCTTTGAAATAGGTGGACATTTTTTATAGATGGATTCCCCTTTCTTGTTTGACCCCATAGTTTCTTTAAATATTGGATTTTGATTTAGATTGTATACTTTACTTGATTCGATTTTATTTGGGATCTATTTTAGCTTCATGTATCCACTTTGAATTTTTGATTTATTAGCTTCAACAACATAATTTTCATCTTTATAAGGATTTTTATTTCTTTGGTCCCAATTAGTGGGAAAAAATATTTGGTGATGATGGTTTATGATATGAATAGCTGGAGTGTTGGAAAAAAAATTATCATAAGGACTATTCATGACTATCATGTTGATGTTTGCATTAGATAAAGTTTCCCCTAGTATCACGAAGGTACCACTAACATTATTAGATTTCTTAATCTTTGAATAACTAATACCTTGATGTTTAGGATTATCGATAAATTGTACTAGCTCTAGAATACCATATTCATGTAGGCCTAATCCTTTCCCTTTATATTACATCCACTAATAAATCTTGTTGCCAACAGGATATTGTTGCAAGTATGAAAGTGTTGTCATTGATGTCAACTATGTCATGGAAGTTGGTTATTGGCTATATATGTTGAGGATATTAAGAAAATTGTAATAAAGGTATACATGTATTCAGTGTATTCTCTGGGATGTGCTATGTATTGCTACTATTCTTGTAAAAATATGAGGTATTGTTCATGGTTATTAGTAGTTGTTATATCTAGAATTTGGGCTTCTGGATCATTGTACAATGTGAGATATCTTCACAAGTATGTTAACTATGCATTTCTGTGTCTGGCTATGGTCTAGGAGAAATGTATTTACTCTGAATTTCTTTGTATTTACTTTGAATTTCTCTGTATTTAATTTCTTTGTATTTTTGTTTCATGACTTACGGTTCTAAGAGTAAGTTGATGAGGTCATGTTCAAGTTAATTTTTTTGTCTAGAGATATTAGATCATGTTAAGGATGTGTGTGCTTAATTTTGTTATGTGTTTTGCACTGGTGTTGGATGACCTTGTGTTAAACACTACATACAAATTTAATGGAAGCATGTTGAGGAAGGTTGGGACTCATTTAGGTCCTCGTTAAGTATATGTTTGGGTCGCCCTCATTCTAATTCCACCATAAGATGTTTTGGCACCAATCTAATTTAAATTTGTAAATACAAATGGTGTATGGCCAACCTTGGATGGGTTTCAAGGTTGAAGATGATATAAGTACAAGTTGAGATATTGGTGAAAGATAATATAGATGAAAGATAGATGCGAGACATGTATGTGAGATGCAAATTTGAGCAGAGCAGTGTGAATTTCATGTTAGGGTTCCAAAGGCAATGAGTTGAAGGTGTTAGAATCTAAGATCAGAGATGCAAACCAGAAAATACCTTCCACAAGAGAAAAACAAAAAGAGCAACAACAATTTGCATGAAGATGTGCAAATAAATAATATTCAGGAATTGAGTAAATACAAAGATGAATTTCTTTATAAAAGCAATGTATGCATAACCCTAAAAGGAAACCCTAGTGTGCACACTTAATAATTAATAATTAATTAATTATTGTGTGTGTGAAATGTTAGTATCAAAGTAAAACAATAAAAACACACAAATGAAACATTAAACTAAAGAAAGCAAGATAATTGAATTCAAAGAAAACAAGCAGAGCTTCTTCAGAACCGTTCCATTGTCCTCTATCTCCAGGGATTTTCTTGAAGCTACTGCTCTCAGATTGTGTAAGCAAAGCTTCTCCAAATGGAAACCTGTAGAACGAGTATGCAAAGGGAAAGTACTTCTCTATGCTATATGCTGATGGAGTGAAATGCTGATACGGATATGCACAGGGGCTGTGGATTATGGATGCTATTAAAACTAAGCTATGAGGATGATTGGCCATGATATGCTATGATTCTAAAATCTATGAATGCTAAAAGACTATGCTATTGCAAATTTGCTATAGTTTTCCTGTATGAAAGCTTCTATGTTTTTCAAAGACCCGACAGTCCTTTTTATAGCTTTTTGCAGGAAAGAGCCTGCCTGGCAAAGATCAATGGTTGTGAGATTGTCTGGTAAAATTTGAATGGTGAGAGATGGAGAGGTTGAGAAGAAGATGGAAGATGTTGGGAGGTTGGAGAGAAGAATGGAGGCTTGTCTTCAACCCACGGGAACAAGCTTGCACAGGAACAGAGAAATTAATTTTCTGTTTTGGAAGTTTGTTTCACGGTTGTTGAAGATAATCCAATATTAAATAAATAAATTTATTTAATTTCATGTGAGTTTGATTTTTGATTTTAGGACTATAGAAGATTTAATTAAATATTTGATATATTTAATTGTAAATAGGACTTTAGAAGAATTTAATTAAATATTTGAGATATTTAATTGTGATGTGACTTTAGAAGAATTTAATTAAATATTTTGGAATATTTAATTATGAATGGATTTTAGAGGATTTTTAGAAAAAATAAAAATTAATCTTTATTTGAATAAAATATTCAAGCCAAGATTATGTGATAATTAATATAAATAAATCGTAATGTTTATTTAATTAATTAAGAAATGGATAAGAAAAGTGATTAAATAAACTTATTTATTTAATCAAAATGAAAGAACGAACAATATAAATAAATTATTTAAATTTATTTATACATAGATTGAATTCAGAGATTTAATTAAATATTAAAAATATTTAATTAATTACCAGACTATGTGATATGACCCTTTTTAGGTGTATACATTTTGCCCCTCTTTGAAGTGATGTGTTTTACGCATTGCTTCAAAGAATTTTGAAATTTTCCCTAGACGTTGATTGTCGAATGTTGATAGGTATATGCCCCCTTAGACGATGAATCGATAAGATTTTTATTTTTTAGATTTGTTGGAATTTTTAGATTTTTAAAAAAATTAGTTTTTTTATGAATTTTGAAGATGTTGATTCATCGTTCGAAAATGATGATATGAAGAAATTGACGTGGAAAGATGTGAGATGAAAAATTGATGACCTAAATTGCCCCTGTTGTGATAAAATGTGATAAAATGCCCCAATTTTTCCTTTAAATAGGTTAAAAATGTCATTTTCCATGTCATTTTCCCATTTTAACCTAGTAAAAATTGTAATTTTTTTGAGCTCTGGAGTGAGAAAAATGGCACTTCCTATCCACCAACACTGTTTCGAGCGCATCCGATGACATCAATGGCCGGCACACTATGGACCTGTGGTATGTACCCCGTTAAACTTTTGTGATTTGAAAATTTTCCGTTCAGAGCACGTTTCCCAACCTTTTTGTAGTTTTACACATTCTTTTAGCGCGCTTTATTCTTTTTTTATAGCGCCCATTATTATTTTCATAGCGCCTATGATTCTGTAGCACCCATTAGACTTTTTGTAGCGCCCATTAGGTGTGTTGTAGTGCCCATGATCTTGTAGTGCCTGTTAGGATTTCTATAGCGCCCAATAGGATTGTTGTAGCGCCCATGATTTGATGTTGTTTGGTGTGATCAATTTGTTCCCAAGGTTGTTGGAAAACAAATAATAGCTGATAAATTTTCTTTTAAAGTTGTTAAAAACAAACAGTTGTTTGATAAGTTTGCTTCTAAAGTTGTTAAAAACAAATAGGATTCTGATAAATTTGTTTTCATGAAGATGAAAAACAAATAGGTTGATTTGATAAGTTTGCTTCTAAAGTTGTTAAAAACAAATAGGATTGTGATAAATTTGCTTTGAGATTTGATTGATTTTTCGTGATGAATTGAGCTTGATATTGTTTGGTCTTTATGTTCTCGTCCTATTCAATAGGAGAGATTGGGCATTTTGTAGCTACGGGACACATTCCCGAGGACATGGAGTTTGATTCCACAGCTTATGCAGGCAGATCGAGATGTGATCGAGGCATGTGGATTAACCTCATTGCTTGACATGCTTGAGGTGCGCCTTAACAAAGGTCTATTGACAGCACTTGCAGAGAGGTGGCACAGCGACACAAACACCTTTCACTTAGCGACAGGAGAGATTACCATGACTCCTGAGGACGTGTACCGTATCTTGAGGATCCCAGTGATGGGGGAGATAGTGAGGTTTGATGGCCGAGAGGCAAGAGGCACTGATGCTTTGAGGAGTTTTTCAGAGATGATCATATTGTTGGACATTTCATCCCATGGGGTGAGATTGCAGATTCATATGCACCCTTGCCCTCTGTACTTGCAGGCTTTATTAGAGGTGTGTTGTGCCCCGACCATAGGTCGAAGGGCTTTGCAGTCGGATGGGGTCGTGTACTCGAGAGGATGGTGATGCAGGGCACACGTTATGCTTGGGGATCATGCATGCTTGCACATTTGTATGATGAGCTACATCACATTGTATACGGCGGAGGTCGTAGTTTTGCAGTTGGTTGTTCACTGTTACAGATATGGGCATGGGAGCATTTTTCTGTCATGAAACCATTGACTCGAGGACAGCGACCGGCTGGTCGGCCATATAGATTCAGATATGCAGATATCATTACTCAGCCAAGGCTGGGTAAATTAGATCATTGGCAGCGTCTTCTAGATGATCTGGATACAGTTTGTTGGCAACCCTATGTAGATTGTGAGGGATGGCCAGAGGATGCTAGGGAGATGCCCTATGTGTTTACCGCTAGATATCTTATTGGCTGGACACCTGGGATTATTGAGAGGTTTCTTGTTGGTCGGGTGTGTTGACAGTTTGGTCAGCCTCAGGGTATGCCCATGGGTTCTGCTATTTATGCACGCTGTCAGCAGGAGGTCATAGTGTGGGGTCCACGGATTTCATATGATGCAGCGGTGGCAGAGTTTACCAGTTTGGGAGCTCAAATGTGGGACTATAGACCTGATATTCTTGATGGAGGGATGACTACAGAGTATGGTCATTATTGTGCTAGATCATCCTGCGCCACGATTATTTGATCCTGATGAGCCTATCCCTATTGCAAAGGAGAGACCACAAATAGCTGGTCATAGGCGACAACAAGAAGCAGCTGCAGAGAGTGATGATTCCATGGAGGATGATGATGAGTCAGATGATGATGGAGATAGTAGTGATGAGGAGAGTGAGGGTGACAGTAGTGGGGGTAGAGGTGGTGGTAGAGGTGGTAGAGGTGGTAGAGGTGGTGGTAGAGGTGGCAGAGGTGGACAACGGATGAGACACATAGTTCCGTCATCTTTTGTAGATCCCATAGTATCAGCTCCATCGACATCAGCAGATCCAACATCA
Organism: Sequoia sempervirens; assembly: GCA_007258455.2. Lineage (NCBI taxonomy): Eukaryota > Viridiplantae > Streptophyta > Pinopsida > Cupressales > Cupressaceae > Sequoia > Sequoia sempervirens. The sequence goes on from VDFB02000002.1 coordinate 186,371,967, forward strand.
TCGAGTCATATAGTGACCTTACAGGGTAGGGTGCAAAGTTTACAGAGTCAGTTAGTACAGGCACAGACCTTGATTACACAGTTACAGGGACAGCTGACAGCAGTGACGGTCGAGAGAGATACAACTCGACGACAGGGTGAGGAGGCCATGGCTCTAGCTAAGAGTCTTCAGAGAGCAGCAACACATGATAGCATGATGAGAGAGTTGACCAGAGCCGTCTGGGAGGTGAAATTCTATAGGATCAGATATCATGATGTAGTGCCACCCAAGCAGAGAGTTAGTTATACACAGTCTCGATCTACACATAGTCGTTCTTGGACTACTAGCAGGGGTATATCACAACCATTACCTCCAGGAGGTCCATCAGGGGCAGGTGGAGCAGGTCCATTAGGTGTAGGTGGGACAGGTCCCAAACCAGCACCATCAGAGGATAGCACTTCATAGTGCATTTGGAATGATGTCTTATTGATATTTTGTTGAAACATTTGTATACACACTAATATGATCCCATTTTTGATGATGTATAGTTGACATCTTTTGTACATTTCGACATTCATTTTTGAGATATATGAAATACAGCGATGATTTCTTATGTGATAAATGTGTCTATTTTAATATGCATGATGTTTATGATATGATTTCACGATTTTAATGCCTATGATGAATATGTATGCATAATTTATGATGTAAGTGCTATGTTATGATATGATTGCAATCTATTGATGAATGATTATGAATATGAATGTAAAATGATGGATAGTACAATTCATGAATTATTTGATTATGATGTATGCTTTATTTTATGATTTTCTGATGCAAATATGTATGAAAAATGTATGTGATGATGTTTTTTATGAATGTCAAAATGTACTCAATCATTTATTTGAAAAGATATGAAACATTTGATACTTTGCCAGCTTTTGAGAAAATATATAAATGCCAAATGCAAATTCTAGAATGAATGCAATCTATACTAACCATGCAGGGTATCTGTACAATATTACCATTCTGAGAGCTTATTTGTGCTTTTTGTTTCATCATAGAGCATTGAAATGTTGAAAGTTAATACAAGCATCAAAGGGTATGTTAGCACCAGTGATGACCTGAGTATTGCTTTCATGATTTTTGATATAGCAAGATAATACAAGCATCTAGGTATAATTGAACTGAGATGACCTGAGTATCGCTTGCATAAACAGACAAGAGTTAACCCATTTCCTATGCAAATTCTGAAATGTCATCAATGATACTTAGTAGAGCATGTCTCACGACCAATTTACATAGTACTAATGATTTCCTCACAAACAGCAGACAAAAAATCATACTCCTTCCTTGCTTTTCTAGTTCAATACATCATCGAATTGCTCCAGAGATATGATAGACAATCAACCAATAATTCAAATTTTTCTCAAAGTATTTCAAACATTATTCAGATTAAGATCATCCAACTTGGTTATCAACATTGATGTTTGTGTTTTGATTATCATTTTTTTGACCATATTGTTTGATTTCATTGGCATTGAGTGATCGTTTTGGTATTGTGGTTGATTTGATGTGTTAATGTATGTTGTGTTTTGTCAAACTGTCATTTGTCCATTTGTGATGTTTTAAAAGCTCATTGCCCTTCTCTTGTCTCAATCTGTGTTTTTTGCCCCCAGTTTAAACACAACTTGAATATGATGGATATGTACAAATTTCATCAAGCCATGATGAAACACAAGGATTCCTGTTGCATGATATGGATATGATAGATATGTAAAAATGAAAGATATGGATAGATGATGTCGTTATGCGAATGCAAGACATAAGCTAATAGATAGAGGAGCCCATTTTGATTACAAGTAGCACCTGTTTGCCAGGTTTTCACCACTTGTTTTTATTGCACTTTTTTAGATCATGTGAATTTTTTTGTTTTTTTCTGCTTTTCTGATTTTTATGTATTTTTTCAGGACTTTTTCTGATTTTTATGGATTTTTTCAGGACTGTTTCTAATTTTTATGGATTTTTTTAGCACTTTTTCTGATTTTTATGGATTTTTTCAAGACTATTTCTGATGATTCAAACATAGAACTTCTTCAAATGAATGCTATTGATTGGTTCTTCAAACAGGTCCCCTTCTGACGTAGATAACTGATATGCTCCAGAACCGTATGTTGCAATGATGACAAATGGACCAAGCCAATTTGGTTCAAATTTTCCTTTCTTTTCCCTATCTTGTTGGTTACGCAGGTTTTCCCTCAAAACTAAATCACCAACTTGAAATGTTTGTGGTTTAACTCTATGATTATAGCTACGGGACATAACTTGTTGGTAACCCTTCAAATGATTAGCTGCATGTTGATGTCTTTCATCTAACAGTTCTAGCTCTTACAGACGAGATACTCGGTAGTCTTCATCAGTTATCAATCCTTTAAGTGAGACCCTAAGCGAAGGTATTTCAACCTCTAGTGGTAAGATCGCTTCTGCTCCATATACCAAGGCATATGGGGTAGCTCCTGTTGGTGTGCGAATGCTGGTTTTGTATGCCCATAATGCTGGATTTAACTAGACATGCCAATCACGACCAACATCATTTACCGTCTTCTTCAAGATCTTCAAGATTGTTTTGTTTGAAGCTTTTGCTTGACCATTTCCTTGTGGATAATAAGGTGTAGAAAACCTATGTTGGATTTGAAATCTTTCACAGAGTTCATCAACATCCTGATTCTTGAAAGGCCTCCCATTATCAGTGATGACAGAATTAGGAATTCCATATCGGTAGATAATGTAATTTAGGATACATGAAGATATTTGTTTACCGGTCACAATCGTCAAAGGGACAACTTCAATCCATTTTGTAAAATACTCTGTAACTGTGATGATGAACTTATGCCCATTTGATGATGAAGGATGAATTTTTCCAACAAGATCTAGTCCCCACTGAGAAAAAGGCCATGTTGGAATGAAATGTTGTAGTTCCTGTGCAGGTGCATGAATAAGATTCCCATGGATATGGCATTTAGAACACTTCTTGACAAAAGTAAAAGATTCTTTCTCCATGGTGGGCCAATAATATCCCATTCTAACAAGTTTCTTGGCTAAGGTCAAACCGCTTGAATGAGTTCCACAAATACCACCATGAACCTCTTGTAAGGATTTTTCAGATTCGTCACGTTCAAGACATCGAAGGAGCGTACCATCCAAACCATGTTGGTAAAGGATATCGGCGATCAAGATATAACGGGATGATTGGCGTATGAAATTTCTTTTTTGGTTTCGGGATAAATCCAGAGGTAAAATGTTATCTTTCAAATAGGTATAAGTCTTACCATATAAAGGTGAATCAGAACCGGTTAAATGGCATATGACCTAGGTTTCTGGATTATCATAGGCGGGAGAAAACAATTGTTCCACCAAGAATTCGTACCGTTTTTTATTTTCTGATAATTGTAACATGGAAGCAATTGTAGCCATTGCATCTGCAACTTTATTATCAATCCTTGGCATTTGTGAAAACTTGATTGCCACAAAATACTTTTTAAAATCATCTGCCATGTTCTTGTAAGGTAACAGCTTATCATCTTTAGTTTGATAATCATCATTGATTTGATTAATGACAAGTTGTGAATCACCGTAGACTTGCAACTCTATAATCTGCCAGTCCAATTCTATCTTTATTCCTGTGAGTAATGCTTCATATTCAGCTATGTTATTTGTGTAGGGAAACATCAACTGATATGATTTTGGAATGGTATGTCCTTCAGGTGTGACAAAAAGAATCCCTACCCCCGAGCCATGTTGCGTGTAGGATCCATCAAAGTACAATGTCCATGATTTCTTAATCGTTGCTGTGAAGACGTCTGCATTATGAAATTCAATGTGCATTGGGTTTTCTTCTTGTAAAGGTGCTTCAGCTAGCTGATATGCGATGACTTGTCCTTTTATAGCCCTTTGATCTACATAGTGAATGTCAAACTCACTTAAGATCATTACCCATTTTGCAAGTCTTCCTGTTAAGGTAGCTTTGCTTAAGAGATACTTTAGCAGATCAATTTTGGTTATCAGGTTAACTATATGAGCCAACATATAATGTTCGCAACTTTTGGGAAGCAAACACTACTGCTAGACAAGCTTTTTCAATGAAGGTGTAATTTAGTTCATGACTTGTTAAAGTTCTGCTGATATAGTATATGGCTCTTTCTTTGCCTGTAGAATCCTCATGTGCTAGTAACACTCCCAAGGATACTTTTGTTGCTGAAATATAAAGTATAAGGAGCTTTCCTGGAACTGGTGGAATTAGAACTGGTGGATGCATGAGATAGTGCTTGATCTGATTGAATGCTACTTCACACTTTTCTTCCCATTTGAACAGGAAATTTTTATGCAATAGATGTGTAAATGGTAAGCTTTTGTCTGCCAGTTGAGCTATAAACCTCCTGATGGATTGTAGGTGTCCTTGTAGTGATCTGAGTTGACTGATATTTCGAGGTGGCGGCATGTCCATTATAGCTTGTACTTTTTCTGGATCAACCTCTATGCCCTTTTCTGAAACAATGTATCTCAGGAGTTTTCTAGATTTAACACCGAAGACACATTTCCTTGGATTGAGTTGAACATTAAACTTCTCCATTCTGACAAATATTTTTGACAAGATTTCAAGATGTCCTTCTCTTGTGTTAGATTTGGCCAATAATTCATCCACATAGTCTTCCATGAAAGTGTGCATCATGTCATGGAAAATAGTTGTCATTGCTCTTTGATAAGTCACTCCTGCATTCTTTAACCCAAATGGCATTACATTTCAACAATAGGTACCCCAAGGACATGTGAATGTTGTTTTATCTTGATCCTCTGGTGCAATCTTTATCTGATTATATCCTAAAAATCCATCCATCAATGAATACATTGCATGGCCAACAGTTAAATCAACAATCATATATATGTTTGGCAAAGGAAAGTCATCTTTGGGACATGCTTTGTTCAAATCCCTAAAATCTGTACAAATTATAATCCTTCCATCTGGCTTTGAAATAGGTACAATATTAGAGATCCATTCTGCATAGTCAATAGACCGAATGAATCCAACATCTAAAAGCTTTTTCAACTCTTCCTTAACCAATAATGCAACATGTGGATGCATTTTTCTGAGTTTTTGCTTCACAGGTTTTTCCCCTGCATGTATAGATAAATGATGCATTATCATATTAGGATCTAACCTTGGCACATCAACATATGACCAAGCAAAATTGATTTGATTCTCCTTCAAGAACTTCATGAATTTCAGTACTTCTTCCATTGTTAATGATGCTGCAAGTTGCAAGATTTTTGGCTGCTCTGCTATACTTATGTTGATTGATTCTGTTGGCTCAATCAAAATAGAAGATCTTTCTTGATAATGTTTGGGAAGAGTGTCAAGTTTCTCATCCTTTAGTGCCTCAAAAAGGTTTTCACCGTCAAATTCGCTCTTTATTTTTCTCTTGTTTTGATCTACCACTGCCGTTTTTGGGTTTTCACCAATAGATCCATCTTTTATTTTATTCATTTTGCAGCTAAGAGACTTGACACCATCCCTATCAAAATCTTGAGTATGAGATTCTTCTATAGAACAATTGTTTTCTTGATTAGATGAGCAAAGGAAATTTATAATATCCTCATCATCATGGAATGTAGGGATATGGATAGGTGCGTCATTGTCCCAATCAATAAGTTCCAGATAGACTAAAGGCATGGAATCATTAGGTTGGGTAAGGTCTTGAGCTGTCAAAGTCATAACATGGTTGTCATTTTCATGATGGAAAAGGTCTATAATGGTATTCTCCTGTTGATTATCAATCTCGTTAAAATTTGAATCGTCCTCAATTGAGTCATGATCGCTTTGTAAAACATAATCAAGTGGGGGCCTTGAGCCCTCCCCTTGTAAGAAAGTGGGTGCGAATTTGTATATGACATCCACCCTTTTCTTTGTTAAAAATGTATCATCAAAGACATCATCCCATTCGTATTCATTGGAATTAGTGTCTGAACTGTTCTGCAATTGGAAAACTGATCCATAAATTTTTTGTAGAGTGACATCTTCATGGGGTTTATTGGAAATTAATTCTTCTTCATGAGTCTGCTATATTTTCTATGAAATTGACTCATCTGTATCTTTACCATATCCAAGTCTTGTTTTATCATTTGGATGTATTGAAATAGGTTGAATTGGCTCAACGATTCCTTCTTTTCTTTTTCCTATAGGACCACTTCCTTCATAACCCATTCTTTGCATTATAGTATACCCTTTGCCATATTGTTCAGTAGGTAACTTGATGTGCAAGAGAGATTCATCTTCATCTTTGTATAGCCAACTTAGGATGTCCCTATCTTCGGCTTCTTCCTCAGTGGTGTTAGCTTTAATGAATTGTCCATCAAACTTTGTGATTGGCACAGAAGCTTGGGATGTAGAGGCTGTTGCGATCTTTTGATTTGATAGGTTTGGCTGACCATGTGACCTTGGAGAAGGAGGTAAGGTAGAAAGGGATAGCGAATATTTTCCTACTCCTTTGTCCTTAAAATGTAGCTTGGTGTCAAGATTCTTTGTCAATTCTTGCAACTGACCTTGTAGATTGGAAGAAGTAGTAAAAGCCTCCCTATTGTGAGGCACAAAGACGTCTTGAGTTGCTCACAGATTTGAACAAGTTTGGGTGCTATTGTAATCAGCTTGTATAGTTATTTCTTGTCCATCATATGGAAACTTGAGGCATTGATGGTACGTTGATGGTATTGCCTGCATATCATGAATCCATGGGCAACCCAAAAGTATGTTATAGGAAAGATCACGATCTAGAACCTGACAAAAGGTCCCACTCTGATAGGTAGCATTATTAGTCCTTTAGAAGCTCTTTCTTCATCATCATATGCCTTGATAGTTATTTTCCTTCGTGGATCAATGGAATTTTCTGATATTCCCAAGGCATGTATAATTTTTAAAGTACAAATGTTTAAACCGGCTCCTCCATCTATTAAGACACGTCTGATTCGATGTTTATGTATCATGACTTCAAGATAAAGTGATGAATTATGTGGATGTGTCATGGAGGAATCATCTTTTTCGGAGAATGAAAGACAAGTGGGGGAAGACAAATGTCCCACCATAGCTTGAAATTTGTTTACATCTAGATCAATGTCGACAGTTGTGTTTACAAGAGCTTCTTCTAAAATATTCTTGTGTATAGGAGATATTTTGACAAGTTCAAGAATGGAAATTTGAGCTGATGTTTTCCTCAGTTGATCAACTAGATTATAATTACTTGGAGGAGGAATAACTGCCTTAGATGAACTTCCTTTTAAAACAACTTTTTCTTGCCCTCTCGTAGTCACATTAACTTGTTGATATTCTTGTTTTTCCTTGATTTTAATAACATTAACCCGTTGATCATCTGCATAGATATGGCGGATTACGTTGTCTTCAACATTTATTATGCTTTTTGCTTTGGTATCCAATCTTTCCCCCTTTTGATAGTTTGGTAAAGGGTCTTTGAATGCTTGATGATCATCATTGGTATGATGTCCCTCAATTGTGATAGTGCCATTGTCAATTAAATATTGTACTAGATTTCGTAAGGCTTGACAGTTATTTGTTCTATGACCTTTACATCGATGATAATTGCAATAATACGAGTCATTCCATGATGGTGATTTGACTCGTGGCTCATAATCTCTTTGTGGTGGTAAGGTGTTAACCTTATTATCAAGAAGCTCCTTGAGAGAAAACTCAAGAGATTGACCCAACGTGGTAAAATTTCGTCGATTTGAAAAGAATGGAGGTCTGGACGAATTTGATGTTTGGGTATTGCCAAGATTGTTATTGAAATTACCACGATTATCCTTGGTATTTTGATTGGTCATGCTTTCTTGATTGGAGTTTTGTCCTTGTTGTTTGTTGTTTCCTTGTTGGTTGGTATTTCCTTGTTGGTTGTTTCGTGGAGCACTTGATAAGTTGAAGATAGATGATCTTGTTCATAAATTGTTTGCATCCACTATACCATCATTGACAACATTTTTATTTCTGTTCCAAAACCTTGTTTTATCATTGTTGTTTTGATTGGATGAACTTGGATTATCAATTTTTATCACTCCTCTTTTAACCAAAGCCCCTTCAATGGTGATTGTGTTCTTAATCAATTTTTCAAAGTTAGGAGGACAATGAAGATTAAGCCTGTAGCTTAATTCTTGATCTAGGCTATTGATGAAGATATCCATCTTTTCCTTTTCAGGAATAGGATGGGAATATCGTGCAAACAATCTTCTCCACCTTTGCAAAAATGTAGTGAAAGATTCCCCTACTTTTTGTTTCGCTTTACAAAGATCAAGCATGGTTATCTGGTGTTGGATGTTGTAAGCGTATTGTGATATAAATTGATTTATCAACTCCTCAAAAGTTTTGATGGGAGGAGTGATCTTAGAAATCCACTCCATGGATTGTCCACCCATACTTCGTGGGAAAAATCGCATTAGGTAGGTATCTTCATAAGCGAATTCTAGACTCATATTTCAGAAATCTCTCACATGTTCAATGGGGTTAGTTTTTCCATTATACCTATCAAATTTAGGTATTTCATAATGTTTTGGAAAAGGGATCATTTGAAGACTCCTATCAAATGGATAAGGAGATATGTCATCCAAAACATACTTCTTTGTTGCACTCCCTTGCATTTCCTTTATTTGCCCTTGTAATTCTTTTATCTATTGAGTAAGGGCACTAAAATCATTAGGAGGATTTTTAGGATTCGCTTTCATCCCATCTATATCAAAATCAGAAGGTAACTTATCTCCTTGATTAGCTAATGAAAGAAAATATCTTTCTTTGTTTCATTCTAGAATTCTTTCTATAAAAGTATGGAATTGGGGATCCTACTCTGCTTCTTGAAGTTTTTCTTCTGTTATCTCTTCAATATGAAATGGATTCTCTTCCTTCTCACTATTATCATCCATTTTGCTTGTGGTACTTTCTCTTTCATCTTTTTCTATGTGCTTTTGAGATCTCGTAACAACAGGCATAAGATTTGTTCCAAATTCTACTAACTTTTGATCACAAGAGTGAAATAGTGCAATTTGTGATAGATATGAAAGTCAGGATAGAATGAAGATTCTATGACTTGAAAGATTTCTAATCTTTAGCTTGTGTTGTTCCCTAAGTGAAAGGATGAAAATCCTATTGGCGGGAATGTAAGCAAAAGATCAAGAAGAAATTATTTTGCACTTTATGAAGTTTGATCGTAGCTTCGTAAAAGGATGGATTTGTGATAAATGCCTAATGTGATTGAGTTCTCTATTGTAGAAATTGATTTGGAGGAGTAGAATATTCAATTGCAGGTTGGGAATATAACAAAAATGAATACGCTGACTATGGTTGTGCCTTTGAGAAAGGGCTCTTCTTTGAAAGAAAGCTTGTGAGTATAATAGTTCTACAGCATAATCATCAGTGAAACCTCTAACACAGTCATGGTATCAATGGAGAAAGGTTCTATGTTTAAGTAAAACCTTTCGGCTTTGGTACAAGAATCATCTTTTCTTCAATAGTTTCTTGTAGCTAAGTGGTTTCTTCGATTTTTTGATTTGTTTGAGATGGATTTCTTAACAAAGGTTGTAGATTTCCAATCTCCTAACATGGGAGTAATCAATGTGATTGTGAGTTTTGGATGATCTTTACTGAATTAATGTATTGAAAACACATCAAGCAAATTGTAGAATAGTTGTGTTTAAGTCCTATACTAAACATTAAGTGTATGACCAAAATGTTCAAAAATTGTTGTCACAGTTTTTACACATGATAGATAGATCAAACAGACTCACTTTTAGTACTAAAGTAGGTCATCATAATAATCAACAGCCCACATCTTAAAATTGCGTCGACTCACACAACCGTGTCACCCCCGAAAGGGTGCCCATGTTTTTGTCTTTTCCAAGCGCGTACTCAAAGTGATGGAAGTGGATACCGGATCCCCTGAGCAAACGGTCCTTGGCAGTTATATGGTGAGTGTCTTGGGGGTAGATTCTTCCCTCCCCTACACTGTGATTATTATGATGTTCAGAAACTAACAAGTTAGCCACTACACTAAGTTCGTAGTAAGGGTTTTTGTTCGGTGCAACAAATGATATACTCCCTCGAGAGACCTCCCTACCTTTAGAACAAAGGCTTTGGGGATGGTTATCAATGCACACTACCATCAAAAGAGGGTTTCCCCAAATTTGCTTTAAATTTTATAGTGGAGTGGAATAGCCTGGCTTTGGCTTGAACCCACTTGAGTCGTTCCTCTTGGGTGAGTATTTTTTCCCACAAGAGCAGGCTCTCTAAAGGATGTAATCAAAACAGTAAATTTGCATGAAATTGAAAAGGAAAGTTTGGTATTTTGATCACCCAGTTAAGGGGAGAGCATAGACCTATTGCCACAGACAAAGCAAACAAATGTTCTTTTTAAAACCCAAATCATAATTGATCTACTCTAAGTGAAGATATTGCTTCACAAAAGCAAATTGTTCAATTTTAATTGCAAGATCATTGTGTAGTGACTACCCTACATTGATTCATTTTAAAATCCATGTCTATCCTAGGATTGATTCATTTTGATTAAGTGACTATCCTAGGATTGGTTCATTCCAATTAAGTTCCTACTGGTCGTGGTTGCGTCGGATCCAGTCAAATCTCTACCTAATTTACAAATTACAATTTGCAGATTCTATAAAAAAAAATGCGCTAAAACAGACTTAAAGGGCGCTATGAAATTGCAAACAGGCACTATGAAATGGTGAACAGGCACTGCAAAATGATGAACGGGCGCTACGAAATGGTGAACGGGCGTTGTGAAATGGTGAACGGGCTCTGCGAAATGGTGAACGAGCGCTGCGAAATGATGAACAGGCGCTGCGAAATGATGAACGAGCGTTGTGAAATGGTGAATGGGCGCTGAAACATGTTTAATGTGCTGAATCACTCTTCTAGCAGTAACCTGTCAGAAAAATCTGCAAAAAGATGTTAAAATTGGGGCAAAGGCCCCACGGTGGGCGCCAAAAATGTGTGTGTGAAATGTTAGTATCAAAGTAAAACAATAAAAACACACAAATGAAACATTAAACTAAAGAAAGCAAGATAATTGAATTCAAAGAAAACAAATAGAGCTTCTTTAGAACCGTTTCATTGTCCTCTATCTCCAGGGATTTTCTTGAAGCTGCTGCTCTCAGATTGTGTAAGCAAAGCTTCTCCGAATGACAACCTGCAGAACGAGTATGCAAAGGGAAAGTACTTCTCTATGCTATATGCTGATGGAGTGAAATGTTGATACGGATATGCACAGGGGCTGTGGATTATGGATGCTATTAAAACTAAGCTATGAGGATGATTGACCATGATATGCTATGATTCTAAAATCTATGAATGCTAAAAGACTATGCTATTGCAAATTTGCTATAGTTTTCCTGTATGAAAGCTTCTATGTTTTTCAGAGACCCGACAGTCCTTTTTATAGCTTTTTGCAGGCAAGAGCCTGGCTAGCAAAGATCAATGGTTGTGAGATTGTCTGGTAAATTTTGAATGGTGAGAGATGGAGAGGTTGAGAAGAAGATGGAAGATGTTGGGAGGTTGGAGAGAAGAATGGAGGCTTGTCTTCAACCCATGGGAACAAGCTTGCACAGGAACAGAGAAATTAATTTTCTGTTTTGGAAGTTTGTTTCACGGTTGTTGAAGATAATCCAATATTAAATAAATAAATTTATTTAATTTCATGTGAGTCTGATTTTTGATTTTAGGACTATAGAAGATTTAATTAAATATTTGAGATATTTAATTGTAAATAGGACTTTAGAAGAATTTAATTAAGTATTTGAGAAATTTAATTGTGATGTGACTTTAGAAGAATTTAATTAAATATTTTGGAATATTTAATTATGAATGGAATTTAGAGGATTTTTAGAAGAAAACAAATATTTAATCTTTATTTGAATAAAATATTCAAGCCAAGATTATGTGATAATTAATATAAATAAATCGTAATGTTTATTTAATTAATTAAGAAATGGATAAGAAAAGTGATTAAATAAACTTATTTATTTAATCAAAATGAAAGAACGAACAATATAAATAAATTATTTATATTTATTTATACGTAGATTGAATTCAAAGATTTAATTAAATATTAAAAATATTTAATTAATTACCAGACTATGTGATATGACCATTTTTAGGTGTATACAATTATTAATGTTCCTAAGTTTAGCTTAAGTAACTAAAGTGATAAGTGACTTAATTAATTAACCAATATGATGTAATTAATTAAGTGAAATAACTTATTACTCTAATAGAAGGCGTCTGACATATTTCATGTGAGACTGCAAGAGTGTGAGAAAATTATGGTGGATTTCTTGTTGCTTTGAGATATTTTTCTCTCTATGACATTCCTCCTTTATCTTCTTTGTAATTTTGTGGCAATGAGCCTATTATGTGGCAGTGAACCCTCTGACAGTGAGCCCTTGTTGGACAGTGTGCTCTTTCTTGGTAGTGAGCCTTTGTATTTAGTTTTGGAATTATTTATAATATGAGCTAATAATCATTGGGTTTTCCATGCAAATATGGAGTTATTGTGTGCATGGTTTTATTACTTTCATTTTTTGCTTCTGCATTCAGTGATTAAACAAATTAGAAAAGTAAAGGTTTTGTGAATGCTTATTGATCTAACTTCTAGTGAAAGTTTTAAATGTTAAAAATTGCTACAACTGATTCACCCCCCCTCTCAGTTGTCTTGTTCAACAATTGGTATCAGATCTTGGTTTCTTGGAAAATCTTAATTTCTTAAGGAAGGTATAGGATGGTGAACAAGATAGTTATTGAGTGCCCTAGGTTCGATGGCACCAACTACACTTTTTGGAAGACAAAGATGAAAGGATATCTATAATACTATGGATATGATGTTGAGAAAGCTTATAATACTCTCTACACTGCTCCTTCTAATGGTCCAAGTATTGCTGATGAGATCAAGGTGCATGAAGTAAACAATAAGGAAAAATTTATTCTAAAGAATAGTATTTCACATTTTCAATTAGTTAAAGTTATGAATCTGAAGACTTCTAAAGAGGTTTGGGATACATTGGAAAAGATCCATGAAGGAGATGAAAAGGTTAAAGAAGCAAGGTTGCAGAACTTAGAGGCACAATTTGAGATCCTGTGAATGACTAAAGATGAGAACATTAAATCCTGCGTACAAAGAGTGGATGAGCTAGTTGGTGGAATGCAAGGACTTGGTGCACAAGTGGATGAATCTAGGATAGTAAAGAAGATTCTCAGAACTCTCCCTAACACATATAATGAAAATGTATCTGCTATTGAGGAATTGTAGATTATAAGACCTATACTAAAGATTAGTTGTTTGGTATTCTAACCTCATTCAAAATTAGAAAGCCTAGCTTGGGAAATGGATCAAAGATAGAAATGGCTTTCAAGGCTACAAAAGTTGAAGATCTGGATGAAGAAAACTTTGATGAAGTGGAAGCTAACTTTGTAAGAAGAATGAAAAAGAGCTAAGAGCTAAGAGCTAAGAGGAATAAACATAGAGAAGGTAAAGAAAACAAAGGAAATTTGATCAAGAGAGCATATTATGTAAATGAAGATGTTGATATTTCTGATGATGAGTCTGATTATGGAGATTTTGATGATAATGAATGCTTTTTCTTGGCTATACAAGATGAATCTACTTCTACTAATACTAAAAGACATGTGAAGGAAAGGGATCTGGAGAAAGTTAAAGGTACTATGGTCTATGCTCTTCATGCTAAACAAGAAAAGAACTACTATTTTGTTGATAGTGGTTGTTCACATCACATGACTGGTGACAAAAGTAAGTTCATTAAATTTGAAAAATATGATGGAGGCTTAGTTAAATTTGGAGATGATACTAGTGCTAAGATTTGTGGGATAGATTCAGTCACTTTTGATGGAAATCATAATAATGATGATGTCTATTATGTTAAGGGTTTAAGGCATAATCTTTTGAGTGTTGAATAGATGTGTAGTAAGGGATATAATCTTGTGTTCAAGGATGAGAAATGTCAAATAAGGAAAGGATCCAGAATCATGACTGCTACTGGAAAGAAGTTTGAAGGAAATACTTATCAACTTAAGGGTGAAAATGGATATTTCTTTACATCTCAGATTAATGATAGTTGGTTATGGCACTAGAGGATGTGTCATATGAATTTTTACAATATGGTGAGAATCAGTGTAGTACAAGTTGTGAGAGATTTACCAAAAATTACAAAACCTATTAATGTTATTTGCAAGGATTGTCATTTTGGAAAGAAAGCTAGAAATAACTTTAGGTAAAAGGAACAATATTATATTGGACTACTGGATTTGATTCATATAGATATTTATGTTCCTACAAGGGCAGTAAGTCTACAAGGTGATAGGTATTTTATGCTTTTGATTGATGATTACTCTAGAATGACATAGGTTACTTTTCTTAGAGAGAAATATGATGCATTAGAAAAATTCAAATCATTCAAAGCTATGGTTGAAAATGAAATGGACATGAAAAATAAATGCTTAAGGTATAACAGAGGTGGTGAATTCACCTCCAATGAGTTTAACATGTTTTGTGAAGTTCGTGGAATAAAAATGCAATTGTCTGTGTAATGCATCATTATTTCTAAACCTAAAAGATGCAAAATACTAAGAAATGCAAAAGGGGAAACAACATAACACACCTCAAGATTAGCCTAAGTTGAACCTAAAAAAAGGAAAGATAAAACAAGAGATTATACCTTTTTTCAAGTTGATCTTCTTGGTTGGCCCTTTTAATGTTGATGAGTTGTATGCTCCTTGATGGAAAATCATCTAAAAATGGATGCAAAATGATCTAGATGTGATGAGGATTCAAATGGTGCAAGTGGGTATGTGAGTATATGAATGCAATGAAAGCTTGGTGAATGAAAAAATGGGGGTTGTGAATGCAAAAATGCTTAAATTTGAATCCTTGAGTGCTAGATCTTGAATGTTGAAATTGTGAATGCAAGTTATGAATCAAAATGAGACAAAATCTTCCATTTTAAGGAAGAGTCTCTAGAGGATTCAATGTCTAGGATTTAGCCAACAAGGGCAAGATGGAGGGTTGTGGTGAGTCGAGGACACACAAGCCCTCACATATTTCCATGTGGAAATGAGATGGTAAAAAGGACATGCAAAGTTGAGAGAGGACATGTGAGGTGCAGGTACTTGAAAGTACCTTGGGATTAGGGGAAGATTTCCTCAAAAAGGAAGTTCTTGTCCTCATGTGGATGGTGACAAGTGAGGAATTTTAGAATTCCTCACTAATCATCATGGGGAAGAGAGAAGTGGTTGGGGAAATAAATGTGAATTCTAAATTCACATGATTAGAAGTACCTTAAGGATAAGAAGAGGTCCTTATAAAGTTGTCCCATGTGACTGATGTGACCTATGAGGGAATTTAGAATTTCCCAACAACCTACATGGGGAAGAAAAATGCATTGAATGAATAAATGTGAATTTTTAATTCACATGGGGAAGAGGTCAAGGCTTAAAAGGGAAAGCACTTATGAAGGGATGACTTGGAGGACATATCAAAGATGGCATGTGATTATATTAAGGTTGTGCAAATAGGTGATTAAGAGGATTAATGAGGGATTAGAGGCAAGTGGCCAAATATGGAGGATGTGACATTAATCCTGATTAAAGGTGTGCCCATCCTAATCATGGATTAATTAAACTAATCTAGATTAGAAGGAGATTATGGAGGACATGAAAAGGAGAGAGAAAATAGGGGATTTAAAATTGATTTAAATTCAAAAAGGCTAAATGACTAAATTAAATAAATTGATATATTTATTTAATTTAGAGAAGGATGAAAGGTAAAGTATTTAATTGTTAAATTAAATACTTTAGGAACCTTAGGTGAAGGGGAAATATTAATTAAATAAGTCCTCTAATTAATATCAATGGAATAGATGAATAAAGGGGATGGGTTTGACCATGTGGGAGTGGTCAAATTTGGATGTCTACATTTTTCCCCTCTTCGAAATATTGTTAGAATAACAGTGTTTCGAAGAAAAATAAAATCCAAATGACTCTATAGAGGAAGTGACTACAAAATGATGCCCCAGCATGGGAGAAGTTGTGTCAGCTGTCCAAATGGTGGGAAATGCAGGGAGATGCCCTAGTCTCACAGGAAAGTGACCATGACGGAGGAACGGAGGAAAATGGTAGGGTATGCCCCCTTGAGAGGGCAGTTGGGAAAGAAAAAGGGGCCCTAGGTGACTTCTCGATATGTGGAAATGAAATGTACCATTGGATAGAGCTTAAAAAATCATGAAGATTGGATTTTGAACGAAGTCAAACGAACAGACGGTTTGCAAATGGTGGCCTCGGGAAGTTAGAAGATTAGTTGAATTAAAAGAAGTTTAAATAAAGGGTAAAAATACCCTTAACTTAAAAAGTTAAAAAGGAGGGAAAAATGATATATAGTAATTTTAGAAATTACTATTCCTCATTTTCACACGTGGCAATTGAGTGAGAGAGAGAGAAGAGGAGAAGAAGGATACGAGGATACGAGGATTTTGAACGACTACAATGACAACGTCATCCACCAAGGGATGAAGTACAATGGTTCTTCCACGAGTGCATTGTTCAATGCCAGGTTAGGTCCAAAACCCCTTTTGTGATTTGGAGCATTTTGCGATGTATTTTTAAGGTTTAATGCATTTTAAAATCATGGGTTTTGGGATTGGGGTAGTTTCGAAACATGGGTAGGGGGAAAAATTTAAATTTTTCCCATTGGGTAGGAAAAATTGCCTATTAGAAGCGGTGGGAAAGGGGGGGAATTGGCCCAATTAGTGGGTAAATACACCTAGAAAATTAGAAAAAAGGTGCTTGAAAAGGGAAGGGGATCATGAGGGGAGGGCAGACTTGCCCTGGGATCGGGAAAATCCACCCTAAAAGAAATTTAGTGGGAAAGGGGCGATCCCACCCATGACAGGGGCGACCCCGCCTGGGACAGGGGTGACTCTGCCTAGGGCATGATTGCCCATCCAAGGAAGGCTTGCCTGTCTCTCGGGCGAGATCACCCAGGTAGAAGGTGGGATCACTCGGCACGGGGGTGGGCTTTCCCAGGTGGCGAGCAGGATCGCCCTCTACCAGGGCGGTCTCGCCTGCAGTCAGAGGGTGAGATTGCCCACTACCGGGGTGAGTTCGCTTGTGGCCGGAGGGCGAGATCACCCACTGTCGAGGCAGACTCCCCCAAGTTCAAGTGGGCTCACCCACGCCCGGGTGGGCTCACCTATCCAGAGGGCGGGCTCACTTGACCGAAGGGCGGGCTTTCCCAAGGGGGAAAAAAAGGGACGAGCGGGAGAGAAAGGAAAGAAAAGAGAGACTAGGCTAGGAAAAGAAAAAAAAATTGGAAAAATTCAGTAAATTTTTCCAAAAAAGGGGGGGCAATTAGTGAAAAGATAACCGAGGTCGGGAAATGGAAAAGAGGGAGAGATGGGGAAAAGGAGTAGATGACTAACATAGTGTGTGATATGGATGCAATGGTTTGATAGTCTATGGACGCACGAGAGACAATCATAGGTGCTAAAGGTGACGATAGCAGCCATGAATGGAGCAGACCATGAGGCTTTGTCACAGGCGGGGTTGCTACATACGTTGGGATATTTGACTATCAAAGCACATCGGGCAATGTTGACAGCCCTTATAGAGTGATATAGCTCCTTGGATTTGACATTCCACCTCCCAATATGACAGATGACCGTGACTCTGGAGGACGTGTACCAAATACTGAGGCTACCTATAGTAGGCCATCTGGTGAGTGCGACGAGATCAAAGGAGGCGGTGTTGGATTAGATCGTATGGGTCCTTTTTGGACGAGATAACCTTCATGTGCAAAGGAAGGGGTTGGATGTGGACAGATGCCTAGCGTTTGGGATGCCACCACCACCACTACACCTGTGTGAGTTGATTAGCATATTGTTGATACTAGACCAAAGTGGGCACTTCTATATCCTTAGCTACATGGAGGTGATTCGACATATTATGGAGGGGAGAGGGGGAGTTCACATGGGGTCCATGCATACTAGCACAGCTATACAAAGATATACACATTATGTGTTACCAAGAGGCGATTAGTTTAACATAGGTGACGCTGCCACAGGTATGGGCCTGGAAAAACATTAGTGTGGTCAGGCCAGGAGTGGTGAGAGTAGGAATGGAGGATGCAAAACTACTAGTGGCTTACTGGTATGCGACAGAGCAGGGCTGGGTGTGGCATTACGAGGGCTTCAGGGATCTAGACAGATGGAGGAGGACACTAGATGATCTTTAGGAGGAGCAGATAGTGTGAAGGCCATACATGACTCAGCGGTTTTCTAGATGGAGGAGAGATGAAGAGAGACATAGAGGATATTTCTATACTAGATGTTATATAGTCAGGAAGGAGCCATGTATAGTAGAGGCACATAGGCTGGACAGGGTGACCCGAAAGTTTGGGCTTCCGCAGGACATTCCCCGTGGACCAGAGAGATTTAGGCGGATCTCATGAGAGTGACCCTATGGGGAGTTGATTATGCCTGAGTTTGCAAGGGATCATTGGGAGACATTGCAACTGGTACCTTACTTAGGTAGGACTGGAGGGAGAGAAGCGGCGGGAGTGATAGTCAGATTCACTGCGTGGTATGTCCGTCATCGACCCATATGGATTACGCCAGAGGAGCCAATTATAGAGGCACTTGGTTTTAGGCTAGAGGATGAGTTAAGGCTAGTAGGATAGAGGAGAGGGAGGAGGAGAGGCCAGCAGAGGAGAGGTCAGGAGGTGGCTAGGGTAGTAGGTCAGCAGGAGAGAGGACAAGGGGAGGTCGGGGCCACAGATTAGTAGGAGAGGGTCAGGAGGAGGAGGAGATAGCGGAGGAGAGTCTAGGTGGAGATCAAGGTAGAGGAGGAGAGAGATGAGGCAGAGGTGGAGGGGATGGATGAGAGAGATGAGGCAGAGGCAGAGGTGATGGATGTGGATGTTCATGATATTCCCCCATTGGGCATGGTACCACCTATAGGAGAGGATATGGTTGTATTGTTGAGAGGGGTCATAGTGAGATTGCAGATCACCGAGCAGAGATTGAGAGATATAGAGGTTGTGAGATACAGATTGGAGGCCGAGGTGAGCATGATCTGAGTAGAGGTGGCTAGAGTGTAGACAAAGGGTGAGAGGGATTTCATGGCGCTGGCCAATGATACAGGGCGACAGATATTAGATATGGAGGAAAAGAGGGATATACTGTAGATGGAGGTGAGTCAGCTACAAGTAGAGGTGACTCGACTTGAGGGAGAGGTATCTAGAGAGCATGAGGAGGGAGTGGTGATGAGATGGGAGTGAGACATGCCAGAGGCAGTGGTGACTATACTGCACGTGAGAGGACAACGAGAGCCTAGAGGAGTGACAGAGCAAGTATCAGCAAGGACCATAGCAGAGGCAAAGAAGGACCTGGATGATTTGAGGATACAGGTAGAGGGGCTATTGAGAGAGAGGACTGAGTTGAGATGGGAGCAAGATGAGCTCCTTGACAAAGTCGAGGTAGAAGATCAGATAGTAAGAGACATGGGGCTAATGCAAGAGAGAGAGGAGGCTACAAGGGCCCAGGTATAGACCTTGCAGACAAAGAGGGATGCAACACAGACATGGGTTCAAACCCTACAAGGTGAGAGGGACATGGTATTGGCGTGGGTACAGGTTATGGAGAGAGAGAGATGCAGCGTAGGGCTAGGTATAGGCCATGCAGGAGGAGAGAGATGTAGTGCAGGCACAGGCACAAGCAGTGCAAGGCGAGGGTGGAGAGACAGGGACAGAGGTACAGGCTATGCAGGATGAGAGGGACAGGGCTATAAATTAAGTGTCGCTGATGGGAGAAAAGATTGGCCAGCTGTGGTTACCACAAGATGTGTGGGCATAGGAGAGGAGATCCATATGTAGATTCTAAGATAGGTATAGGGAAAAGCAGGATGTAGCCAGGTATTAGGCTATAGAGTAGGATGAGTACATGTGAGAGGCGAACTATTGTATGGTGGAATACCTCGTGGCAGTGCCAGATCAGACATAGCAGGCCCCTACCTTCGTCAAAGCGATGCCACAGATTTCGGCACCATCCCAATCAATAGGGACACATACCCATGGATACAAAAGCTAGAGAGAGACCCCTACATGCAGAGGGGGAGTGCCAGAATCACCTAAAAATTCAGATGTGCACAACTCACAATAGAGAGGATAGAGGACAAGTGATAGGATACTAGTTTTTCACAGGTGCATGATGGATGTACAGTACAGAGCAGCAGAGATCAAAGTTGATCTAGAGCCTTGTATTTGTACTTTATTTGATGATATATGTGATGGATATGTATTTTTATTATATGATGGACATTATTATGGACTATGTGATGGACATTCATATTTTTTATTTTTATATGATATACGACAACCCTTATTGACACTATGTTATGTGTATATGATGGATGATTTTATTTATGCATACGTGTATATTTATGGTTTTATTATGGATGATCATTATAATATAATGTATGTATATTCTTGTGATGTGATAGGTATGACAACTAATGTGTATGATGCAGGATGTAATGGATTGTTGATGGCTTTATATGCTATGGATATGGGTCTAACAATTTGTGATGCAGGTGGGGTGCTATGTAATGTGTTAATGGTATGGATTAATATGGAAATGAATGGATAATGAAATGAGTCTAAGATGTTGAGAATAACCAAATATGATTAATCTAACAACTTGAAATAGATATGAGATGACAATGCACATGGGATAGAATGAAATGAACCTATAATGTGACATGAGATGCAATCAAATGCCTTACCATCACTAATAAATAAATGAGATGCAATGTATATGGTAGATGGACTTTATTTGCGATCATTCTTGCTTTAGCTTATACAAAATAAATGTGTGTGATATGTGAGTGAGATGGCCTAATGTAAAGTGAAATGCAACATGAACATAAGTGTCAATAAGGACTTGCATAGTAATGAGGGTAGATGGTAGGCATATTGTTGGTTTAATGGCAAGTACTTTCCCTGTAATCATTACAAAATTAAGGGAAGACGGGTGTGAAACTACACCTATCAAGAACCATTGGTATCCTGAGAAGAACGGGAGATGGAAAGTGAATGTTTGCACAACCAAAATCATAGGTGAATAATGCAACACAATTAATCTTCAAATGCAATCCTAATACAGTTTTCCATTTTTGGAGCACTAATTGTTTCTATAGATTAAGACACTAGGTGCTAGGGTATGTAAACCGAGGCGAATTAGTGTCTAATGCATAAAAAAAACACAACAGACAAGGAGGCTATCCCAACACCCCAAAGCCACAAAGAACTTGATCAGGCCAAGCATTGGGATAACCACAATCACAAAATGATGTCCTAGCATAACACAAAACCGCGGGGATCTTGGTGGGTACTACGTGGGACAAACAAGAAGACAACAACAAAGAAAAAAGATCAAGATATGCCCCTATGTTTACCAGTCAAAACGTACCATGATATGATAGATCATGGCAATCTTGACAAGTTATAATAGGGAGCTCAAATGATAAAAAAAAGCCAAAAGTATCAAAAGATCACAATCAATTTCAAACGTCCTTTTCCATAGGATCCAGAGGATGGATGAGGTTGATGAGGTCTATTAGGAAGGATGCATCCTATTGAGACCGAAGATGGATACTAAAATAAAAGATCGATATGATGCAGAAGATTCCAAAACCGATTGAATCTCATAACACAAGTGGATCTCATTTGTGAAGAACCAACTAGATAATGACATACTTGACGACACGACACAAGACACGAGACACAAGACACAAGACCGAGACACCCTAATGACCTAGGGGCTCGGGGGCTAATAAGAGATTAGCCTTGCCAAAATGAAAGCACAAAGCCCTCGTAGTTCTAGAAAAGACCATGGATAAAACCGAAATGAAGACAATGAAGATGAGTGATGGAGGATAATAACTGGACTAGCCAAAAACAAAGCAAAGAAAAACAAAGCCCGGGGGGTGGATCAAATGATCAACCTTTCCTACGTGAAAGCACAGGGGCAACATAGTTCAACAAGGACTGACTAGGGATAAGAGCATAAAGGGGACAATGGAGATCGCGATGGATGACCAAAACATGATGGACAAAATGCCCTGGGGGTGGATCAAATGATCAGCTTTGTCTACGTGAAAGCGCAGGGGCAATGTAGTTTGACAAATACAAAAAAGACTGACATGACAGGATGGGATCTAAAAGAAGACCGACACGATGAAGGAATCTAAATGGGAGTGAAGGACCAAAAAAATGACAAGACTAACAAAAAAAGCTCAAATTAGGATAAAATATCAGGGTGGTAGATAGCAAATGAAGTTTGTCCAATGCTTAACCAAAATATACCAAGTGACCAGATGATGAATGCGGATGGAAGGATAGGATGAATGGGATGATAGGATATGATTTTAGAATGGATGGAAGCATAAAGTAACTAGGACACAAGGTAGATAATAATTAATCCCTTTATGAATGGCGCCTATGACTAGGTTTTCACCAAATGTACTTATCCAAGGTGCCACCAAGGGTGGTTTTCACTATAGGACGAATTATTTCTTTTTACTATTTTGAATTTTTTCTGATTTTTTTATTTTTATGTATTTTTGATAATTTTTTACTTTTTTTGTATTTTTTAATTTTTGCAAGATAGGATACCCTAGTTGACTTAACTGTAGAACCTTTTTAGGTGCATGATATTAATGGGCTCCTCTAGGGGCTCTCCTTTAGGCGTAGCAAGTTTGTATGCTCTTGATCCATATTTTGCGGTGATGACATAGGGACCAAGCCAATTTACTTCAAATTTTCCCTTCTTAGCCCGGTCCTATTGAGTGTGTTGATTCTCTTTGAGGACTAAATCACTGATGTTGAATTGGTGAGGATGGACTTTCTTATTTTAGCTTATTTTCAGATGATTCTGATAGGCTTGAAGGTGGTCATATGCTTTGAATCATCTTTCATCGAGGAGTTCCAGTTGGCCGAGTCTTGCAACTTGAGCGTCTTCATCGTTGATAAGATTCTTCAGGGAGATTCTTAGTGATGGGATTTCTACCTCAATCAGCAAGATGGCCTCAACACCATAGACGAGAGAATACAGGGTGGCACCGGTAGGAATGCGTATGGAAGTGCGGTATGCCCAAAGGGCGGGATGGATGTGAAGGTGCCAATCTCGACCAGTGTTATTGACCACCATTTTAAGGATCCTGATGAGGGTTCTGTTGGTGGCTTTTGCCTGACCATTACCCTAGGGGTAATAAGGCGTAGAACAACGATGTTGGATGTGGAAGGTGTTGCAAAGGTGTTTCATGGCTTGGTTCTTGAATGGCTTGTCATTATCGAAAATGATGGTGGATGGTATTCCATATCAGCAAAGAATATGGAAGAGGATAAATTTGGAAATCTGAGTACCTATGATTTGTGAGAGTGGCATTGCTTCCACCCACTTGGTAAAGTACTCAGTTGCAGTGATGATGAAGGTATTTCCATCAGAGGATGGGGGATATATCTTGTTGATTAGGTCGAAACCCCACTGAGAGAAGGGCCATGGTGCTATAAGAGGCTGCAAATCCTATGCAGGAGCATGTATTAAATTCTGCATGTTGTTGACAAGGTAGGAACTTCTTGATGAACTCACAAGAATCATGTTCTAATGTAGGCCAGTAGTATCCGACTCTAAGAATTCTCTTAGCCAGGGCCATCCCATTTGAGTGGGCCCCACATACATCACTATGTACTTTTGTTAAAGCAGTATGGGCTTCAGTCTCATTCAGACACCGAAGGAGGGTTCCATCATACCCACGTTGATAAAGTGTATCACCTACGATTATGTAACAGGATGTTCGTTGGATGAAATATTTTCTTTGATTATGTGTGAGATCGGGAGGTAGGATATTGTTGCGAAGGTAAGTGTAGATATCATGGTACCATGGTGATGTGGGACCTACAATGTCACAAACCATCTCACTTTCTGGGATATCATAAGCTAGGATTAATAGTTGTTCAATGAGGAACTCACACTATTTTTTCTTTAGGCATGTCAATTAAAGAGCCCATGGTAGCCAAGGCATTTGTTGCTTTGTTCTAGACTCTTGGAATCTAATCAAACTGGATGGAAGTGAAATACTTCTTGAAGTCGTCAACCATTATAAGGCAACAACTTATCATCTTTCGTCAGAAACTCATCGTTGACCTGTTTGATGATTAATTGAGAATCGCCAAAGACTCTCAAGTGAGTGATATGCCATTGGATTGCAATGTTGAGGCCAGTAAGAAGAGCTTTGTATTCAACTATGTTGTTTGTGCACGAAAAATACAACCTGAATGACTTCGGTATATAATCACCCTGGGGGGTGACGAGCAAGATTCCTACACCCGATCCATTGTTTGTGTACAACCCATTAATATAAAGTGTCCATGTGGTCACTTTTGTTACTGTGAAGACCCCTTCATCAGGAAATTCTAGTGCCAGAGGATAGGCATCCACCAAGGGAGCATTTTCTAATTGATCAGCTATCACTTGTCCTTTAATAGCTTTTCGATCCACATATTCTATATCAAATTCACTCAACAACATGACCCACTTAGCCATGCAACCAGTCAGAATTGTTCTAGATAACATATATTTGAGTAGATCGACCTTGGAGATGAGCATGTAATGTCAAAGCTTTTTGGAACTAAAGACCACAACTAGGCAAGATTTTTCCATTGGGGAATAATTGAGCTCATATCCTACAAGGGTTCGGCTGATGTAGTAGATCACTCTTTCCTTTGATGACTCATTGTGTTGTGCTAGCAATGCCCCTAGTGCTACTAAAGTAGCAGAAATATACAGCAGGGGTGGTTTACCAGGAATTGGTGGCATAAGGATTGGTGGGTGAGCCAAATACTCTTTGATCTTGTCAAAGATGAGTTGAAACTATTGATTCCACTTAAAGGCAGTATCTTTCTTTAGGAGATGAGTGAATTACTGGCACTTTTCAGCTAATTGAGCAATGAGCTATCGAATGGATTATAACTTACCTTGTAGGCTTCTTAACTATTTGAGATTGTGTGGCAGAGGCATATCCATGATTTCCTTGACTTTCGTTGGATTGACTTCTATACCTCTTCGAGAGACAATGAATCCCAATAGTTTTCATGATGTGACCCCAAAGACACATTTCTTAGGATTTTTCCTTAGCTTATACTGCTCTAGATTCTCAAAGATCTTCTTGAGAACCACAAGATGTTCTTCCCTTGTTCTTGATTTCCCTAATAGATCATCAACATAATCTTCCATTATGATGTGGATGAGGTCATGGAAGATAGCGGTCATAGCTCACTGATAGGTTGCTCCCACATTTTTAAGGCCAAAGGGCATAACATTATAATAGAAGGTGCCCCATGGTGTGGTGAAAGCTATTTTATGCTGGTCTTTAGGTGCAATTCTAATATGATTGTATCTGAAGAAGCCATCCATGAGGGAAAGCATCTCATGTTTCGTAGTGAGCTCAACCAACATGTCGATGTTTGGAAAAGTAAAATCATCTTTGGGACAAGCCTTGTTGAGGTCATGAAATTCTGTACATACTCTAATAGCACCATTTGGTTTGGCTACAGGCACTACATTTGATATCCAATCTTAGTAGTCAATGGGCCTTATGAATCTAGCTTCTAATAGCCTCTCCAACTCTTTCTTAACTAGTAGAGCTACTTGGGGGTTCATTTTTCAGAGCTTTTGCTTGACAGGTTTTCCATCATGATGTACATCCAGATGATGTACTACTAAAGCAGGATCAAGTCCTG
Source organism: Sequoia sempervirens (assembly GCA_007258455.2). Lineage (NCBI taxonomy): Eukaryota > Viridiplantae > Streptophyta > Pinopsida > Cupressales > Cupressaceae > Sequoia > Sequoia sempervirens. The sequence goes on from VDFB02000002.1 coordinate 186,397,868, forward strand.
GAATGTTTGAATATTTCCATGCAAAATTGATGATGCCTTCTTTGAGAAGCTTGGTGATGGTAGAATATTCTTCTTCTGATAGTGCTTTGGCTACGTATGTGATTTTGGGATCCTCTTCAGCTCCCAAATTTATTTCCTATGTTTCCTCTATCAGGATGGATGATCATTCAGATAACTGAGTCCCTACAAGGGGGAGATGAACATCCCCATCTTCTAGTGCCTCATCGACATTTTTGCTATTAGATACACCCTTTGTTTTTACTATTTCTAGGTCAAGAAGTACCTCGGGGAGGTTTTCGCTAGGTGACCCTTTTTTATTCTTCTTTTTCTTTTGCGGTTAGGGTGTTCATCTTACCCCAATCCCATAAGATGTACATATTGATCTACTGAAGGAAAGGTATTGATAGGTGTGCTACCATGTAAGTCCCAGTCTATGAGTTCAGGATGTTTAAGGGATAGGCTAATGGTGAAAATGTATAAGCAATTGAACATGGAAGAAAGGTCAATGTGATCTACATCATCGTATGAGTGTATGATGGATTCCTCCTCTGGTATGTCTTCAAGAAGACCGTTGCTCTCACTGACATTAGAGGCACTAGATGATGGTATAGGACCCTTTTTTTTGTGTCATGACCCAAGCCTGAGTATCTTGGTCTTATTGTAGCCTCAATATGGTGTTTCCTTCCTTGCTCTTTGGCGCCAAGGCCTCCCCCCTGATAATTTTACTTATCCGCAAACTTAGAGGGCCAAGGATAGTTCTCCTAGAAATTTTCTTTCAAAGGAGGAGAGGGGTCAGGTTTCTCATGGTAGACCCATTGGCTTATGTCATCTTCTGGTGTATCTTGTCTTAACCCAGGAGAGCGGTAAGTACTAGTTCCCATGTTCTTGGAGCTGAGAGTGAGAGTCTTGTCTTCTAGTTTTGGTGTAGTCTTAGAAGGTTGGCCATATGCGTGTGGTGAGGGTGGCATAGTTTCCACTTTCAAAGTTGTGTGCATTTCATATTCACCACATCCCTTTTCAAAGATCTGGACTTTGGTAAGGGTGGAATTAGATGTGGATGATGTAATGGATGATGTGGTGGCTAGTGTGGTGGTAGATGAGTGGGATGATGATGTTTGTGGTGGTCTCATTTCCACTCCAAAACAATAATGATAGTGGGGGAAAGAGGCTAAAAATGCACAACAATATTCAAACAGTTGAGGATCCACGTGTATGGTAACTTCTACCCCATTGAATGCGAATTTCAGACATTGGTGATATGCAGATGGGATAGCTTGCATGGCATGGATCCATGGACGACTGAGGAGGAGGTTATAGGGAACTTCTAGATCAAGGATGTGGCATGTAGTGTATTGCACAACTGGACCAACCTGGATCGAAAGAAATATTGTTCCTTCAGAATCACGCTCTGCATTATCATACGCCTTGATTGTGATGACTTGATTATTTAAATCAGCATGGGTGTATCCCACCTATTTTATGAATTTCAATGTACAAAGGTTCAGAGCAAAACCATTATCTACCAATACCCTCTTTATTTTATGTCGATTTACAAGGACCTCTAGATGGAGGGGACGATTATGATTAGAGTCAATGTAGGGCATGTCATTTTGGCTAAAACCTAGTTGATAGGTGCCAGAGAGGTTCCCTACCAATGCTTGAAATTGCATAGGGTATATGTCATTAGGAACTTGGGTGTCCCATAAGGCCTTATTTAGGATTTCTTGGTGTGCGGGAGAAGACTTAGGCAAATCTAGAATGGATATCTGTGTTGAAGTCTTTCCTAGATGGTCAAGAATATTGTATTGAGAACTCATAGGCTGCGACTGGGTGGACGCAGAGGCTCCAAGGACTATGATGCGGGTTCGACAGGTGGTAAAAACACATTGTGGATCCTTTCCTTTTATGTGTATCATAGATACACGTGGTTCCACTTGTTCAATATGCATGACGATACCTTGATAATTGAATGGTACATTTTTGTAACTGATGTTGTTGGTGTTGTTATTTTGGTCATTGTTGTTGCTAGGTCTTGGGTTTGAGTTTGATGTGCTATGACCTTGGTTATGCTTAGGGAAAGCATTTTGATATATCTATAATTGAGCATTAGATGAAGGTGTTGTGTTGGCATCGACATGTATGTCACCCCGATCTATGACATCCTGGATGTACATTTTCAGACTTTGACACTTATTCAATGTATGCCCTTTAATCTTGTGGAACTCACAATATTCATTTTCTTTAAACTAGGCTAGTTTAGGCTTGGATTTGTCAAGTGGCTTGGTCACGGGATATGTAATCAAGTAATTATCTTGAAGGAGCCTATTAAACACAACACTTAGGGGTTCTCCTAGTTGAGTGAATTGACATTTGTTACCCCCTTGATTTTTTTGATTGGATTGTTGGGTAGGACGAGGTGCCCCTTGTGGCACTGATATAGCATGAGGATTTGACTGCTGAGGTGAGGGATATTGTGGCTTCTGGGAAGTATTGGCTACTTGAACATTTTTGGTGTCACTGACACCATCATTGACAATGTTTTTGTTTTTGTTCTAATAACGAGGCTTATCCTGAGATGATTTCTCTTTATCAGAGTTAAAGATTTTGACTAGCCCTTTGGTGATAAGGGCCCTCTCAAGAATGGGACATTTCTCCACTATTTTTGTGAAGGTCATGACACAGTGGAGTCTGAAGTTGTGGGACATATCCAGATGAGATTTTTTGATGAACAAGGTGACCATATCTTTTTCCCTTAACGGGGATTTCATTCGACTGGCTAATTAAAGCTCGCCATCTTTGAAGATAGCTCACAAAGGTTCTCCCTTAGGTTGTTTTTCCTTCAAGAGGTCTAATGTATTGATATCCTTCTCCAGATTAAAGGAGAAGTGGGAGAAAAATTCTTCTGAAAGCTTGCAAAGGACTTGATAGATCCCTTCTCGAGACCCATCAACCAATTAAGAGCTATTCCCTATAAACTCCTAGGAAAAAATCTCATGAGGTAATTGTCATTATGCATGACTTCTTGACAGTGGGCATAGAACTCTTGAAGGTGAACCTTAGGGTCTTTTGTTCCTTTATACTTATCGAATTTCAGCATTTTGAAATGCTTCAAGAAAAGGACCAATGAAATAGAGGGATCAAACAGATAGGGACAAATGTCCTCAAACTTGAACGATTGTTTGTCAGTCCCTACTTGCAAGTCCTTTAACGCAGCTTTGACTTCTTCCAGATCTTTATTGATAGGCGTTGCAAGAGTCAGATTGGATAAAATGGGCAGATTGTATGGAGGATACTGCTAATATGATGAGGATGGTGCTGAAGTAGTTGGATCATAAGTGGGTTGAGGTGTATATGGAGGTGTTTTTTGGTATTTATTGGCATAAGCAGATTATGAATTGGTGTAAGGTGGATATGAGGATGACGGATTTTAATGGTAAGAGGTGGAAGCTACTTGTTGGTATGGTGGTTGTTGTTGATAGTATGAAGTGGATGGAGTACCCTCTTGGTATTGTGTAGTAGTTTGATAGTACAATGATGTGGAAGCCCCTTGCTCGTAAGGCGGCAGTTGCTGATAGTAGGAGATGGATTGAGTACCCTATTGATAAGGTGGTTGTTGTTGTGTATAAGACGTGGATGAAGTACCTTGTTGGTATGAGGGCTACTACTGAGTGTAGTATGGATTGGATTGGTAATTGTATGCAACGTTGGGTTGTTGTGTGACATATGGAGGTGGTTGTGGGTTAGATGACTGTTGGAATGGATTCGTGTGTGATTGTGGAGGATTAGTGTAAAGTGGTGGTTGAGTTTTTGATGGATTCTGAGAGGCCACATGGATATTTAGATTGGGATTAGATGTAACAGCATAAGCGGTGTACATGCTAGACGGATGGTAGAGATATTGTGTGAGAGGATTGTGTTGTGTTTGCATGGGAATGTGTGTATGTTGGGATGATTTTTGTTGTTGTGGTGGTTGCTAATAAAGTGGGAAAGATGGGATGTGATGTTGTGGGACCATTGTAGAAGCTCCATGGGGTGGTTGTGGTGGCTACGATGTAGTTTGTGTCACTTGATGTGTAGGGACGGTAGTGTGTTACTAAGGAATCAGAACATTTTGATATGGAATTGTGACATTTTGTTGCGGGATTATGAAATTTTGTTGTGGAGGTTGTTGATGAGGTGGCTAAGATGAAACAAAAATAGTAGTAGTATGTTGTGGCAGTGCTTGCAAGGGGATAGCAGTGTGTTGCGGCAGTGCTTGCATCACAGTGGATTGATGAGGATTAATGGGAGACTGCTGAAATGTAGGGATATTACCTTGAGGTGGTGGTGGTATATTTCCAACACGTGCAGGTCTTGGAGGTGGCATAAATGCAAGGATTGGAGTGCCCCCAGTGTTGACAAGAGGTTGACTAGGATGTTGAGGTGGGAGTGATGGAGCATACAGAATGTTTAGCGTCATGCCATAGGCATAGGGGTCATTAAGATCAGGTGGTGTTGTAGAGGCTGTGGATGGGAGGCAAGGATAACTGGCAACTTGATGTATCACAACATTTCTGAACTCAAGGTGATACCAATTGTCTATAGGTGACCCTTCAGGGACATACAAATTTCCTGGAACATTTTGTGAGGTCTATTGATCTTGAGGTGCAGTAAGAGACTGGGTGCCAGTATACTGTGACATATTGAAATTGGGTGGTGGTTTGACTCCTTTCATGATCAGAGTAACAAGAATCTTATCCCCATGCTCATTGAGGAGGTGATCTATCATCTGAACATTAGCAGGATTGCTTAGGTATTCGTCAACGGTGACTTTGGGCTGGTTGACCATGTTTTCGTCTCCGAGTGGTGAGGTGTTTTGAACGTCAGTATTAGACTATGATGAAGCACCTCTATTGGGGACTTGTGGGATGTTTGCACCGTTGTTCGGATCTTGGGGGATATTCGGCTAGGAACCTTGGGCTTTTTTTTCTTCCATTTGCTTCTTGGCTTATGATCGAGTCTAAATGAGCATGAAAGTGCAAAAATACTATGTGAACTAAGATGAGGTTAGACTCTACGATGCATTACAAAGATGACCTAAATGATGATTGAAGGATTGATTAGATCGGATAATGGATTAAAAGATTGGATGATTGGATGAGGATGAGATTGGATTAGATTGGATAAAATTGATTGATGAAACGATTGATAAGATTAGATGATGGATGAGATCAGATGATAGAAGGGATTCTAAACCTAGTTCAGAAATCACCCTAGGTGACTCAAGATGTTGATTGACCAGATAAAAGGACAAATGGATGATTACAACACTAGATCCAACTTGAGATGGAAGTGGATTGATTGGGCTGAATGATGATGACTGACTTAGGATAGATGACAATCCTAAGTAGATGTTTTCGGATGACAATCGATTTCAGACACTTAGGTCAATTTGGATAATAACTTCAAACGAAGTTCAGAGGATTTGGATTGAGAAAATGATGAGGGATATGTAACCTAGAGATGCTTTATGATGTACCTTTGGAAAATGCAGATGTAGATTGAAATGAAAATTACAAGTGAACAGAATGGATAAAGGTGTGAGGTTTCCCAACTAAGGTGCAAGGTCACCCAACTAGGGGGCAAGTTTTCCTAACTCAGGGTCAAGATCACCCAACACAGGGTCAAGGTCACCCAACTTAAGGTCAAGATCACCCAAGTTTAGGTCAAGGTTTCCCAACTTAAGGTCAAGGTCACCCAACTTCAGGTCAAGGTCGCTTGTCTTAGGGGCAAGGTCGCCCAAGTCAAGGGAAAGGTTTCCCAACTTTAGGTCAAGGTCACCTATCTTAAGGTCAAGGTCGCCCAACTTAGGGTCAAGGTCACCCAACTTAGGGTCAAGATCACCCAACTTTAGGTCAAAGTCACCCAACTTAAGGTCAGGATCATCCAACTTAAGGTCAGGGTCACCCAAGTCAAGGGCAAGGTCACCCAACTAGTTTTTGAACCTATCTAAATCATAAAAGGGTCAAATGAACTATCAAAATTGGAAAACAAACCTTCAGAACAGGCAAATAGGGTATTAGATTAGGGAAACAAATGTTTGAAATGGGGAAACAGACACTCAGAATGGGAAAACAGATGCTCGGAATGGGAAAACAGATGCTCGGAATGGGAAAACAGATGCTCGGAATGGGAAAACAGATGCTTGGAATGGGGAAACAGATGCTCAGAACAAGAAAACAGATGCTTGGAATGGGCGAACGGACTGACAGAAAGGGGAAACGAGGCAAGGTCACCCAACTCAAGGGCAAGGTCACCCAAGTTAAGGGCAAGGTCACCCAAGTTAAGAGCAGGGTCACCCAACTAGGGGTAGGGTCACCATTGTTAAGGGAAAAGTCACCTGTTTAGTGAAGGATGGGCGATTATGACAGAAACAAACTGGGAAATGTCAAAGACAGAAGGCAAGTTCGCCCCTCTTAGAGGAAAAATCACCCATGTTGATGGAAAGGTCACCCCTATCAGTAGACTTGGACTTAACTTAGGTAAAACAACTATGGAAAAGGACCAAAAACACAACAAACAACAAGCATAATGTAAGGCTGACTTGACTAAACAAAAATTCATTGGTTTTGCACAGAAAAGATAGTTCAAGCAGCACAATCCTAAGATTAGTAAGATGGGTATGGCCAACACGGCCCTCTAACTAGGCTAAACAAGGTGATCTAGGGAGTCCTCACTATACGCACAGTATGTGAGCCACAATCGTGAACACCAGGCCATCACAAGTGTGAGTCAGAAGCCCCAATGAAGTACTAGAAACTTGGGCCAACTCTTCACATCTTATCTAGGTATCACCCTAGCTTCGGCGCTCTGCCAAAAACAATGTGACTGGATTGGGGTCTAGCTTTGACTCTCCCGCCTTTATATACCTCGCTAGTACATGTGGTTGGGATCATCCCTTGGGGTTATGAAATCCCAAAGTAGGTCCCGCTAAAAAGAGAGCACTAAATGTTTTTTACTAGTCCCTAGGCTGACACGAAGTGCAAGGGGAAGCTAGAACAATCTAGTGCCTCCTAGGTAATAGAAAGGACTAAGTGAGCTATGATTTCTCTCCACCCAAGATCGCCAAATGGTGCAAGGGGATTGGATACGTCAATAGCCCACTTTCAAGCATAGCAAACAATATTTTGACTCCCCCTAATTAAATCTATGTGCCTAACTAGTAAGAAAACAAAAAACAAACTAACTAACTAAGAAACATGGCTCGCTCATCCTGCAGCAAATAAGTTAGAATTTTTGATCTCTGGTCTTCGACAAGCATGAAACAACTGCACAAATGTTAGTAAAACTAGCACATTCACCACCAGGACAAGTTAGGGGGTTAGTAGTAATAAAAACAACAAGAAATGGACTTTGGAATTGAAATTTAAATCATTGTTTTTTACCTCAAAAATGCCTCTGTCTGGGGTAGAATCACCCTTGTTGAGAGTGAGGTCGCCCCTATTGGCGGAAAGGTTGCCTGTTCTGGGGTAGGGTCGCCTATCTTAGGGAATGGTCGCCTGTCTTAGGGAATGGTCTCCTGTCTTAGGGTAGGGTCACCTATCTTAGGGCATGGTCGTCTGTCTTAGGGCAAGGTCGTATGTCTTAGGGTAGGGTCGCCTATCTTAGGGTAGGGTCACCTATCTTAGGGTAGGGTCTCCCTTGTTGAAGGCAAGGTCACCCCTATCAGGGAAAGCTCACCCCTATTAGGGAAAGGTCACCCTTGTGAGTTGCGGAGTCACCTATGTGTAACTTGAGCCTGCAAAAATTCAAACAACAACAAACGTGAAAGAAACAAACCTATCTTTGGGTCCCACCGGGCATGCTAGAAATGTAATGTAGCATTATTTCTAAACCTAAAAGATGTAAAATAATAAGAAATGTAAAAGGGGAAACAACACAACACACCTCAAGATTAGCCTAAGATGAACCTAAACAAAGAAAAGATAAAATAAGAGATTATACCTTTGTTCAAGTTGATATTCTTTTTTGGCCCTTTTATTGTTGATGAGTTGTATGCTCCTTGATGGAAAATCACCTAAAAATGGATGGAAAATTATCTAGATGTGATGAGGATTCAAATGGTACAAGTGGGTATGTGAGTAGATGAATGCAATGAAAGCTTGGTGAATGCAACAATGGGGGTTGTGAATGAAAAAATGCTTGAAGTTGAATCCCTGAGTGTTAGATCTTGAATGTTGAAATTGTGAATGCAAGTTATGAATCAAAATGAGACAAAATCTTCCATTTTAAGGGAAGAGTCTCTAGAGGATTCAATGGCTAGGATTTAGCCAACATAGGTAAGATGGAGGGTTGTGGTGAGTTGAGGACACACAAGCCCTGACATCTTGCCATATGGAAATGAGATGGTAAAAAGGACATGCAAGGTGGAGAGAGGACATGTGAGGTGGAGGTACTTGCAAGTACCTTGGGATTAGGGGAAGATTTCCTCAAAAAGGAAGTTCTTGTCCTCATGTGGAAGGATGGTGACAAGTGAGGAATTTTAGAATTCCTCACTAATCATCATGGGGAAGAGAGAAGTGGTTGGGGAAATAAATGTGAATTTTAAATTCACATGATTCAAAGTACCTTAAGGATAAGACAAGGTCCTCATAAAGGAAGTACTTATCCCATGTGAGTGATGTGACCTATGAGGGAATTTAGAATTTCCCAACAACACACATGGGGAGGAGAAATGCATTGAATGAATAAATGTGAATTTTAGTTCACATGGGGAAGAGGTCAAGGCTTAAAAGGGAAAGCACTTATGAAGGGATGACTTGGAGGACATACCAAATATGGCATGTGATTAGATTAAGGTTGTGCAAATAGTGTATTAAGAAGATTAATGAAGGATTAGAGGCAAGTGGCCAAATATGGAGGATGTGACATTAATCCTAATTAAAGGTGTGCCCATCCTAATCATGGACTAATTAAACTAATCCAGATTAGAAGGAGATTATGGAGGATGTGACAAGGAGAGAGAAAAGAGAGAATTTAAAATTGATTTAAATTCAAAAAAGCTAAATGACTAAATTAAATAAATAATTATATTTATTTAATTTAGATAAGAAGGATGAAAGGTAAAGTATTTAATTGTTAAATTAAATACTTTAGGAACCTTAGGTGAAAGGGAAATATGAATTAAATAAGTCCTCTAATTAAAATCAATGGAATAGATGAATAAAGAGGACAGGTTTGACCATGTGGGAGTGGTCAAATTTGGATGTCTACAGTCTACTCCTAAAACTCCTCAGCAAAATAGAGTTGTTGAAAGAAAGAACAAAACAATTCAAGAAGCTGGTAGATCAAAGATCATTGAGGTGGGTCTAATGGAAGTTTATTGGAGAGAAGAAATTCACACTACTCTTTATGTGTTCAATCAAGTTCAAGCAAAAGCTAACAGCACTAAGACTCCCTATGTAACACCCCGCCACACAACCCCAAAGGAAACTAATACATCTAACATGTATGGCACAATTTTTTTTTTTAACATATAAAGTATGTATATTAATGTATATATATTTCATCTAATAGATTATAAGTTAATCTCCTAAGTCCTTTGGGGTACACGAGGTAACATTACACATACTAACCCATAACGAAACGATAATAAACGAAATTATGAAATGTATAATATAAAACATCATAACGCTAACATTAAAACATTCACAAGTGATAAACCCATATGACAAGATTAAATCAATACAATAACCATACACACATATGTCATAATCATGGGATTGCAATAAACATATTTCCACAAATACAACAAGAGCATTAAACAATATTTACAATCATAGATCAAGAAAGAATTACATAGTATGATTACACATTACATCAGCTTCCAGTACATCTCATTGAATAAATACATAAGTTTACATCATAAGACTTCCCAACACAAGTGGAAGTAATACATCAATACAAAAAGGTACAATTGTAGTACATAGTATACATCTAACAATAAGGTGAACTTTGGATCATGCTGCATCAAAAAAGTATAACACATCTGCTGACAGGGGACCCAACGGGGTGCGTAGCACATTCCACCCGACCGTGCTAGGAGTAAACAAGGAAGGATCCTCAACCAAGCTCATCCAAACAGAATACCAATAAGACTCAACTCCAAACAATAGAGACATGTGAAAACACAAAGGAAAACATAACATCAAAAGATCACTTTCAGAGGCTTACAAAAGCAACAAATCAAGGGAATGCTAGAGGAGAGTGTCATCGCACAGTCCTATCATGGGTTATCCTAGCTTCCTTTCTCTAGGCGCCAACCCCCATCTATGGTTATCCTGGCTGCTTCTCTAGGCGTTGGCCTCATAGGGTGACTCGTGCAGAACCGTTAACCTCTCATGGAGATGAGACAACAATCTTGCCAACCACAACCTTCTCAATCCACCCTTAGTCTGTGGAAGCCCTAACGGGTGAACGAGGCATCATTACTTATCTTGTTAATGTTATTTCTACCCATACCCCCTAATTCATTTAATTAAGTTATCACTTATTACACTAACTCTTACGTGGTTTATCCTGGCTGCCCCTTTGTGCGTCAGGGCCCACAAAGAGCCACTCTCCCTAGAAACCCAAACCACAAAACCAAGGCTCCAAGGGGATTATACCAACACAAGGAAGTACTGAATCTCAAAACAGAAACATACGCGAGGCAAAACCATCTCTCCAATAGCCATATTCATAAACACAAATGAAACAGGTCAACCCAAGCATAAACTCAAAATCACAATTACAATTAAGGTATAAACAATATCAAATCCAAAGACATCTTAATAAATAAAAACTTTTCCCATGCCTATGGAAGCCTAAGACCAATACCCACAACTCCTAGTGGAAAAATTATATGACCTAAGGGGTTTCTACATGTCTATACGTCAACTCATAAAAATTGCCCCCATGGAAGAACAAAACAAAGTAAGAAATAAAAAATTGCAATCCACACAAAATAGGTATCAACATGACACTCTTTGAAACATCATTCGCATTTTAACAGGAAAACCATAATAATGTACTAATTCCAACTTCAAAAATAATCTCATTTGAGAATGTTAACATTAAAACCCATTTCTACAATTTATACAAATGTCTAATTTATCCAATAAATATTTTAACAAAAGTTTCTCAATAAAACTTATAAAAAAAACACTTGTTTTAATTAGCCACGGGGAAGGAAAGCATGGGGGGTACGGTTGTATGTCGTCCCTCCAAAACCCCACTCAGCAAAAATTTTAACAGAAGCCCCCCCCAAAATAAATATGAATTTTTTTTAATATTAAAATATAATTTCATCTCAATCAAATATATATATATATATATATATATATTAACCAGAAATCTAAAAAAAATCGTTCCTAGACATGAAATACAATACATATATTTTTCTCTCTTTTTTGAGGTAAAAATTGATGTAGAGCCAAGGTGAAGATTAACTTCACAACAAACTAATGTCAATCTCAAAAACAATGAACTCTTATTGAAAACACCTTCAATTTGCCAAGCATCAACTCACCCTCAAGGGTCTCAACCCTTCAAATTCGCAAAACAACACCAAACCTCCACCAAGGCCCTAAAAAAGTTTCTCAACATGCCAATGATGAAAATTTAGTCATTTAAATGCAATCTCAAAGTCAGATTCTTCACAACCTTCAAAAACTCACCTTCTACCATTAGCATTCCTTGTAGTACAAGAAAACTATTTTTTTAGTCTTTAGACCAAATCCTTCCAAAACACCAAAGAAATAAAACATAGAATCAAGCACCCATTTCAAATTTATTTAACATATCAAAGAACTAGATATCATTGTTTTGGATCAAAGTCTTTAAAATTAAAAATTTCACAGTTTTAGGCCTCCAATTAGGCCATTTTTACAAAGAGGCCACCCTTAGATCTTCACACCAAGCTACCAAACCTAAAAAAATTCTTAAGGAATGATCCAAAAAAATAGATTTTCCAGTTTTTAGGTCTCCAAATGCACAACTTAAACTCAAATCTAAAAAACCCTCTTAAAACACAAGAACCTAGGGTTTTGGGGCAACATTATTGTTTCTCCATATTCCCAACCATCCCAGACCACACCAACTACTCAGACATACATAATTAGGTCCTCCCAAGCTTACAAAACATTCACTTGGCTTTAGATATTCCTGCAACACCAACTCATAGGTTAGAGGCCTTATTTTCAAGTGGGAAATTAACATTTCTAGACCTTTATCTCTTCATTCTCTTCCAAAACTTAGTTCTCCATACCTTCCACTCTTAAGAAATAATTTCCTATACCCTACCAACTCATCCCACTAAGTCACATTGGCATACAGTAGGTGGGATGAGATCCAAGCCACTAAGAACTACAAACCCTTATACCTCTGTTCAAGAACCCGTTAAGGAAAAACCTAAGATTTAAGACCCAAAATGAATGAAAGAACACTTATTAAGAAATCTAAAGAAATGTTAAGAAATATTTCAACAATCCTACATCATGTCCTGATACAAAAAGGAGCTTATATGGCCTGTGCACAAGTAGAAAACACAAGAAAATAGTAAAATATGAAAACTGAGCAATTGAAATCTTTATTGATTAAAAAAAACTCCTTCAACAGTCCCTATCTCGAGCCCTTGAAGCCCTTAAGTACATTTTTATTCATTTAAATCCAACTTCCCAACACTTTTAACCACCAAAACTAACCTTTTTTGAAAACACATAACAAATTTTGTTGTATTAAACAACTCACAAGTTTGCACTTATAGACTCCATCGACCTAATGACCTTAACTAATAACTTTTAAACCATTTGGAACCTTTCTAATGGTCTATTTTAGACCTTATTAAGAATAAAAGACTCATCATACCACATTTACCAACTAACCTTCCTTATTTAGCATCAAACAATCACAAAATGAGGGTGAAGTGTGGGTGCTCCTACACCAAAAATTCAAGAAGCATTTTCAATAGAATATCATTTCTCCAATTTTGACAGCAAACTTTTAAAACAAGAACACAATTTTTTTTTTGAAAGATTTGCATTCAACCAAATACAAACTTAACACATTTCAACACTTCCATTTTTCAAGAGTATAATTTATTTTCAATCAAACACCAAACAATTACTAATCTAATACTATTTTTTTTTTTTGAACAACATTTAAATTAAATAGGGAAACAAGGAACCTGGAGTCCTATGCTCTTCAAACTAAGTGGCGTGCATGGTAGACTTCTTCTTCATCCTCTCGAATCAAACCTTCATGAATTCTCCTCCTTTCCTCTGCAACTTTCCCAATTTCTTCTATGCACTCAATTCATGTGTAAACTCTTACAGAGAAAACCTAGAAGCCAAAATCCTTTTTCAAAAACAATTACTTCTTCTAAAACCACACCAAAAAAGTTCATCTAGAAAAATTCTTCTTTTTCCCAATTAATTAAAAAGAAATTCCTTTCTTTTTCGAAAACAAAAATTCATTAAAGAAGCAAGTTTCCACTTCTTTTCTAATTTTCGAAAATAAACCAAACATGCATTCGTCCTTTTCTTCTTTTCCTGTTTTTTTTTCATTCTAATGAAATCGTCCGCTTTTTTTTTTTTTAATTTGATTTTAAAGCTCATAATTATCACACAAAATTAATTAAAAATCACTTTATTTAATATTTATCCACAACTTGATAAAAATCATTAAATTATTTTATTTCATTTTACAAATAACAATTTATAATTATTACAATATTATCTACTTTATTTATTTATTCTAATTAAATAAACAACATTTAATTTAACATTTTTAAAACTTAATAAATTTAAATTTAACAATTAACTTAACCACATTTACCTAATATTTAATCATATTAATTAAAATAACATTATTAATCTACCAAGAAATGTCAAACATAAACATTAATTAAATGACACATAAAACAAAGATTAAAATCAATGAATAACACAATACCCTGCAGAACGAAGATGGGATCATGGACAACGACACCATTAGACACAACAACGGGGATGACAACCTAGACATGGACACTTCCTTATAAACTCCTTTTCAACTTCATACTCGTTGGGTTTATGGGACACACTTAGACCTATCAAGCAGGTGGAGTCGGTGTCCAGTACCTGCATCCTGCATGAAAACAACGTCAAGTACATATAAATCTCCAATACAGACACACCGTGAAAGGTAGTCGCGGCGTAGCAGGGAACTCACAAACGAGTGATGCTACTTTGTCCTTTCACAAAGACCCATTAGCATACACATCATAATCCATAAACAAGCATTAAATCATAACATCACCACATAAAATCACATAAAAATGATTACATATCCAAATAGTACAAACACCACAAATCAAGTATCATAAATCAACATAAGTACTATCAAGTGCATCCAACCAAACTAAACTGTAAATCCACACAAATCAAATCGGTGAAATAATCACCATCACAGTGTCAAGTACACAATTGAACATAAAGAGTATCTAAAAAGTATTAACAACACGAGGGGTATTACACCCTATGAGTTGTGGTATGGAAAGATTCCTACTATAAAGACTTCAAAGTATTTGGAAGTAGATATATAAAAAGAGATGAAGAAAATTTAGGAAATTTTGATGCAATATGTGATGAGGGTATCTTCCTTGGATACTTTACTAGAAGCAAAGCTTACATATGTTTCAATAAAATACTAAGAAAGGTTGTAGAAAGCACAAATGTTAAGATTGATGAAGCATTCAATAATTTAATTGAATTTGATGGATATGTATTAGATGAACCTAATTGTAGAGAAGTAGAAATTGTTGAAGAACAAGAAAATAATAATGAAGAAGAGAAAGCTTCGAAAAGGGTTCCTAAAACCCCTAAATATGTGCAAAAGAATCATTCTGAAGAAAAATCACTGGAGACAAGACAAAAGGAGTTTTAGTGAAGCAAAGCTTAGTGCTAAATATATGAGCAATGAAGAATCATGTAAATATGAGCAAACCTAGGAATTGGTTCCTATACTGAAAGATAAAAATATAATTGGATCAAAATGGGTATACAGAAACAAACTGAATGAGAATGGAGAAGTGGTCACAAATAAAGCAAGGCTTGTGTGTAAGGGTTACTCACAAGGAGAAGGTATATATTTTCAAGAGACTTTTTCTCCGGTGGTTAGAATGGAAGCTATCATAATGTTTTTGGTATTCACTACTCATAAAGATTTTAAAGTTTACTAGATGGATGTAAAGTCTACATTTCTGAATAGTGAATTAGAAGAAGAATTCTACATGGAACAAATAGAAGGATTTCAATTTTCAGAACAACTAGACATGGTCTGCAGATTAAATAAGGCTTTATATGGATTGAAACAAGCTCCTAGATATTGGTATGCAAGGTTGGACAAATATTTGATTCAACAATGTTTTAGTAAAGGTACTGCATATAGCAATCTTTATTTCAAAATTAAAAAATGACAAAATCTTGATAGTAGTTGTATATGTTGATGATATTATCTTTGGAGGAAATGAAACAATGTGCCAAATATTTTTTGAAGAAATGCAAAAAGAGTTTGAGATGTCTATGTTTTGTGAGATGAATTTCTTTCTTGGGCTCCAAATCAATCAAACAATAAAAGGGATTTGTATTTCATAGTCAAAGTATGTAAAATAAATGTTGAAGAAGTTTGGGATGGATGGTTCCAAACCAGTATGTACTCCTATGGTGACTGGTTGAGGATGATTCAACTAAGGATGATCAGAGAAAATACAGATCTATGATTGGAGGACTATTGTATTTAACTGCTACCCAAACCAAATATTATGCATGTAGTTTTTCTTGTGGCTAGATTTGAAGAAGATCCTAAAGAAACACATGTTGCAATTGTTAAGAGGATATTTATATATCTAAATGGAACTCTAGATTATGGCTTATGATATCCTAGGGGTATTGATTTTACACTAAATGCTTATACAGATGTAGATTGGGCAGGTTATGTTGATGAAAAAAAAAGTACAAGTGGTGATGCATTCTTTCTTGGTTGTAGATTGGTGTCATGGTTAAGTGAAAAGAAAGATTCAGTTTCCTTATCCACTACAGAGGTTGAGTATATTGTTGCAAAATTATGATGCACACAAGTTTTGTGGATGAGACAGATATTGAAGGATATTAGAGTAATGTATGATAATCCCATCTCTATTTTTTGTGATAATACAAGTGCAATTAACATTTAAAATAACTAGTGATGCACTCAAGGACAAAGAATATATCAATCAGGTATCACTTTTTGAGAGAAAAGGTTATGGAGAATGAAGTAAAGCTTGAGTATGTACCTACAAAGGATCAAATTGCTGACATATTTACTAAGGCTCTTCTTAAATATACTTTTGAGTATCTCTAAGAGAAGTTAAGGATTATTGCCCCTCCTTTATTGAACTAGATGCATATGGAGATGGATCAGTCTGGTGGATCTATGGATCTATCTTCTTTCCAGACTGATTTTGGTGGCTACCTCTCAAGGGGAGCAGGTAGTGTCTTGTGTTTTCATTATGGAGTTGATTGGGTGTACTCCTAAGGGGGGGTATTCAGTATTGGTATTATTCTTAGTGACAAAGGGGGAGAATAATGTAAAATATCTTTTTTCCTTTCCCATTGATGTCAAAGGGGGAGAAAGAATCATGTGAAATTTTTTTATCTGTGTCGTGTTGAGAAAGTAAAAGAAAATCATAAGAAACTGTGTTCAAAGTTGTTGTGTTGTCTTTGATGGTTTTCACATCATGTGTTTCCATCAATGATAAAGAGGGATATTTTTGCAAGTATGACGGTGTTTTCATTGATCTCAATTGGTTGTTGTTGTCATTGATGTCAACTATGTCATGGAAGTTGGTTATTGTCTATATATGTCGAGGATATTGAGAAAATTATAATAAATAAGGTCTACAGGTATTTAGTGTATGCTCTAAGATGTGCTCTGTATCATTTCTATGCTTGTACAAATCTAAGGTATTGTTCATGGTTGTTGGTAGTTGCTATATCCAAAGTTTGGGTTTCCAGATCATTGTACAATGTGAGATATCTGCACTAGTATGCAAATTTGAGTAGAGCAGTACGAATTTCATGTTAGTGTTCCAAAGGTAATGAGTTGAAGGTGTCTGGAATCTTTCATGTGATACTGCAAGAGTGTGAGAAAATTATGGTGGATTTTCTATTGCTTTGAGATAGTTTTCTCTATGTGACAATCCTCTTGTGAGAAAATTATGGTGGATTTCCTGTTGCTTTGAGATAGTTTTCTCTATGTGACAATCCTATTCCATCTTCTTTGTAATTCTGTGGTAGTGAGCCTATTGTGGTAGTGAGCCCTTTGAAAGTGAGCCCTTATTGGACAGTGTGCCCTGTCTTAGCAATGATCTTTTCTGGCAGTGAGCCTTTCTAGCAGTGATCATTTGTATTCATTTTTAGAATTCTTTATATTGTAAGCTAATCATTAGCGTGGTTTTTCCTTCATTGGGTTTTCCATGTAAATCTGGTGTTACTGTGTGCATGGTTTTATTACTTCAATTTTTGTTTTTGCATTCAATGATTAAACACATTAACAGAGTAAAGTTTTTCTAAATGCTTATTGATCTAACTTCTGGTGAAAGTTTTAAAGGTTTAAAATTGCTACAACTGATTCATCCCCCCTCTTAGTTGTCTTATTCAACAAATATGTCTTATCTTGAAAACAAGGTGCCTAGTCTTATTTATGTTGATTGAAACCCTCAATTATAGTTTTCTCATTGGTGAGTACAATGTCATAAATTGCATCCTATACAATTTCACATTACACACACCTTCCCCTTTAGTTACAATTAAGATAACTATGCTCTTTAATCCCAATTTCAACCCAAACCATCTTTCAACACATGGCATGTCTAGATCTTCAATCGTTAAGTCTGATTTTTGCTTAGATAGGTGTGCATCATGAAGATATTTGTATGTTGCACTAATATCCCACAAAAATACATGACTATGTTAGTCATTAGGATGTTACACTTTCAAAATTTTGGTAGTGTAGCACCTCTATCAACCTGTACTCTCATCAAGGACCACTCGAGCATATAATTTTGATCCAATAACCCTCCTTCCTCCAAAATCTTAATCTTTTAAGGGAGACATAGTTCATAGGCATTATATGGCACTCTTTTTCTTTTCTTCTCTAATTCACAGCATCTTGATCTCTCTCACATGCATATCTTTCAAAAATTCTATCTCTCATTCATATACAACTTTCAAAGAAAACTCCATTGTTTCATCATTACTACGATCACAATGACATCTTACAAAGATTTATGGTCATCTTTTGAGGAAGTCTCTCCCATCCTAAGGATTCTTTTGTCTTTTGTGCTTGGGGGTGGTAACTCTTCAATATTTTATATTGAGTATACTATCTTCATTTTGTTAGCATATTGCTATCTCCTTTTATTTGTGTCCATTTTTATCATCTTGTCTAAGGCTATTAGTAGATGTGGGAACACCAAAATGGGGGTTGACTAAAGAAAACTCCTATAAAGCCATCCAACCCCCCTCTTTGGTCTTATTTGTGTAGGTATAGATGAAGGAGATATTTGGAGGGAGTATTTGATATTGTTGGATGTCTTTGGTGATATTCTAAACTCTTCCATGTCATTTTCATTTAAGTTCATTTTTTTTATTTTCATTCCAATTGCTATATATTTGTTGTATGATCATCTTTTATGTCCTGTCATGTCCAGAACCCTATATAGAGTGTTTTGAGTTTCCCTAGAATAATTTTTGTTTTCTGTTTGTACAAAACACTAGTGCAACATTTTTTCATCCAATAGTCATGCATTAGTCCTAGATAGAGAGCTTTCTAGGTTTTTCAAAGAACCTCTATGCTCTGTACTTTTGATCTTTGAATTCCAAAGGGTTTAGATAATTTATGTGCTTTACAAAACACTTGTTAGTAGGTCAAGGGCCAGAAAAAATCTTACTACAGGCTACCACAAAGGGTTCATGAAAGAAGGAATAGATGTTGGGTAATTAGGAGTCATGTCCCTTCATGGTAGAGAATACATGTAAATATAAATCATCTAAAAATATGGATATGGATATGTATAGGGATATATATAAGATAAAATACTAAGACCTACCTTTTATATGCAGTTATAATATAATATAAGAAAATATAAGGGTTTATCTATATATGTTATGAATGGATGAATGGTTCTTTTGTGGTTAGAATAGCATACACCTTTTGTTTGTCTTTATCTATTACCATAAATGCATGTTTCTCTTACTATATCCTTTGGGGTATAAATTGACTACATGAGAGGTCCTAGAGTATAGATCTCTAGACTATACTTCCCCATTCTTCTTTCCAAAATTGGTTATATTGTCGAGACCCCGAAGAGAACAATAAAGAAAAGATAAAGCATAAGAAGGATAAAAAGTTAGAAAAAAAATTATCAGACCCTAAGGGCCATCTTTATGAGAGGGGGTAGGCCAGTAGGGGATGACAAATGGAAAGGTGGGAGGAATCTATAAAGATCCCTAAAAATATGCAACTATTCAAAAAATTTAATCACCCATGGGATATATATAAGGGTTAAAGGAAGTCTAGACTTGGAAAACACATCAAAATAAGAGATGGAAAGAGAAGAAGGTAGATAATTGAAATAATTAAGTTGGGAATGGAGATAAATGTGGAAGAAAGGAGGTTAAAATAAATTCAGGAAAGACAAGAAAGATATCATAAGAGAATGGAATAGGCATAGAAATGGGTAAGGAATAGAACCCAAAGGTTGTGGAAGAAAGCAACAAAAAATAGAGTGAGCACGCCATTAAGGGTGTTGTTGAGCGCACCAGTGTGGGTGTTGTCAAATAAGAACAAGAGTGTGCCATTGTGGATACTGCCGAAGGGAATAGAAAAGAAATTCCACACTCAAGTTCTAGCATATTCAAAATAGATCAAATCATTCAAAACATAGAAGAGGAAATTAAAGGTTATGGAAATTCTAGAAAAGAAATAGAGCAGGCAGTAGTAAGAATTATGACACCTCTAATAAATAAGACACCAATGATACATCCAGACGGGAAAATATCCAATTAAAAATAAATAAAGATTGGTTACCCCTAGAAACTTTAGTATAAAAACTTCAAAATATAACATTTGATGATAGTTGCTAGGATGAATTAGTAACTATAAGTGTTTTGAAGATAAGGAGTGAAGATGTAGTAAAAAATAAGAAAAAGTATATGAAGTCAACACCTTCTAATGAAACGACACAATCAATTAATAAAATGACACTAACTAATAAATGAGTATCTCCAAGAATGAAAGGAAACTTCGAGTAGATGCAACCCCTGGACCAAGATTCACCCCTAATACCAATAAGAGGAAGAAGTATTTCAGCAAAGGAGGTATAAGAAAATTTACAACAACAAAATATAGGTGAAAAAAAAGAAGAGAAATACAATAGAGACATATTGAGTGGATATAATTTTGATATAGGATATATAGATAGTGACTCAAAAGAATCAATCATGAACACCACTATGAGATTTCCCATGTTTGGACATGACACAACTGAAGCAACCAAACATGTATTCATCCTAGATTCTCTAAGGTAAACATAACACCCTACTAGAGATGATATAAAACTTTTTGACTTTGTTGGGTCAATTCATGGAGAAACATTAAAGTGGTATCACAAAAACTATCCTAACCATAATAAATGTTGGGAAACAATAAAGCGAGAATTCCTAGAAAAAAATTCTACCCCATATTTACCTACAGAGGGAGTAAGTAAAATTTAGGAACTAATGCAACATGAAGACGAAACAATCAAATAATTTGACAAAAGGTTCAAAGAAGTCACTAGACAACTGTAAGAACTCATGAGTGATAAATAGATGATTGAATTTTTCATCTCTGGAGTCCTACTAGAAATAAAAATAACACTTAATGGTTGACATTTCAACACATATCTAGAATTAGTTGCATTCACATACTAGATTGAAAATCAATCATGGCACAAATAAGACAAAGAGAGAACACAAGTAATTGAAGAAACTTAAACTAGGCATATAACAGTTAAGAATCCAATAAGAAATCATGGAAAAAAGATAAATATATACACCTAGAACTAACATATGGTGTACCTACTATGGAAGACGTCATATTAGAAATGAAATCCAAAAGTAGCGGAAAAGAAAGAAAATGTGTTATAGGTAGAGCTATGGACAGTACCCAAAAAGGTGAATTCAGTCTGCTACAATAATTTTTTAGGGTGGGATGACCATGAAACAAAAGAATGTCCATCATAATTATTTTGGTTAAGAGAATATCCTACCTCAACAAGCAATAAATACCAACATACACTGGAATATGTACAAGGATTGGCAAAAAGCAAACTATATGTACAGGATAATAGGTATAGAGTACCACCATGGCAATAGGACCAAAGAAATGCCAACATCATTTACAATATAAAACCATACAATAATAATGGTTTATTTTGGGGAGGAAAAGGCCAAGGTCAAGGAAAAGGAAGAAGAGAATATGCATGTTTCAATTGTGGAAAATTGTGTCACTTTACAACTAAATGCTAAGGTTGCTAAAAGAAAACAATGTCAGTTATTTAGCAATGAGGATCATGATGCCTTCAACTATGATAAGATGCATCAACACTATAAAAAATAAACATCCTAGACTCAAAGCAATGAAATAAAAAATACAAACTCAAACTGATGTAGTCAAGGTGGAGATGACTTCCAATCCAACACAAAATGACCAACCACAAACAAAGAAATATGCCTATGAACACAAAATGCTCAACTTGACTCTATCACTTCACAAGAGGCTTCTATCCCTCAAAACACAACAATTGGGCTTATCTTTTGGAGAAGGCCGCACAATAGCCACCCAAACATCAAATAAGCTTTAACATAGATCCCAAAACAAAATTCCAAAAGGTCGCCAAGGGTTTCTTTACAACAATAAGGAGATTCGCTAGACTACCCTATTCTAGGCTACTAAATTAGCCCAAAATAATAAAGGAGGTACCTATCAAACACCCTATTTTCACAAAAACTCTATTAATAGACTTTTATTGTATTCTAAAACCATATTTTCCACCATTGTTTCCCTGATTCAAGACCCTTTTATCGTCGTTCCATGAAACCCTCCATTTCAAGCCAAAACACCTAGGGTTTATTAGAAATCACACTACCCGGGCTTCTCATACACAAACAATGCATCAAACACTTTTCATATACTTTTTACATGATCACAAATCCAACACAAGGCTAGTTCCTTCACTATTTCCACAAAAAACCATCTTGACACCACCTTTTCACATGCAAAAATGTATTATTTAACCCTAGGGTATCATCCCAGGGCACACAACTTGCTTTCCTTTATTTCTAAATCATCTTAACATCTACTCTACCATAAAAAAATGTCAATCCACTGAGTGACAGGTCAAAACAGTAGGTGGATTGACATTTACATCTTTCAACCAAGAATCAGACCTACAAATCTGTGTATAGGCTACAACAGAAATTTGAAGAGAACTTCCACAAAAATAAGTTTTAGGCTCTCAAAATGGGTTCATTTGAAAGATAACTCTTGCATCTACAAAGAACAAAAATATTTAGGACATTAAACACCTGTACGGGTCCGTACAATATCAAGAAAGTTCAGAAAAATAAAGAAAACAAAGCAAAATTGCACAATGTAACATTGTATTTTATGAGAATGATTCAATACAATGTCTAACCAACATCCATGAGCCTCTTAGAGCATCTTTATACATGTTTTCAATCCAACTTCCAACTTCCAATACCCATAACTATTTTTTAAACTTCTAAGACTCTTAGTATTCCCTAAACTGCATTTGACACTCTTTGATTAACATTTTGCATTTTTATGCAATTTTTTTGCAAATTGACACCTAAGACCTTAAACTTCCCAAATACAATGAAAATGGTATTTTTAGACCTTATTTAATATGAAATGACTCAAACCCCCCAAATTCCCTAGACTCATCAAATGATCAACATCAAATAATCAAAGTTTGGCAATATGGTGTAGGTGCTCCTGCACCACAAACAAGGGAGCAAGTCTCCTTCAAAAGGTACCCAAGAACCTAGAAGAAGAAAACAAGAGGTATCACAAGGTAGGAAGGGATGAATGATATACTATAGAAGTGAGTAGTACAAGAGAAGAGTATCACATAGAACCTAAAACAAAATAAAAAAGTAAAGTGAGAGTAGTCACTAGACAAGGTACCAATAACAAAAGATAAGAAGTGGTAACAATAGAAGAAGAAATCTCAGAGGGGGAAGAGGAATTCCAACCCATAAAACAAAAACATGATCAAATCCTACAACAAGCTAGGAAAATTATTGAATAGGAAGAAGGAAAGGAAAAAGAATAGAATGGTTATTTTTCAGAACAAGAAGTAAGAGTACTAAAAAAATTGGAAAAAATGGAAGGAAAACATGACCAAATCGCAAAATTAGAACAAATTAGTAAATATTGGAATAAGAAATCCATTTCATAGGTCAAGATAGTAGGGAAACATTAGAAAACTAGACCAATCATGATTGACCTTTGGATTCATAACAAAAAGATCTCTAGGGTACCTAATGGTTAATTTAATGGCAGGTGTAAATCTAATCCTAAAAGAATATAGGAATATCTAAGAAGACCTACACTAGAACCCACCCCATAAAACATTAATTTGGTAGATGGATCTAGGATAAAAAAACATTAGGCACTTGGAGACAAATGGAAGTAAATGTCTAAGGAGTGAAACAAATCGTAGATTTTGAGGTAATCTCAATCAAGAAAAATTTGATTCGTTTGAAGTACTCTTAGGACTCTAATGGTTTGTAGATTCATGTGGAATGATAGACGCATGAAAGGAAGAAATTTAATTTGTAGATGATAGCAGAATATTACACATCCCCTGAGGCAAGATTCATGAAGGAACCTATGTAGAAGAGGTGGATGCAGAGGAAGATGATGATGATAACAAAAAAACTAAACACTCTAACTAAACTACCTACAAATGAAATATGGGAAGAACCCAACTCAAAAGGAAACTTAGAGATAAATGACACCAACAGAAACACAAATAGTGACAATATACTGGAAGCATGGATAAAAGAAAAACTGAAATTATATTCTCACTAGATCCTTATATCTAGAAGGGTATTCATGGTAAGGAAGACATTGAGGAAATAATTATCTACAAAAAACATACCGCACGATAATAGCGCTAGCATAGGAAGTTATAGGAAGGACAATACTAAAGTATCTCACCATGTCTGTCACATTTTATGAGGAATCTCACACATTAAGTTTCCTAAATGTTTTATATTGGGGTACTTACTATCGTACCTCTCACAAATAGAATAAATCTTTCATTTGATGCCCATAGGCTTGACATCCTACTGTATACCCTCACTTGCATTGTCGCATGCTAGTGCGACACACATAAGTATACTATTATCAAGTGGGAAACCTTAAAAACTCTAATAAAATAAAGATATCTATAGAAGTAGGATAATATGACATACCCATATATGAGGGAGATATTCTACTGTAACATCATTTACATATTTGTATACACTACTAGAAAGAAGGATATGAGTTCAATGACAAACTATACATTTAGTTATTCTATTAGATATTAAACTCGATGGTCAAAACCTAGTACATTGAGTAGGAGAGATGCGGAGAAACAAAAACATGGGATAGAGTAGCAATATATTTCCTTCATAATTTCTCTTTTTTAATAATCCTCAGATACATACCACATTAGCTAAATGAATAAAATCATATTCAAACCAGAATAAAATTAAGAGATAGTAATATCACAACCTTCCTCTCCACCACCCAAAGAAGAAGGTGTATGGGAGTATATTAAATGGTTGGATTGAGAATCAACTAAAGTAGAGAAACATTATTGTGCAACAAAAAATAACAAATAAGAATGTAATGCAAAAATAGAAATCAATCAAGGAGAAAGAGAAATAGAATAATCTATTGAACTTAAGAAGAAATACTATAATGACCCCATCAAACTAAGAGAGAAAAATATTATGGAGGAAAGAGAACACAAGATGTTGAGAATAGGAGATTACTAGGATGAAAAGGTAGTAGCTCAGATAATAGAAACCCTCTCAAAATTTTAGGATTTATTCCCTGGAACTTTTACAGAGATTAAAGAAGTATGGGTAATTAAAATTCAACTAAAGGAAGGAGTTAAATTTTTCTAAAAAAGACATTATAGACTGAATCCAAGTATGAAGAAAAAGTTCAAAATAGAAATACACAAAATGCTAGCTATCAGAATTATTAAAGTGGTAGAGGATGTCAATTGGGTAAGCCCTATGGTTGTTCAGAATAAAAAAAACTAGAGAGATAATGATTTGTTGGTGTAGGGCGCCATGTAAACTTCATGCCTCCATGAGGCAATCTTGTTATATTTGAGTCTTTATCAGTTTATGATTGTAATGAGGTCATATTTGGAAAATTTTAATGTATTTGAATCATTTGATTAGGTTTCTAGGAGGTTTTATAGTCAATATGTCAAATATTGTAAAATCTTGCAAATATTGTCAAAATTGCAAAAAGTGCAAGAAATGGAATATGAAGTCACTTTGTAAAGGGAAGGGTTTTGGACATTGGAAACTAAAGGGGCAGTGAAAATAACTATTGTAACATGTTTAAAGAGAATTTTGAAGGTGAGGAAAGGGATAAAAAGTTGTACCTTGAAGAATTTTTGAATAAATACTCTATTTTCCTACAAATTTCAATGTTTCCCTTGTTTTTGCAAGCATTGTATGGCCTATACATCATCACCAGGACATGATATTTGTTGTTTTTTGATAGAGTAGTGTATTATCTCTCAAATAAACTTGATTTGAGGAAATTTCATTAAGATTTAAGCTTGTTTGAGCCATTTTCTATAAATTGTCTAAAACCCTCATTTTAAGGGTTTGAGAGTCTAAAAGGGAATAAAAAACCATTCCAACGATGGAAACCTTTGTAAATCAGTGGAATGGGTTAGATTAGGGTGTTTTCGAAGTTGGTTGTGTTTTCAAGTGTAGGGGAAAGCAAGTTGCATAGGTTTTGTTGCTACCCTAGTTGATTTTCATGATTTGCATGCTTGAATTGATGGCCAGAAGCTAGGCTTTGATAAAAAGGCTTTGGAATAGAGTGGGAACTAGTTTAGGAAGCATGTACAGACCATATATTATGTGTCTAAACCATTTTTGAGGAGTGTTGAGGTTAGAAATATAGAGATTCAACAAACCCCTATGAGAATAAACTTAATTAGGCCTTTAGGACAACAGGACAGTCAATTTTTGGAGGTCACTTTTCAAAACAACCATAGTTGGTTTCCTAATATGTTTTAGAGGGCCAAAAAGGGTATTTGAAATTGGGTTTAGTTTTTGGATATCCCACCTCATTCAGAAATTGGGTCTATTTTTTTCTCTTAGGAGTGTTACAAGCAATTAAGCTTCTTGAAGGTGAACTATGGAAAAAGTGCAGAGACAGTGTCCTTGGGGGATTGTATTGGCCTAAAATTTTCATGTTCATGATGTCCAAGTTGTATTAAGGGTTCAATAAGTGATTTGGGTCTTAATTCCATTTTTTTTGTCTTTTAACCTTGAAGAACCATTTTTCATTGAAGAGAGTTTGTGAGTGTTTTGGTGATCTATCAAAATCAATGCTTTGTATCTTTGAAAACCTATGAATTCCACTATGCTCTGCATCAATTGGTATCAGAGTTGGTTGATCTGGTGGATTATAAAATGTGTTGGTTGTAGGTGCTTTTGGTTCATCTTAAAGTTGCAAGAGAGAAAGAGTTATGAGAAGGTTTGTTGGCTATAGACAAGGAAGAGGTCTATGATCATTGTCCTCTAATAAAGATGAAGCTAGGGAGAAGGTGTAGAGAGTTCCTCCACTAAGAGAGAGAGTGGGTAGAGGAAGCATCTTCCAAGATCTTTGTTGAGTAGAGGGTAGTATGTTGTACGATATATTTTTTGTAGAGAGTGTAAGCAGTGAAAGAGATAGGTATATGTATGAGGAAGAGCACATGCAGAAGGCAGCTATTTCAAACCATGGAGATGCTGAAACAATAGGTATGAAACCTAATTTGATTTTGGAGGGAAATGATATTGAGTTGGTGTTCAATTTTACTTATTTGAAGGTCGAAGATGAATTGATTTTGGAAATACAATAATGTATTAAGAAACATGTTGCTAGGATGGTAGGAGAAGGTTAATGATAGGTAAAAAGACAGGTTCAACACCATTTTCAAAGGAAAAAAAGGTTAGGGATCAATCATCAAATGAAAGACAACATTCAACAAGGAAGAATCGATTAAAGAAAAAGGGAAAATGCAAGTTTATATTTGTTGGTTAGTGCAAAGACTCCTTTGAGGTTGAATAATAACATTGGCAAGCTTGAATCAATTATGCAACACTATCCTCAAGAGGACTTGAGGAAAATTTTTGCCCAAAAGTATGGTGCAAGGCATCATGTAAACTTCATGCCTCCATGAGGCAATCTTGTAATATTTGAGTCTTCATCACATTATTATTGTAATGAGGTCATATTTGGACCATTTTAATGTAGTTGAATTATCTGATTAGGTTTCTAGGAGGTTTTATGGTCAAGTTGTCAAATATTGTAAAATCTTGCAAATATTGTCAAAATTGCAAAAAGTGCAAGAAATAGAATATGAAGTCACTTTATAAAGGGAAGGGTTTTGGACGTTGGAAACTAAAGGGGAAAAAAATATAACTGTTGTAACATGTTTAAAGATCCTTGTGAAGACGAAGAAAGGGAGAAAAAGTTGTATCTTGAAGAATTTTTGAATAAATACTCTGTTTTCCTATAGATTTCAACATTTTCCTTATTTTTGCAAGCATTGTACGGCCTGTACAACATCACCAAGCCATAATATTTTTTTTTTTGATAGAGTACTGTATTAGCTCTCAAATAAACTTGATTTGAGGAAATTTCATTGAGATTTTAGCTTTTTTGAGTCATTTTTCTATAAACTGTCTTGAAACCCTCATTTTAAGGGTTTGAGAGTCTAAAAGGGAATAAAAAGTCATTCCACCGATGGAAACCTTTGTAAATCAGTGGAATGGGTTAGATTATGGTTTTTTCCAAGTTGGTTGTGTTTGCAGGGGTAGGGGAAAGCAAGTTGCATAAGTTTTGTTGCTGCCCTAGGTTATTTTCATGATTTTCATGCTTGAATTGATGGCTAGAAGCTAGGGTTTAATAAAAAGGCTTTGGAAAAAAGAGGGAAATAGTTTAGGAAGCATGTACAAACCATATATGATGTGTCTAAACCCTTGGTGAGGAGTGTTAAGGTCATAAATATAGAGATTCAATAAACCCCTTTGAGAATAAACCTAATTAGGCCTTTAGGACAACAGGACAGTCAAATTTTGGAGGTCACTTTTCAAAACAACCATAGTTGGTTTCTTGATATGTTTCAAAGCTCCAAAAAGGGTATATGAAATTGGGTTTATTTTTTGGAGATCCCACCTCATTTGGAAATTGGGTCTATTTTTTTTCTCTTAGGAGTGCTACAAGCAATTAGGCTTCTTGAAGGTGAACTATGGAAGAAATGCAGAGACAGTGTCCTTGGGGGCTTGTATTGGCCTAAACCTATTATGTTCATGATGCCCAAGGTGTATTAAGGGTTTAGTAAGTGATTTGGGTCTTAATTCCTTTTTTTGTGTCTTTTAGCCTTGAAGAACCATGTTTCATTGAAGAGAGGTTGTGAGTGTTTTGGTAATCTATCAAAATTAGTGCTTTGTATCTTTGAAAACATGTGAAGCCCACTATGCTCTACATCATTTGTGTAGATTTCAAAGAATTGAATAAACCTTGCATACATGACCCCTTCCCCACCCCATTCACTAAAGAAATCCTAGAATCAATTACAAGAGAGAGAGATATAGTCATTTACTTTTAGCTTTTTTGGATACAATCAAGTTAAAATAAAGGAGGAAGACCAGCGCAAAACATCTTTTTCTATAGAATGGGGTTCATATATGTACATGGTAATGTCTTTTGGGTTGAAAAATTCCCTTGTGGTATTCATTAAAATAATGATTAGAATGTTTAAGGACTTCATACATGAATTTCTAGAAGTTTACTTGGATGATTGGAATATTTATGAACTAGTAAAAGATCATGTACATGTATTATGCATGATGTTGAAGAGATATAGGAGTATGAAAATTTAATTAAATTTGAAGAAATGTACCTTTTTGGTACCCTTTAAGACCCTATTAGGTCATATTATATGTAAATAGGGATTAATGGTGGATCCAATGAAAGTTTCCCTAGTAGTAAACTTACTGCCACCCAGGAATGTGCCAAATTTAAGAATTTTTTAGGATATACACAATATCATAGGAATTTTATAAAGGGATATGTCAGTATTGTTGCACCATTAGAAGATATATTGTAGAAGAAAACCATTAGGAATATTAAATGGAATGAGGATTCCTAAAAAGTATTTGATACTTTAAAATAGAAGATTGTGGAAGCACCAATCGACATAGGAGTAGTTCTTACCCAACCCAAAGGAAACGAGGACCAACCAATTTCCTTTGGAAGCATAAAACTATCTATCATGGAGAAGAATTATACTACTAAAAAAAGAGAGGCTCTGGCTATGGTCTACATACTACAAAAATATAGACACTACCTACTATCCACACCATTCAAATTCTTCACCGATCATGAAAATATTAAGTATTTACTCAATAAACATATTACACATGGATGAATATAAAGATGGTTGCTAATGTCTGAAGAATTTTATTTCAAAATTATGGTGAAACTAGGTAAAACCAACCAAGGATCAAACTACCTATCCCAAATCAAGATTGGAGAAGAACCGAATTATCAAGCAGAAGATACCCCTAGCGCACATCTTTTTCACATTAAAACGGCATCAAAGGAGTTATAGAAAATTGCAATCTTACTTTCTACATGTGAATTTCCTTAAGATATCTCACCGTAGGAAAATAAACCACTCATTTGGAGGGATACCCCATATACTTTGGTTGAAGGAGAGTTACACCATTTAGGAAGGGATGATATCTTGAGAAGAGTGGTATATAAACATGAAAGAAAGTTAATCCTAAAATAAGCACATGAAGGAGTTGCAGGGGGCCATAACTACAGTGAAACTATATCTAGGAGGGTACAACTTGCAGGACTTTGGTGGCCATCTCTTCATAAATATGCTAGAGAATATACAAAAAGATGTGATATTTTTCAAAGGGTAGGGAAACCTACCACAAGATATGAAATTCCATTAGACCGATACCAGCACATAACCCATTTGAAAAATGGGCCATAGACTCTATTGGACCTATTGATCTGACAAAACATTCTAAAGAAAGGTTCATTATAACTAGAGTGGTATATCTTACAAAATGGGAAGAGGCAAAACATACAAAGGATTGTACTGCAAAGATTGCCACAATATTTTTGTATGAGAACATAATTACAAGATACAAATGTCCACTTAGCATAGTGAGTGACCAAGGGAAATATTTTGTAAATAAAATAATAGAATAATTAATACAAAACTTCATGATAACACACAAAAAGGCTCTCCCTATTAC
Source organism: Sequoia sempervirens (assembly GCA_007258455.2). Classification (NCBI taxonomy): domain Eukaryota; kingdom Viridiplantae; phylum Streptophyta; class Pinopsida; order Cupressales; family Cupressaceae; genus Sequoia; species Sequoia sempervirens. Next base: position 186,428,548 of record VDFB02000002.1, read on the forward strand.
CCATAGGCTATTTAGGCAAGTGAATCATTAAACAAGATAATTGGGAAATCCCTTACCAAAATGTTTGATGGAAATAAGATAGATTGGGATATAAAAGTACACATGATACTATAGGCATACCACACATCATATAAAAGGACCAATAAGTTCACTCCATTTCAATTAGTCTATGGCATTGACGCTACAGTCCCTATGAACTTTATAGTCCCCAACCTATGTACCACAATCACCTTGCGATTAGAAGATGATCAATCCTTGGTGAAACAAATAGAAGACTTAGATAAATTAGATGAGTATCAAAAAAATTCAATTTATAATCACTAACTTGATCACTAGAGGAAAAAATCATGGCACAATAGGAACTTAAGGTTAGAAACATTCAAAATATGGGATCTGGTACTACTTTATGATACCAAGTTTAAGAAACAATGCAAACTAAAGGTTAGATTATTAGGACCATACTACATCCATGAGATCCATGATTTAGGAGCAATGAAACTTAGACAAATGAATGGAACCCTTAGGATCATATATGTAAATGGTACATGCCTCAAACATTACCACTTTTCAGTAGATTAAAAGCATTAAATAAAGGAAATCAAAATCTAGTGTATATTATGTACTATAGTTCAAAACCATAAAAATACCCAAAAAGAAACTCATCACATTGGAAAAAATAAAAAGGATAGAAAAAACATGCAACGAAAAACAAAATTAAATACTCTACCCACCCCTTCACATATTTAAACACCTCACACCTCACTTCAATCACTCATTTTTCTCCTACATATTTTTGCATCTTATGCTCATTCAGCTAAGACCAAACCCTAGAAGCTCTCTACACATTGTAAATTTTCTCTACTAAAAATAATGGCCACCCCAAACTTAGTAAAAATATCTGAGAAACCTTGACCCAAGTATCAAAAGTACCCATACAAGGCTTTAGAAACATATAAATAATAAGCATGCTTACAGATGCCCCACAATGTGGTATACCTTGATGATTCTAGCAAATACATTCATAAGAAAATTAGAGAAATTGATCACACCAAGTTTGAGGAGCTCTACAAAACACTCCTCAAAGATGATGAAAATACATACAAAGCAAAATATATAGAGATTGGCAGAAAAAAGCTAGATATTTGGAAAGACTACCCAAAATTTCATGATGAACATACATGGGTAATAATTGTACTAAGTCAGGTGCATGATGAGTTCATATACTTATAAAAACCCTACCACATAATAAAGGAGAAAATTCATGAAGTAATAGGGCTCAACATGGTAGGTGACATTCTCGCAAAGAAGACCATTAAGAACAATGAGGTGCAACAACCAATCAGAGTAAAGCCTGATAGCTAGAGCATGAATGTCAAGACAATCACAAATGATGGAGTTCACTACGCTACAATTGGGATTGTGTACAAATTCTACTATGCCAATTGGGAGGACTTAGACATTACCACCATAATTCAAATAGCTTACCAAATGGTGGTGAAGGGAAAATATTTTGATATTTGTGAAAGTCATATAAGAGCAATTGATAGAGAACATTCTGAAGATCAAGAACTACAAGTACCACTTTCGATATGACACACTACTAATCTATTTAATTTTATACTTTCTTAAGGAACTACTGAACTTAAAAGGAAAGGTTTGGAAACAAAACCATACAGTGGTAGCTTAGATTAAATACCACATTCACCAATTCATGAGCATCCAGTCCTATAAAGCCATATATTGGGGGCTATTCAAAACCTTCCAAGAATAGATGCAAGAAAGGGAAAATATCCCTAATGATTCCACCAACCAATACACCAACACAATAACCTTCATGGTGGATAAGGAATACACATATATGGAGGCAATAGAGCCTACACAGTTTGGGTACTATGGCTACCCTATGATCTCATCGTACAAGAGGTAGATACTTATGTCGCTAACCTATTCAACCAGCCTAAGGATCCTAATGTAGATAATTTTGGAACTTATAAAGATGTAATCAAGAGAACAATCACTAAAGAGGCACATGAAAAGTTAGAGAAGAACAAATAAAAACTCCACAAATAGTGGGAAATGTATAAAGGAGGTTTTACTCAATTCTCTACTACTGACACACGATCAGAACCCTCCTACACAAGGAGTTAATGGATGCTCCACAACACATTATTGAGTAAATAAAAAGACCCAACCACCTCCACACAAATAGTATCTAAGTCACCCCACTAAAGAGACCCTAATAAGCAAGGACCAAATAGATGGAAAAAAGGAAAATTCCTAAGGAGAGAACGAAGGAAGAAGTAGAAGAGATTGTAGAAGGTGAAGAAGAGATTGAAAAAACTCTCAAAATGAGGAAAATAGGGCATCAAACTCTAACACCCACTCCTTAAGTAACTCCCAAGCAACCTTAAAAAACAATCAATATTTTGGCAACTACCAACACCATCTGCCATTTCAAGATGCTACTATAGATATTGAATATGTATGAAGAATAAAATGAGGAAAATAAAGGTAGGATAGTAGAATTCCTTCTTTGGTATATCAACCAATCTATCAAATGGATGGGTGAAGCAATAAAGGACTTTCTAAAGGAGATAATTATTGTAGTACACAAAAAAGGCATAAGGAACTCAATAAAGAGGAATAAATAAGGAGAAGGCCATCTCCATGATTGGTCCAAATATCTCTAAAGAGAAGCAAGCACTAGCCCATGTATAAGCCCAAGATATCTACAAAAATAGAGTGTATAAACTAATAGAGGAGGATCCAGAGAACATAGAAAATATTTGGAAAGAAATCGAGGATCTCACTAGAAATCTCTACGAGGGGATAATCAACAATAATACAGAAGAGGTAGAAGAACCCCACCCACCAAAGAATAATTCCACTAGGGAAGAGGATGATAAAGGTGAAGATACTAGCACTGTAGAGACATCTACCTCCACTTCTACAATCTTCACCATCAAAATTATCTTGGCACAACAGCAAAAATCCAAGCAGTGCCATCTGTTGCATAGACAATTTCTATTGTGCCAAAAGATCAACTTGTTAATACCTAATACAATTTCCAGAGTTAATGAATCCATGGGAGGTGATTAATCCATGTCAAGAACCTAAGCACTGCACTTCACAACACAAGGAGACCAAGGGCACACACCTTGAAACACCATCATTGCAACTTCTACAAGTACCAATGGTGGGCTCACAAGTGGATTCATCTAGCATTTCCCTACTATAAAAGATATAGTTGAGAGACATTCTCCACATTACTGCAGGGGAAGAACTACTTAGTGACCATGTAAGCACTCTAAAGCAATTACAAGATGTAGTGGATACACTACATAAGGCTATTCCCCATCTGCCATAGGATACTTCACTCCCCATGCCCTAACAACTCAAACTATTAGTGGATAGCCTACAAGTATATTTGGCCACCATGAAGGACATCATAAGGAAAGAAGCACAAGAGGAAGTAATAAGGAATAAAATAGAAGAATATACCAAGTGTACCACCACACACTCCAAATTGAGGAAAATATTAAAGGATTGGGGGATACTATCACAGAAGCAATGATAATTTACCAACTTTGCTTATAATGGTTGATCATAATAAAGGGTTTAAAGGACCAAATATACCAAGTAGAAAATCAAATAGCACAAGTGGCACAAACCTATAACCCTCTCCATGATAGGGATGACACCATCAGAGCCTAGGTGGAAACTCTCTACTACCAATTATAGTAACTCCACACCCAAAGGGAGAAAATAAATAAGATGAGGGAAACTATCAACAACTAGATGGTTGGCCTACTAATAATAATGGGGAAGCACAAGAAATAGCAAAAACTATTCAAATCCCTGATAATTTGGCTAATGCAAAGGAAATAATGGTTTATATTCAAAGCCACATTTGCACTCTACAGTGGGAAAAACATAGTGGGCCAAGATTTTGAATCACCTCAAAGGAACATACAAGCATCTCCTTCCCAATTAAGCATCTTGTCTTGAGGAAAAGACATAATTTTAAAAGGGGGGATAATGTTAGCAGGTCAAGGGCCAAAATAGATCTTACTACAAGCTACTACAAAGGGTTTGTGAAAGAAGGAAGAGATATTAGGTGTAGTTAGGAGTCACGTCCCTTCATGGGAGATCATATATGTAAATATCAATCATATGAAAAGATGGATATGGATATTTATAGGGATATATAAGAGCAAAGAGTGAGACCTGGCTTTTGTATTTAGTTATAATATAGTATGAGGATATATAAGGGTTTATCTATATATAGGTTATGAATGGATGAATGGTTCTTTTGTGGTTTGCATAGCATGCATCTTTTGTTCATTTTAATACCTTGCCACAAATGCTTATTTCTCTTACTGTATCCTCTAGGGTATAAACTGACTACATAAGAGGGCCTGGGGTACAATTTTTTAGACTTTACTTCCCTATTCTTCTTGCCAACAACACTATTTCAATTAATTAATAGGTAAACTTGAAGGTCACAATTACCTGAAGGCTCACCTGAGTGGAGGGTTGAAACTTGAATCCTTAAAGGATTTAATTATCCTTCATAGAGGTTTATTTTTCATACTCTACAATAATAAATCTTTCTTTGATGAAAGTGAGTGATCCAAGTTTATAGGCTTTTAGTGTTTTGTCCTTTGGCAGGATGTTGATTGGATTTATAATCACTTTTTTATCAATATTTTTGACTTGATTTTGAGAAATTAGGAACTCTAATTTTTCTTCAAAAGATGTTGCTACCTCCAAGTCGATATAAAAACCCTCTTCATAGTAATTTGCTAAATATGATCTTGAAGTCTTGTCAACTTAGTTGTAGCCTCATCATTTTCAAATATGTCTAGAGTAGGAGACTCTAGTTGTAGATAAACAAGAATGAGATCATCTATGTGTCCAATGGAAGCAAATGTCTCATTTTGGGAAGTGGAAGCTATCGACATATGGATATAATCAATTGTTGGTTCATGAATGGGATGAAACAGGTTAATGGGTTCATTAAGGATAGCTTGATCTCAACTTATTTTAAATCTTTCTTCATTATGCCAAGCATTATGTTCTTGACATGGATAGGCAGAATGATAGGCTATGAATAAGTGACTCTTGGGTAGTCTCAAAGTATTGCCATGACATTAAAAAAATTGAGTTAATATGAGGGGTAGTGGAAGGCATGATGATGTTTACACTAGGATTTCTTGAACATAGATTGAATTTGTATTAAGATTTAGATTAGCTTGTAGCTCATGGTTATGTTCAAAACTAGGAATATTAAGAGGGGGTTGAATCAATATTCTTTCAAACCACTTAAACATTTAAGCATTTACTCCACATATCATAGTCAACTTGCAGTAATGAATGAAAGCATGAAAAAATCCAACAAAATCACATAAGACATTAAAACCATATTTTTACATGGAAAACCTAAAATGGGAAAAACCACGATGAGGATTAGCTCACAATATATTATAACCACCTATAGTATATTACATAAGTTCTCACTACAGGTGGACTCATTTCCCACTAAAAGATGAAAATTTAGAAGATATTGTGGCACATATCCAAGATTTGAACTGTTATGCATGAATTGAAATTCCTTTGAAGCTCAAAATATAGACTTCTCACACTTCATTCTGATCTAAACTAACACACTGATTTGCTTTGCATTCAGCTTATACTCACACAATTCACATCAATTGTACATCACATCACATCTCTCTCTACAAAACCTCAAAAAATAGCTTATATATATCCACTTCATCCACAAAACACCTATAACATTAATTAGGTTAGCCTAATTAGATGCACCATACCAACTATACCTTGTCGTCTCAATATTCATTCATGCACACTTCATGCCAAGATTCAAAACTCATAACAATTCAAAATAGGTTGAAATAGACCCAAAATAACTCCAACATAACAAATCAATACATATTCAAACTCCACAATACACAAGACTCATTAGGTTTTCACTTGTAATGACCTAATAACAAAATGTGTGAACTATACAACCACAAACATACACGCGAACCTGTAAACATTATGGAATTTGGAATACACACTCTACTGAAACACATCAACATCTCCAAAAATCCACAAAGCTAGATTACAATCCATGGAGAAGTGCAGATTCACCAAAAATTATGCGCTAAGTTGTAAAACACTTGTTACTTCCAGACTAATATATTGCTTCTCATGACTTCAACACAAGGAGCCAAAAAATATGAAATTCTAAAATTAGGCTCTTCTATCATCCAAAAAAATTATGTCAAAAGCACAAAGTAAGATCTTATACAGTAGAGCAATGCAAACCTAAAAAACAAATGTCTTGTACTCAGAATTACCTATATTGACACTCAATCAATTTTCCCTTCATCTATCTTCATCATATCAAACCTTCTTGAAAATTCCTATTGGATTATCATCTCAAAACATGCTCAAGATATACAAACTGATATGCACAATGGTCTCTAACAATGGTCTTCATATGGTAATATAATGTTGACATCAATGACAAAACTGAATTGCATACTATACAACTTATACATATCCCATATGCTCATGTTGCCAACAAATGCATTAATAAAAAACTCCTTATTCTTCCAAAAATCTCCCCCCTTTGTCATTTATGGAAACATGAAAAAAATATTATTCAGTATTACTCTCCCCCTTTGACATCAAGGGAAAAGGGCACAAAAACATTAGTTTTCACATATACTAGAACTCCCCCTAACTGATGTGTACATATATACAAGTTGAAAACTTAATTGACTCCCCCCAGGAGTGCTATCCAACAAAAAAAATTGGTAGAAATCTACCTTATAACTTTTGCATATGTACATAGAAATTTGAAACAATAACTGAAATGCATAAAAATAAAAGAAATGTATTCACCTAGAAGAAGATTTTGACCCTTGTAGCTTCTCAAGGTGGGCTTGCCACTCTTGCTTCTATTCTTCCAAAACCTTCTTGGATATTCCAAGCATTCTACTCCAAGTCTCAAATTCCATCAGGAGTTACTCACAACCATCTGGAGTGTTGGGTGTTAGATTTAGCTTTGAAGCTCTTTCAACACTCAAAGGGCACTAAAAATAGATATGAACTTAGAGTTCACCAGATCCCTGAGATTACCAAATTGCATTATGATCTTTTCTTTATGAGCTTACAATTGGAAATACTACTCACATAAGTTTTCTACTAAAAACCTTTTGCTTCCATCCAAATCATGTGTTGAATCATATGCACTGGAATCTTTTTCAATCTGGGACTCAATTGAGTCCATATCATCTCTGGTGATCTTAGTAGATTGAGGCCATTTCATGCAAAACTAAAATAGAACTTTGGCTTCTGCCACACAAGCCAATACACTCTTAATATTTTCTTAAAATTTATTGTATTTTAGCAGCACACTTCTCCATTATATCCATTTGGTACAAGGGCACCTAGCTTTCATCATGTAAATAAGGGTCTAATGTTGATCCTTTCTAATGTTGACTCATTTTTTATGTAATAAGGTCTATTTAGACCATTTCTAATGTTTTTAGTCATATGGGGTCAATTTAGATAAAGTTGTCAAGATTTTGCAAATGTTGCAAAAGTTGCAATGCAACTTTGCATTTTTGGCTTGTATTGGAAGTTGAACGGTCAAGTTGTTTGAAAACTAGTTTGAACCATTGGTTTTGGTTGCAAAAAATATAAATATTTCTTGGGATGTTCGAGGAATTCGTTTGGAGTTTTATTTGGTGATCAAACAATAAGAAATATTTGTTTCTTTATGTTCTTCATTGTTTATTTGCTGCTACAGAAAGTTTGTACGACCTGTACAGCATGGGAATGAAGCCAAAATAATTTGAATTGATAGAGTGTTGAGTCTTCTAACATTTCTAGTTCATTTCATTCACTTTCATCAAGTTTCAAGAGAGTTAAAGGGTTTTTACTAAAAACAGTCAGGGAAACCCTAGGTAAGAGGGTTTGAGTGAAAAAATGAAGTATTGAACCATTCCATTGGTGAAAAATTCTACAAATCGATGGTATGGAAGTAGTTAGGTTGTTCTTAATGTTGGTAGAGTTTTTATATGCAGTGGATGGAGTTAGGGAAAAGTTTGATCGAGCCCTAGCCTAATATCTCTATGTATTAGGCTTAGGAATGTAGGTTAGACATAGGGTTTTGATGATAGATGAATTTTCCAACATTCTAGCTGATAAAAATTGGAGTTTCATAACCCACGTGACCTTAGGAGAGCCTTGGAATGAAGATCAATAGATTGGAGGAAATATTTCATATATTTGCTTTAGAAAACAAGGCTAATTTGGCCTAGTTACAGTGTAGCAGTCAATTTTAGAGGGCTTTGTGTCAAAAAAAACCTATTTACAAATTTTCTATGTTACAAAATAGTATAAAGGGTGTTTTTAATGGTAATTCAATTGTGTTTTTGAAGTCTTCTTTGTAAGATATGGTCAAAAATCACTATTTGAAGTGCTACAAGGGAGTTTGAAGGATTTGTGAGAAAAAGGACCAAGTTAGGGTTTCCAAATTGAAGGTTTGTTCAAATTGTGATTGAATAGAAAATCTCCACCCTGCTCTACATCAAATTTGTATCAGAACATAGGTTTTGATCAACAAAGGGAAAATTTGAAGTTTGAAGGAAACAAATATGCCTCCTAAAAAGAACCCAACAGCTAGAGAAGTGAGAGAGTTGAAAGAAAAGCATGCCAAGGAGTTGAGACAAGTAAAGGAGTCTCAATAAGTTGTCCTATCCAAACTTGCAGCATTAGAGTCAAATCAAAAGAGAGGTGCGGTCATTGGAGACCAAAGTGATGACGAGGAAGAGGGTGAGAATGAAAAGCCTCAAGGAGGAGTCCAAGGAGATTATGAGTTGGACTCTAATGAGTTGAGAATGGCTAAGTTTTTGAAGGCTATCAAGGGAGATACTCTTGAGGTGAAGATGGAATTACCCATGTATGGTGGGAAGATGGATAATGAAGAGGTGTTAGATTGGGTTCATGCACTAGATAACTATTTTGAGTACAAGGAGGTAGTAGATGAGAAAAAGGTGAAATTTGCTAAAAAAAAGTTAAAAGGCCCTACCATAACTTGGTGGAATTATGTTTAGGAAGAGAGAGTGAAGAAGGGAAAAGAAAAAATAAATTCTTGGGATAAAATGGTTCCTAAAATCAAGGGTCAATTTATGCCCGGTGACTATGCAATTTAGACATTTAGAAAACTTCAAAATCTCAAACAAAAGGACATGGATGTCATGGCTTACACAGAGGAGTTTCATAAGTTGAGTCTTAGCGCAGGTCATGTTGAGGATGAGATTGAAAAGGTAGCAAGGTACCTAAATGGATTGAGGTTCCAAATACAAGATGAAATGAGTCTTACCACCCCTAGAATGGTGGAAAAATGTTTTCAATTGGCTGTTAAAGCAGAAGAAAAAATAAAATGAAGGCAAGAGAAGAAAGGTAGAGAAAGAGGAAAGAAATTCAAGGGTAGAGGATCCTTTGGAGGAAGAGTACAATCTCAAAAAGCGCAAGGTTAGACATGTGGTAACTAAGAAAAATCTAGGAATCAAGAGGAGGTTTAAGAGGTAGGATATCCAATAGTAGAGGCAGATTTGGAGAACAAGGTAGAGGATCCAACACATTCTCAAGAAGATGCTATCAATGTCATCAGTTTGGCCATCAAGCATAGAGGTGCCTAGATAAACAACCTTCTACCTCACATGGTGGTGAAAGGAGAACACAATTGGTGCAAGAAGAATATTATGAGAGTGTCAACTCTCCATCTCAGCATGTTGCTCCAGAAATTGGAGAATCTCTGATGATGAGAAGAACATTTCTCAAAATCCCTGTGGTGAAGGAGCCTCCACAAAGAAAATATTTGTGTAGAACCACCTACAAATCTCAAGGTAAGGTGTGTAAAGCTGTTGTTGATTCCAGTTCCACAGATAATTTGGTTTCTTTACAAATGGTTGAAAAGTTAAAGATGAAAAGAATCCCACACCCCACTCCTTACAAGGTCTCCTAGTTGAATAAGGGTCAACAAGTCCTAGTTAATGAGCAAACATGGGTTGAATTCAATATTGGAGGGTATAAAGACAAGATATTGTGTGACATCATCCCAATGGATTTTTTTCATCTCTTGTTAGGAAGACACTAGTAGTATGACAAAAAGGCTAAACATGATGGCTAGAAAAATACTTATGTAATTGAAAAGGATGGGGTTTCATCTACACTTACTCCATTGCAAGATGAAAACCTAGATACACAAGTTGGGTCTAGTGTAATGTTGGTTGGGGAAAAAGAATTCTTGAAAAACATGAAAGAAGAAGGTGGACAAGGGTATGCAATTATAATCAAACCTAAATTTGTCATGATAGCAGCAAAGGTGGAAAATGTGCCTAAAGAAGTACAAGCCTTGTTGAACAAGTACCAAGACATTGTTGTAGATGAGCTTGTTAGAGTAAATGTTTTAACTTAATTATATTAAGTTACCTTTATTCCTCTCTTAAGATTTCACTTTAGTTGCATATTGTGACATTTAATAATTATATTAATTATTAAATTTCTACCTTTTAGGGTTTCTTTAGGGTTGCACAATCTCCTTTTATAAGGATTAATCATTGTATTTTATCCCTCTCTCTGATTAATACATTTTCAACTTTCAGAGCACTCTTGTCTTTTTGTCTGGAATGTCTTCTTTCTGTGACAGGCTATTTGCATGTAGGTTATCTTCGGGGTCTGTGAGGTTGGCTTTCACAACTTCAACATGGTATTAGAGCTCCAGATCTGCGGCTGCCTGTTCTTTTTTTGAAGATATCAGCTTATAAAGTTTTCTTCTGTGTAAGGGTTTGAAGCCGTTTTTCATTTTTGCTTTAGAAATCCAACTTCCACTCAGTTATAGGACAAATGATATCTAGGTTTTGTAGCTAGGGTTGAAATATGAATTGGGTATCTTTTAGATTTTTGCTATCTTGTACGGATTTGGAGAAAAATTGCAGTACAAAAATTGGCACGCGTCATTTTTTCTATTGGTTGAAGGTTAAAAAAGCTTGTTTTTTTATTTTCTGCTTGCTGAATCAAAAATGATTTCTGGGTTTTGTAGCCAGGGTCGAAATCCGATCTGGGTATCTTTTTGTTTTTTTATTTCTTTCACAGATCTGAAGAAAATAGCTACACAAAAACTGTCACGCTGCATTTTTTTTCTCCTGGCTAAAAGTTAAAAAAAAAATTATTTCATCTTCTACTTGTTGGATCAAAAAACGATTTCTGGGTTTTATTTTCAGCTTCAAAAAATTTCTGGGTTTCTGTTTTTATCTACTCATTAAAAACAAATTTTTCAGAAATCAAATTTGAAGTCCTTTCAATCATGGAGGCAGATGTGAACATTGGTTTGTGCATGCACTCGGTTTGCATTTTCTTGTTTGCATAAGATGCTTTGGTTTTGGTTGTTCTTCATGTATTTCCAGCTTGTGTCTTTTTATGACATTATGATCATCTTTTGTAAGCAATCTTTTATGTAAATGCACTGAGATAAAGTGTCACACTATTGTACATGTTTTTTGGGATTTTGCACAGAAGGTTGTGCCATATTTTGTACTCGCACTGTATTATAAAGTGCCATGGGGGGGTTGTGTAGTGCCTTTGTTTTTTCCATCACACCTTTGTCCGGTGAGTGTCCCTCCACGACGATAGTGGATCCATACGATTCCAACCTCATGCATGTGTGCTTTGTTTTGCACACCACTTTTTCAGTTGCAGGTGCTTTCTTGTGCACTTTCAGATGTTGTTTCTTCTCCTTCATGCACTACAGAGTGTTACACAACATTTCAGTGGATTTGTCAGGCTCTCCCAGTTAACATTATGGGGGGTATTATATTGTTCGTGCTAATGCTTCCTTGGTTTCGCCTTGGAAGGAATCTTCCATTATCAGTTGATCAGTATTTTTTAGACTATTGGTACTTGTTCCATCTGTATCTTTGTTCCAAGTGTTTTCCTTTGTTTGCCATCTGATTCGAGTAGTGTCATTTGGGGCACTCATGCAGATTGTTGTCTTCTTGATCCTCATCATCCTATCTTCAAAGGAGGTTCTTTAGCACCATAGCAGTCATGTCTTGACAGTTGTTTGCAGCTTCTTCCTACTTCAGTGATGTTCTTCATGTCTTTCATCTCTTTTTGGAGTAGAGTTTTTCCCATGAGGTTTTCTCTATTTCTCCACTTTACAGAGATTTGGTTGTATTTGGGTACTTGATCAGGCCTAGTTGCCTGGACCCTTGTTTGCTTTCATGCATTGTAGTTACCTTTGCTTTCTTGCACATGTTTGTAGCTGCACTCTTGCTCATCTTAAGGGGGGGTGTTAGAGTAAAGGTTTTAACTTAATTATATTAAGTTACCTTTATTCCTCTCTTAAGATTTCACTTTAGTTGCATATTGTGACATTTAATAATTATATTAATTATTAAATGTCTACCTTTTAGGGTTTCTTTAGGGTTGCACAATCTCCTTTTATAAGGATTGATCATTGTATTTTATCCCTCTCTCTAATTAATACATTTTCAACTTTCAGAGCACTCTTGCCTTTTTATCTGGAATGTCTTCTTTCTGTGATAGGTTATTTGCATGCAGGTGATCTTCGGGGTCTGTGAGGTTGGCTTTCACAACTTCAACAGAGCTCCCTAGTTCTTTGCCACCAATAAGAGATGTGAGCCACCATATAGACTTCATACCAGGGGAAAACCTACCCAATAAAGCTACATATAAAATGAATCCTCGACATAATGAAGAGATTAGGAAGCAAATTCAAGAATTGCTTGATAAAGGCCTAATAAGGGAGAGTCTTAGCCCATGTGTTGTTCCTACTGTATTAGCACCAAAGAAAGGTGGAGATTAGAGATTGTACAATGATTCAAGGGAAATTAACAAGATCACCATAAGGTATAGGTTTCCCATACCAAGAATGGAGGATTTCATGGATTATTTAGGAGGGGCTTGCTATTTTTCAAAAATTGACCTCAAAAGTGGCTACCACCAGATTAGAATTAGAGAGGGGGATGAGTGGAAAACTGCCTTCAAAACTAATGAGGGGTTGTATGAATGGATGGTAATGCCATTTGGACTTTCAAATGCACCAAGAAATTTTATGAGATTAATGAATGAAGTTCTCAAACCTTTCATAGGTAAGTTTGTAGTTGTCTACTTGGATGGTATTCTTGTGTTTAGTAAGACTAAAGAGGAACACTTGCATCATTTGGACATGGTGTTGAAGAGGCTAAATGAAGAAAAGTTAATGATCAATTTGAAGAAGTGTGAATTCATGAAAGATGAGTTGGTTTATCTTGGCTTTGTGATCTCAAAAGGTACTTTGAAGATGGACCCCAACAAGGTAGAATCAATTCTCAATTGGCCTACTCCAACTTTAGTCAGTGAGGTAAGAAGTTTCCACAACCTATCTAGCTTTTACAAAAAAATTGTGAAAAATTTTAATCATATTTTCTCTCCCATCATTGATACAATCAAAGGGGATAAAAGGAATAAATTTGTATGGTCTGATGAGGTAGAAAAAGGCTTTCAATATCTGAAACAAAGAATTGCAGAACAACCCATCTTAGCATTTCCTGCTTTTAACAAGGTGTTCACAATTGAATGTGATGCGAGTGGGTATGCAATTGGAGCAGTATTGAGTCAAGAGGGAAAATCTATTGCATTTTTCAGTGAGAAGCTCAATGAGGCAAAGAAGAAGTATTCTTCTTATGACTTGGAATTGTATGCCATGGTGTAATCCTTGAAGAAGTGGAGACACTATCTCCTTCCTAAGGAATTTATTTTTTTTATAGACAATGGTGCTTTGCAGTTCTTAAACAGCCAAGAAAAACTCAGCAACAGGCATGTGAAGTGGGTGAAGTACCTCCAAAGCTTCACCTTTACCATCAAACACAAAAAAGGGCAATCAAACAAGGTGGTAGATGCTTTGAGTAGAAGAAAAATGTTGGTTCAATAAATTCAACTCCAAAGTGTGGTTATTGATGCTTTGAAAGGTATGTATGAAGGATATGATGATTTCAAATATGTCTATGCTTCTTGCATTCAGTTTAACAGTACATTTCATGAAGACAATTCTGATTTCTTGATTCAAGAAGGATTATTGTTTAAGGGTGCTCAGTTGTGTGTTCCTAAATGCTCTATTAGGACTAATATGATTAAAGAGAAGCATTGTGGAAGATTAGGGGGTCATTTTGGTGTGGAAAAAACCTTGGAAAAGGTAAGAAGGTATTACTATTGGCCCAAGATGAAAAGCGATATTAGAAAATTTATTGAAAAGTGTGTTGTTTGTCAAAAATCCAAGGGTTCTAGTACAAATGCAGGTCTTCGCCAGCCATTGTCAATCCCAAATAGGCCATGGGAATTCATCAACATGGATTTTGTGTTGGGGTTACCCAAAACTCAAACAGTATTTGATAGTGTGTTTGTTGTTGTAGATCGGTTTAGCAAAATGGCACACTTCATACCATGTAAATGCACAAATGATGCCTCATACATTACAGGGTTGTTTTTCAAAGAGGTAGTCAAGATTCATGGATTTCCATTAACAATTATTTTTGACAGGGACAATAAGTTTTTGGGCACTTTTGGAGAACCCTTTGGAAGAAGATGGGAACAAACTTGACCTTTAGCTCTACCTATCATCCACAAACAGATGGGTAGATTGAAGTTGTCAATAGAAGCCTTGGAAATCTTCTCAGATGTTTGACAAAAGATTATTCACAACAATGGGATCTCATTCTTCCCCAAGCTAACTTTGCATATAATGACTCTATCAATAGAAGTGTTGGAAAAATATCATTTGGGATTGTATATGGATTGCAGCCAAGGGGAGTGTTTGAGCTCAGATATTTGAGTGGTACGGAGAGGAGTGATGAAGGAGAATATTTTGTAGTAGCAATGAAGGATATACATCAACAAGTTAAGGAGAACCTTCAAAAGAGTGGATAAGTACAAGAAACATGTAGATTTCAAGAGAAGAGAAATTTAGTTCAAAGTGGGGGACTTGGTATTGGCTCATTTGAGGAAAGAAATGATACCAAATGGGAAGTATTCAAAGTTGCATATGAAGAAGATTGGGCCATGTAGAGTGGACCAAAAATTTGGAGCAAATTCCTATGAGATAGAACTCCCTCCTGGAGTGGCTATCTCTCCAATCTTCAATGTTTTTGACCTATATCCTTTTAAAGGATTTGTGATTGCAAGTACAAGTCTAGGTACATAAGAAGATCCAAAGGAATATTGGGTCAAAGACTTACCAACAAGTCAACCATTGAAGCTTGAAATCATCTTGGACACAAAGGAAGCTAAAAGGACAAGGAAAAAGGTGTATAAAGAGTACCTAGTGAAGAGGCAAGGCCTTCCAATGGAGTATGCCACCTGGATGACAAAGGAAGACATCAAGAAACATGGTACAATTGTACAAGATCTGATCTCAAGTGGAACTTGAGATTTTGTTCTCCCCAGGTGTATGGTGCAGGGGCACCTAGATTTCATCATGTAAATAGGGGTCTAATGTTGTTCTTTTCTAATGTTGAGTCATTTTTTATGTAATAAGATCTATTTAGACCATGTATAATGTTTTTAGTCATATGGGGTCAATTTTAGATAAAGTTGTCAAGATTTTGAAAATGTTGCAAAAGTTTCAATGCAACTTTGCATTTTTGGCTTGTATTGGAAGTTGAACAGTCAAGTTGTTTGAAAAGTAGTTTGAACCATTGGTTTTGGTTGGAAAAAATTTAAATATTCCTTGGGATGTTCGAGGCATTCTTCTGGAGTTGTATTTGGTGATCAAACAATAAGAAATCTATGTTTCTCAGCATTCTTCATTGTTTATTTGCTACTACAAAAAAATTATATAGCCTGTATGGCCTAGGAATGATGAAAAACTAATTTTAATTGATGGAGTGTTGGGTCTTCTAACATTTCCAATTGATTTTATTTACTTTCATCAAGTTTGAAGAGAGCTAAAGGGTTTTTACTAAAAAATAGTCAGGGAAACCCTAGGTAAGAGGGTTTGAGTGAAAAAATAAATTATTGAACCATTCCATTGATGAAAAATTCTGCAAATCAATGGCATGGAAGTAGTTAGGTTGTTCTTCATGTTGGTAGAGTGTGATCGAGCCCTAGAATAATATCTCTATGTATTAGGCTTAAGAGTGTAGGTTAGACATAGGGTTTTGATGATAGATGAATTTATGAATGTTACAATTGATAAAAGTTGGAGTCTTAGACCTCATGTGACCTGAGGAGAGCTTTGGAATGAAGGTTGATAGATTGGAGGAAATATTTCACATAGTTTTTTTGAAAAATAGAGCTAATTTGGCCTAGTTGTAGCGTAGCAGCCAATTTTAGAGGGTGTTGTTACAAAACAAACCTATTTACAAATTTGATATGTTACAAAAGACCATAAAGGGTGTCTGTAATGGTAATTCAATTGTGGTTTTGAAGTCATCTTTGTAAGATATGGTCATAAATCACTATTTGGATTGTTACGAGTTTGAAGGATTTGTGAGAAAAGGACCAAGTTAGGGTTTCCAAATTGAAGGTTTGTTCAAATTGTGATTGAATAGAAAACCTCCACCCTACTCTGCATCACAATTAATTTCCTCTCATTTATATTTTTCTCTAATTATTTTTCTAACTTCCTTTTCAAACCACTTGCATACTCTTTAAAATAATCAAGCAAAAACTTCAAATTGTCCATACCAGAGAGGGAATTGTCAATGGCAGCATCGAGTATGGCTTCATGCAAAAAATTTCTACCTCATCTATCATTTCTCCACTCTTATAATGTGTTTCTATAATTTCTTTTTGGAAAAATGCATGGAAAACATCACCCAATTGAATCTTGTGAAAAGGAAAAATGTTGTTCATGTTCGCATACCCTTGTTATGCTGAGGGTTGCAATAATTGAGCAAACACAACAAGCTGGAATTGTAACTACATATTTAACAAATTCCTTAAGGAATCTTCGGAGGTGTTGGAGGATTCACCAATAGTCTTTACTTCTTCCTCTAGCCTTTTCCTTTAAGTCCCTTTCTTTATCACCAGCTTTAACTGGTGTCTCCATTTCCTTCTTTTCCTTAGATGTATTTTCATTCTTTTGTTCATTACTCTTCTTTGCTTCATCTTCACCAGTAGCTTGTTCTTTGTTAGCCAGAGGAATGACTGTCTCTAGTTGGCCTTGACTAGTCTCAGATACCAAAGGAGGTGTTTTATTTTCTATGGAAGTATCCTCCTTTGCAATGTCTTCTCTAGTAGCTCCAACATTTTATTCATCTACAACATTTTTTTCTACAGTTTCTTTCACTTTCGGAAGACTGTCATCCACACTCTTTTGCACATCTTCTTCTACAATAACATGCTCATGTTGATGTTGGGAGTTTGTTAAAAGAATGAAGAAGCTTTTCATTAATGAAATTTCATTGATGTAAACACCACATATAAACCTCATGATGAATGTAAATAAGTATGATGGATGTCTACAAAAAATCATTCTGCAAAGGTTTTTTGGTTGTGTTCATACCAACAATTTTTGCACTCAGTTCCCTCTAGTATTTGGTTTTTGTTTTATTATCCTTTCATATATTCCTATGTGATTCTAATATGTTTTTCAAAGATATATTTGGCATATTAATTCATATTTTTAGTTGTTTTGGTTAAGTGGTTCAAGATTTACAAGTAACAGAAGTTCAGCAAAAATGGTTTACACAATTTTTTGTGTACTGGACCTTACCTAACTAATCTGCATTCCTCCATGTATTTGAGTTAGATGTTTTGGTTTTGAGGGAAGGTTTATAGATGTCAATACATTGTATATTTTAGTTGGCATGACATTTTATGGTTTGTATACTTCTTGGTGGTAATTAGTTGGAGTTCTTTACTGTTTGGTTCTATGCTTGGTTGACTCAAGGTATCCCTACTATGGAGAAGGTTAAATAGTTGATTTGAAGAGGAGTTGTTATAGGTCCATGTTGACTTATATTTCTTATGTTTTGATCGTGAAGGAATTTTGGTTTGAATTGGGTTCCGAAAAGGCACGTTTTGCATAATTTGAGGCTACATTTAATTGGACCGACCTAATTGATGCTTTCAGTGAAGACTGATATATATACAAAGTTGATTTGTGTTTGAAAAAAAGAGAGAGAAGATAATGATATGATATGATCATAATGCCAGCAGTGATGTGAATATTGTAGAATTGTGTGAATAGGTTGAGTATTGAGTGTTTGATGTGTGAAGACTGAGCATAGCTAAGTTTGGTAATCTAAGTTGATTACAGTATATGTAATGAGTTTCAAAGGAACTGAATTTAGCATAAGCCAAATGCTCAAAGGTACCCATATTTTAATGGTATTTTCTATGTTTGTGTTAAATTTGAACATAGAGCAATGGAATGTAGAACCAAAATAAATCAGAATGTTCCATCCTTTACTATACAATGTTTTACATTCAAAAGATTTGGGAATAGAGCAAGTGAATACAAAAGTCAAATGATGAATGCATATAAAAATGGAAGAATGATTCAATATTTTAATGGTTACTATTATACATGCTATGGATTCGGACATAAGACTAATCAATGTAGATTTAAAATGAATGAAAGGAATAATGCTTAGAGAAATGTCATATGCAACAATTGCAGTAGACTTGGAAATATTGCTAGATTTTATAGAAGTAGAAATTCTAAGGATAATCTAGAAAAAAGAAATCTACCAATTAAAAATATGTTGCAAATATGATTGTCATTGCACCAAAAGATCGACCTGTTAATGCCCGATATAGCCACCAAAGTTAATGAATCCATGGGAGAAAGTTAAGCCATGTCACAAACCTGAGTGTTGCACTGCACAACACAAGGAGACAAAGGATGTACTGTTGAACCCTTTGACATTGGTTTTGGAATTGATGTCAAGGGTTATTTGCGGTATTTACAATATTGGCATGCACTCAGGTATTATGCATATGGAAGACATGGTCATTTTAGTTTGGAACTTATTCAGGTGATATTCACATTCAAGTGATATATTGTTGGCATGAATTTGTGGTATATATTGGAGGTTTGGTGCTATTTTTTTAATCACAGAGGCAGTGGAACTTGCAATACATATGGGTTTATGATTCTACATTTTACACTCTTTTAGTTGGATTGAAAAATTCAATGATCAATATAAAATTAGAGATTTTATATTGCTCTTGGAAATATGGCATTTGTATTGATTCTTTGCACAAGTGTTTGAATCATATCATTCCTTGATTATTAACTAAGGCAATAATGATTATTAACTATGTTTAGTGATAAAGTGACACCATTTTGAGTTAAGGGTTATTAAGGTTTATAGTTTCTTTTGTTTTAATGTGATAAATCACATATCATATTTGAAGGTTCTATTTAAAGTGATGGACCTGATCAGCAGGTCTTGGAATCTAGTAACAAGTTAAAGGTAGCATTTGTGTGTAAAGAGGTTATCAACCCTTTTAGGGAAAACAAGAACTTTTGGTGTCAGGCATAAAGCATATTCATGTGTTATTTTGTAAAGTTTGCAGCTTGGTTAATGAGGTCACGAGATTAGGGTTCAAATGATAATAAGTGTTTTTGAATATCCTGAATAATCATGAGGCTTTCTTGAAGTGACAAAGCTCAACTCTACCAACGAACAGTGGGAAGAATGAAGAGGAGCTAGACAATTATATGTCACCATAGTTTGAGGGAAAAACACAAGATTTGGATTTTTTCAACTCATTTTTAGGTGATATCTTTCTTGGTTGTTGTTGTTCTTATATTTTCTTAATAGTTATATGATGAAAATATTAATGTTTTATTAAGCAAGAAAATTAAAATGTTTTGGGTTTGAGTAACCCTAGAGTTTACATGGCATGGGTTCTTGATAATTTGCAAAGATTTGTTACACTTGTTTGAGTATTGATAATATGGGTTAGGGTTTGGTAAATATAAACAGTATAAAGATATTTCCTTTAACCCATATGCGGATATGGTTAAGGTTTGTTAATGACAATTTTTGAATAAGTTGAAATTTTATTTGTGTAGTTGGGATTTGTAAGTTACTTTCAATTTTGAGTTAAAGCCGACCAAGATGGCAATTTGTCAAAGAGAAATCACAAAGTGAATCGACAGGGACAGTTATGAAATAGTTTTTAAAGGTTTCATTTGTTAGCTTATTTTGATGACAGATGGCAGCATTTTATACATTATAGATTGCTTATTTAAATAATGATTTATAATTTTTTGATGGTTGGTGCTTTTCACAAAGTTATTATGATGAATGCATAAACAAAATTCTATAAAGAAGTTTTGCATGCAATGTGTAAAACAGTGGATTGTATAAACCGATATATTTTATATTTTAAAGAATCCAAGTGAATGAGTCTTTATGATATGGAATGTATTAGATTGAAAGGGAAAAATGTTTTTCAGTGAAACAAAGCAACCCTTTGTAATGTATTTTCTTCATGATTGAAAATTGTGTTGTAAGGTCATGTCAGTGAGACAAAGATGACCTTTTTTTCTAGTGAGGCAATTGTGTTGCCAATGAGGAATTTTGTAGCTAGTGAGGCTTGTGTTGCCAGTGAGACATTTTGTAGCCAGTGAGGCATTTTTTATTAAGTCAGTGAGGAAATTTTATGAGTGGTTTTTTATCCCTAGAGGGTTTTCCACTCATAAAAAACAATTGTGTTGTCGTGTGATTATTTTTTCTGATTATCTTTGTGTTTTCTCAAGTATTTCATTTTTAATTGATATGATGTTGCATTCAATAAATGAATGTTTGAATCATTGAAAAAAAATGAGCATAAATTGGTGCAAATTGATCAAGTCAAATTGAAGATCTTTATATGCTCTTTGTGATGAAACTAGTTTGAAAGATTTACACACATGATGCCGCTTTGGATAGTTGAACTGTTTTGATCTTGCATTTCATAAGGACAAAGTATTAAGAGATTAATTCAAGGGTGTTTTTTAATTTTTCATACCACTAATTCACCCCCTCTCAATGGTATCATACTCCAACATGTACACCTTGCAACAATTCCCCCCCAATGCAAGCGAGGGGTTCGAACCCGTGAACCTAACTCTAATACCAATTTTTATAATGATGGTTGTCGTTGCATCAAAAGATTGACATGTTAATGCCCAATACAACTACCAAATTTAATGAACCCACGGGAGGCAGCTAAGCCATGTCACAAACCCAAGCGTTGCATTGCACAACACAAGGAGACCAAGGGTACACACCTTTCAACAAAATATCAATATAACTGAAGTAAAGAAGGAAATGGAAAATATTTGGAGAAACAAAGAAGAGCCTAAGAACATGGAAGAATCAAAGATCACTAATGTGTGTGTACCACCCTATGGTGTAGATAATTCCTTCAAGGATTGAACCTAGGCATTGGCTTAAGTGGAGAAATAACTAAAAATCATATACCCCCTTGTCGATATGAGGTGTCATGGCTTGGAAGAAAGATATAAGATGGAGATGGATATTATGGATCTATTGAATAAAACTCCAGAAGAAAATATGCAAATGCGGAGATTTGTGGAGCGATTTAAGGTTTTTTGTTGCACAAAGAAGGTTTTTACTAGCTTTATTGTTTTGTGAATTAAATGTGAATTAGGGAAAAATCAAAAGGATTATATACCTATTCCTTGTCAATTTCATTTCACCTTTATGCAATTGAAGCAGTGCAAGTTGAAGCAAATTCTATGTCCACCACAATAATTCATGTAGCACATGAGATGTTAGAGAAAGGAAAAGACTATGACTTGTGTGAGTTGCTCTGGAAATAACTATTTGATAATATTAAGCAGACTAAGGACAAGAAATGCCCATTTAGATTTGGTTCCCTAGTGCTTTTCTTGCTATTTTACTTTCTAAAAGAACTTCCCGGAAGAAGCAATATTGTATGGAGTAAGGACAGACTGGTATCCCATCAAATATTTGAATATCTACACAACCTTGGAAACATGAAAGCGCAAGATGAGGAACTTACTTCCTTCTTTGTAGTATTTTCAAAAATAATGCAAGAATGGGAAATGATCCCTAAGTCTGTTGTAGAGAAATACAAAGATGATATTACATTTTTGGTTAAAATAGATGAATGTATCATTGAAGCAGTGGAACCCAAAACTATCTAGATACAACCACTTGGATATGAGGTTACTAAAAATGAAGTTGATGGTTATGTCATTGTGTTATTGGATAGTCCTAAAGACCCTACTCAGAAAAGACATGGGAATTATGAAGAAAAATCCTCTAAAGTACATGCAAAACTAAGAAAACCTGGGATAAAGAGAAATGTGAATGAAAAGATACACAATTTTTTTAGGGATAAAGGTCTCTCAGATGAACATATAAGAGTGTTAAGAGCACATGTAACAATAGAATTGAGCATAGCAAGTGGGTTCCACAGACCTAGAAGATTTGGAAGAACAACTTCCACTACTCTCCTTGGTACTCAACAACCATCAGGATTAGTTTCTACCTCCAATAGAACAAAGAGAACAGAGACCAGTGCTCCGATTATGGAAGAACCTGAGGTGGAAGAGGTCACAAGACTTGGAAAGAGAACAAAGACTACTACGGGAGCTTCTACTATTGCTACATCAATGAGAATAAAATAGAAGGCTAGGAGAGAAAAAGACCTAAGTGTGCAGTCTAAAGAAGATAAAGAACAAGAAGAGGATGAGGATTCCCCTTTAATCTTGAAAGGAAAAGGATCAATTTCAAAGAGACAGAGGGTAAATATTTTTGATACTTCAAAAGAAGAGGAAGTTGAGAAAGAAGTCTTTTGGGTACATGTGCACAATCAAGTGAAGCAAAAGAAGAAAAAGAAGTCAGATATCACAAAACCGAAGAAGAAAAAGAAAAAGAAGACATCTCTAGAAAGACAACCAAGTCCAATGAATTTGGACACACTATTTGAAGGCGTGTTACATTGCAACATGCTAGAAGAAACAATTGCATCATATGGAAAGGAAAATGAGGAGAATAGAGCCACAATAATAGAAGTCATTGTTAAATTTATTGTTACAATTGAGACTGATATAGAGAACATTAGGAAGAGAATACCTAATGATGTATGGAAAGTCTTAATAGAAAGAAGAGAAGCAAATGAAAGGGAAGAGAAGCTCAAAACTGATGCTAGGGTTTCTTGTGTCTACAGTCATCCTTGGCCCCTCTTATGTCATACCGCGCCTTAGGCGCAGGATTTTCCTTTACTGTGTGTACATTCGCATTTACTGTAGGATTTATAGTTTTATTATGCCATCAATTGATTCTAACCCAATAGTTCTTGCTGGTGTTGGCAGCTCAACGGATCTACTCAATGGCACCCCTCCGAACAAGTGACCACGAAAAGTTGTTTCAAAAGTTTTTCATGAGGTAAGTCTTTTGACTCCCTAATTGATGTGGTTTTACCCTTGAAAGATTTTGATTCTGCATGTCAATGGCTTGAGCAACATACTCTTCTTGTTCATTTCGTTGGGAGGAATCCCCCTAAAAGTGTGGTTAAAGAATGGGTCCACAAGGCCTGGGTCCCTCATGGGGTCTTGTGCAATTTTTGCACACACGCACCACTAGAGGCAGGGAGCCTCTTTTTTCTTTTGCATTTTTGCCTCTGGGCTTGGTCAAATTTTGGTTTTTCTCTTCTTGTGAGGTTATTTTGGGATTAATTCTAGACTGGGTTTGATGAGGACAATATTTTTAGGCTCTAGGGGAAATTCGTCTATCTTGGAATTTGAAAATGGGGATTTTGAAGTGAATTTTCAATATTATATGTAAATCTTTTTTACACTCGTGCATAGAGGACGAAAAATTAGTCTGCGTTGATTTTTGAACTTTTTGAAAATTCCTTCCAGAAAAAAAGTTATGGAGTTTAGGGGATTTTGACCCTACAGGGAATTGGGGGATTTCCATCCCTGATGGAAATCCCTGAAATTTCTATTTTTATAAATTTCTAAGACCCCCTCAAAATCCCAAAAAATTTCAAAAATGAATTTTTTTTCTTTTTTGCACCCATGGATAGAGGACGAAAAATTAGGTAGGGTTGCTTTTTGATTTTTTTTAAAATTCCTTCTAGTAAAAAAGTTATGGAGTTTAGGGGATTTTGACCTTGCAAGGAATTCAGGCATTTCTGTCCCTAATGGAAAATCCCGAAATTTCCATTTTTTTATGGAAATTTTCCCATTTTGGGAAATTTTATTTTCAATTTTTTTCTCCATCTCAAGAATTTCATTTTGGAACATTTTAAAATTTCAAGAAAAAAAATCCATTTTGGAAAATTTTGGGTTTTTAGGGGTCTTGGAATTTTCAAATTGAAATTTTGGGATTTTGAGGGGGTCATGGAAATTTCAAAATTTTCCATTAGGGACAAAAATACCCAAATTCCCTACAAGGTCAAAATCCCCTAAACTCCATAACTTTTTTTCTAGAAGGAATTTTCAAAAAAATTGAAAAGCAACCTTGCCTAATTTTTCATCCTCTATCCATGTGTACAAAAAAGAAAAATTTCGGGATTTTGAGGAGGTCTTGGAAATTTCAAGGATTTCCATCAGGGACAAAAATCCCCCAATTCCCTGCAGGGTCAAAATCCCCTAAACTCCATAACTTTTTTTCTAGAATGAATTTTCAAAAAGTTCAAAAAGCAACCCGACCTAATTTTTCATCCTCTATCCACGGGTGCAAAAAAAATTACATATAACATTGAAAATTCACTTCAAAATCCTCATTTTCAAATTCCAAGATAGGCAAATTTCCCCTAGAGCCTCAAAATATTGTCGTCATCAAACCTAGTCTAGACTTAATCCCAAAATAACCTCCCAAGAAGAGAAAAACCAAAATTTGACCAAGCCAAGAGGAAAAAATGGAAAAGAAAAAAGAGGGTCCCTGCCTCCGGTGGGGCGTGTGTACGAAAATTGCACAACAAATGGTGACTCATGCTGGGAAAATATGATGAACGAGAATCATGAACCCAAAATATCTGGTTTTGATCTCCCTATCAGACAAACAAATCAAAATGCAAGATCAAAGAATCAGAACCAAAGGTAAATTGAACCTTCCATAAACTGAAAATCCAAGTATGTGCAAGTGAGTTCATTTCCCTCCTTGAGCTACTGCAGAAACCAAGTTCAGCCAAGTTAGGCTACGTAAATGATTCTAACTCCAAAAGCAACCTGGATAGAGTCTCGTTGTCAGTCAAGTGTCCATAGCCTCGACAAGGTTATCGATGTGATTCTCCTGAACATAGCTCTACTGCCAGTCAGGCGTCCATAGCCCCGATAGAGCTATTCAGATACTCCTGATAAGTTGAATTCATTCTTTTGATTTTCAACATTTTCTCTTTTTCTTCTTTTTGAATTCAGGGCTAAGAACCACAATGGCATTGAAGCAGAAATAGAATTTTTCACCTAACATGACCTCACAAAGATCCCACAACAACCTCAGGATTCTTAAGATGTATGAAAGATATAAGATTTCAGAATACTTTAGGTTCAAATCAAACCGATGACCCATCCTCTTTAAATCAAACATTTTGACTGCTTGACGATAACAAAAGACCTCGACCATCCATTCAAGACACATGATTAAAGTCCATCAATGAAATACTTAGAACAATCCCAGATAGTGAATAATTATTGTATAGGAAAGACACATCCCCAACCAGAAAACAGAAAAACCCAAGTCAGAGAAGCAAAGCAACAACCAAACTGAAACCCAAAGCAAACCTAAACTAACCAAAATAGAAGCAAACTAAAAGCCATCTAAACTAAGCAAAGCAAACTAATCCTAAAGCAGCCTATCCTAAGGAAAAAAAATAGACTAAAGCAAAAGAAAAGCAAAGTAAGCTGCATTTATTCAAATCAACATTATGTATAAAGAGACCCAAAGTGACTCATGATCAGATAGGGTGAACTGAGTTCCACCCCCATATGGTTAATCAATGCACGAATAAGTAGTAATGTAATGGTAACAGTCCTCAAGAATGAAAATTTGTCTTTATACTCAGCAAAATAAATCTCCACATTGCAACATTCAAACTCAACCTCATAATCAAGAATAATCAATAGTTGAGGTAACTCATTAGGACCATGATTAACCCATATGCAAGTTGTCTTTCCTAAACCTCCATAATCAAATTGATAAGATTCATAATTTTCAGCAAGGAAAGAAACTACATGATGTTGTATTGTTGTAGACTGAATGTGGTATTCATCATTCTTCAATTGTGAAGAGATGACATCTCTATCGTTAGGAGGTCTCCACTGATGGTACAACAATCCCCTCATGTTGGAAACATGCAAAACAGAATTAGAGGCATCATTAGGCAGTGCAAAGTGAAATTTAGATTGAAAAAATTCAGAATTATCAACATGGAACTTTTCACCTGTTAGAGTATTTCCATGAGGAATTAGTAAGGAAATTGTAGAAGCCTTGTCATGCACAACAAATTTCTCAGTAGGATGCTCATGAAGAAGCATCACAGGTTGGCCTTTAAGCACATTTTCACTTGCAACTATGTGATCAAGCCCATCAATTATGACTGTAATAATATTGTTTTCAGCATCATTCAAATTTTCTTGCATATCAATATGAACCACATTAGATATCTCATCATTGATGCATAAAGTCTATAAATTTTCAATGCTTAATTCAACAACAGACAGAGAAAAAATAGAATTTGATAAATGAGAGAACTCCCTGAATTCTTCCTCTGTTGGCATTGGTTTGGACTCTTGATCACAGTCATCAGGAATGTTGATCACTCCATTAAGTGCTTCCTCATGTTCTTCAAGACATTCATCAGCAACTTGTTGACTTTCTTCTATCACAGACTTGTTTAATGTATTTTTCTATGTATCCCTCATATGTTGTGGCAACTGCATTTGTTCTTCCACCTCTTTTATGGCTGCCTGGCACTAGAAGCATGTGAATTCTGAATGCTCTTCCTCATGTATCCTGCACCAAGCTGGTAACAACTCCTCTAAGCAGACACCGTAACTCAGGCTTGACCAATATTTTATAATTCTGACAACAAACTCTTCAAATCTAGCCTATATTGAATCTTCATCCTGGATGAGAGGAACTTGTATGGTAACTCCTCTCTCTTGCAGCCCGTCCTCCACTGTATTTTCAAAAATCTGACTAACCTCTGTAAGAACATCCTCCTTGATCTTTATATGTAGTTCTTCACTTAAACGTTCCTCTGTTAACTCTAATCCCTCAAATTCTTCTTCCTTATAATCAATCCCTTCCAGAGCCACCTCAACATCAGCTGCAACATCATTTCTGGATTCAGAATTTGCTGGCTTTTCTATAGTGCATTCCTTGTCTAACTTTTCTTTCCACTCTAGGTATCTTCCAACTTTAATGATGATGTCCACACATGAACGACAAGTGAACTCTGAATGAGCTACATCATGAACTATGCACCATTTAGATGAAATGAAATCTTGTAAACACCTACCACCACCAAGTTGATCTTCAACTATCTGTTTAAATGCCTCAACTGCAACATCGATAAACTCTAAATCTGTAGAAGCTAGTGGTTCAGACAGGTTTTGAATGAAAATGCCTCTTTGCAAAATCCTTTCAATTTTTTTGAAAAAATCTAAGCATCCCAACTCATTGTGCCTACAGGTATTATGAATTATGCACTTGTCTGACAATGCATAGTGATGAAAAACCTTACTATTCTAGAGATCCAATCTCTTATTCAAAGACTCACAAAGTTCATGAAAATCAATCTGAAGACCATTTCCATCATGAAAAACATAAGACTGCTTTTCCATCTTGACTCAGAATTTGTACTTTTCAAATTTAGAGATCTATCATATCTCATATTTTCAGCATAAAGGCTCATCCAACTTCTATCTATGTTACCTTCGTTCATCCCTCCTTCTAGTGCCAATTTGTTGATGGTTTTTTCTACACAGCAACAACTCAAAAAGAATGTGATATCCTATCTCTCTTGAAAGGTAAATCTCTATCAGCAAGCCTCAAGAGATAACCCCAAGGTCTCTAATGTCAAGCCTTGAAAATGCATTAACAACTCAGATAATATGTGAAAATGTTGGTAATCACAAGGGGCCTTACAAATGAACAATGTTGGAAGAATACTTTCATCAAATGCAACAATATGGTGATGCTTTCAATCCTAAAACTAACCCAGATATAAATAAACAACAAAAGGAAAAGGGTTTAGAGAGATTCTAATACTAACTAATTCCTAAGATCAATCACAGCAATAATGAATGTTGCAAATGGACAAATCCCCAATAAAATGGATCTCTACTTGATCAAGGACAAACCTACAACTACACAGAAATGGTGCAACTTTCTAAGGAAATCTAAAGATTTTCAGACTATGAACATCCATCTACATACCCAATTACTGGCACAATGTAAACAAGCATTCACAGTTGAACTTAGCACAAAATAAGGCCCAAACTAACTTTACACAGCAGCAATCTACAATCAACAAATTGCTAAAAGTATGGACCGGAGATCGATCAAAATTTTAAACATCTCACCATCATTGCAAAAGAACTGAAAACTAACATCTAACATTGAGAATTGAGAACAAGAAACCATAAACTGTCAAAGATAAATACAAAGTTTTCCAAATCAACAACTCAGTTGCATTAATTCTCTAGTATTACATAACAATTTCAAGTCTCTCCTCTCCTACAGCTACGGAATATTTAGGAAGTATTCCGTTAGGGATACTCTTCAGAAGTATGTTGGTATTGAAGTGCTTTGTCTCCAAGAAGTGAAAATCACTGGTTTTTTGCTCGTGTCAGCTTGTCGATCTATTTGGCCAACCAATAGAATGTATTGTACTAATCATGTGGCTAGACGTGGTGGAGTAGTCACCCTTTTGTCCCCACGGTGGCATGCTGGTGTGGTTCATCATGGGTCTGACCCCACACATTGGCTTGTCTGGATTCTTCTTACCATTGATAATCATTCTTTTAAGATTATTAATGTTTATGCCTCAAATGATGATATTGAAATATCTCTGCTCTAGTGTTAGATTGTTGATTCACTGTCAGTTGCTACCTAGCTTTTGTGTGGGGATTTCAATATGGTTGAGATGGCGTACGACAAGGATGGTACTCTTCCATTCAGATGGGCAGCTGGTGAATGGGAGGCACAGTTTTACATGTACAATAAATTGGGACTCTTTGATCCCAATATTGGTCATTGCCATTCTCATTCTCTCTAGCACACTTGGTGTAATTATCGAGCTGGTTCTGACAGGATATTTAAGCTCCTTGATTGTGCCATGATCTTGGCTCAATCTTTTTTCTCTTTTGATAGTTCTTTGCTTTCGGTTAAGCCATTAGTGGATATGATATTTTCAGATCATTTCCCCATCTCTTTTTGCATTGAATGGGAGATAAGACAGCCTCATGCCTGCAAGACCCTATTCTTTTTTAACATTTCTTTGTTGCATTATCAGCCCATGTTGGGCCACATCTGTATGATTTCGAATATGGAGTATATACCACCTCACAATATAGGATGGATTACTTGGTGGAATGATTCTATTACTCGCACGACAAAATTTCTTCGCATTTAAGGGTGCCAGCTGGCCATTTTCCACCATCAGTCTTATGAGGTGACCACAGATGACCTTCATTCAACTATCAGAGCTCTAGAAGCTATCCCTTTCTCCCCATCATTGCAAGTATGAGTGGCATAATTAAGGCACAAAAAGAAAGTTGTAGATAATTATGTTTCCAGAGATGTGCAAATCAAAGCGAGATTGTACTAGTTAAAAATTGGAGATTGTGCCTCCAAGGATTTTTTTCCTAACCCTACATGCCAGGCACTCATCTCCTGGCATTCAAAAAATCAAAGAAGGAACCCAAGTGACTTTTGAGCCACCTAACATTCTCTAGGCCTTTGTTAGGCATTATGAAAAAGTTTTCACTACTCAGGAGTATACACCAAAGCGACAACAAGCTCTTCAAGACTGTCTTGTTGTTGTGCCAAATAGGCTATCTTCGACCCAAAAATCCTTCTATGAGAAATTTCTCATTGTTGAAGACCTGAAGGAGGCTACCCACACCATAGTGGATGACAAGGCCCCAAGCGTTGATGGCTTCCTATGTGAATTTTACAAAGCCCTTTGGGATTGTGTTGGATATGATTTACATAAAGTATATCTTGAGGCATTCCATTCTAAATCCCTTGGTAACATAATTAATAAAGGAAACATTAAATTCATACCTAAACTTGGAGATCACGAGGATATCTGCAATTGGTGGCCTATCACGCTCCTCAATGTTTCATACAAAATTATTGCAAAATCCTTGGCTTTGAAAATCCCCTATCTTCTACCTCAGATTGTGCACCTAGAGAAAACTAGTTTTATTAAATCCATATTTACCTTGGATAACATTATTGTCATGTGGGAAGGTATGGAATGGGCTAGGGGCTCTAACCAAAAATCCATTTTTCTCAAAATAGACTTTTCCAAAGCCTACAACCGCATTGAGTGGCCTTTTATTCTCGCCATGTTGAATTCCTTGGGGTTTGGGCATAACTTCATTCAAGTTGTCCAAATGATTTTCTCAGATGCCTCTACTTTATTACAAGCCTAGGCTTGGATATATGTTGCTTTCGTCGTACTTTTTTATGATTGAAAGTCTGAACTAGAGGTGGCATCTCTAGTTTTTTGTGTCTATTTGGAAAAAAAGATTCTCTGCCACTTGATCTACAAGTGTTTTTCCTATGCTCGCCCACTTTGCTTGGTGTATTCCTTTCCAAGGATTACCTATGGGGTCTCAACTCATTCACTTGGGGGTCCAAGACCCTCAGTGCCCATTTTGTGGGCAAGCTAAGTCTTTTAAGCATCTCTTTTGGTTTTGTACCAGAGCCCAATAGTTTTGGAATTGGATTCATGACTTCTTTTGACCTTTCCGTTCAGAGCCATTTTCTTAGCATATGGTTCTGCTGGTGGATTCGCCTAGGCTTCTTGCTAGATACACCCAGCTTTGGTACACTTTAAGGGTGGAAATCCTCTTTAGTATCTAGAAAGATAGAAATTCATGCATATTTTCTCACAGCCAAATGGATAAAAATGTTTCTTTGTATTCTAAAGCTATTATTTTCTCTAATGTGCTTTTGTAGATTCAAGTTCAAGCGAATAAAGTTGCACTTGAAGTGTCTCATCTCCAGGTGATTCTGTATCATTGGGGCAATTCCCCATGCAATGTGGCTTAGGTTCCCTCTTCACCCACCTCCTCCCATAGTCGGTCACTCTCTCAAGATTGGCGGTGGAGTGGTTCTGCTCAACCCTGCTCTTAGGCTCCTCCTTGATGTGGCTATCGCCCTCCTTGGTAGTCACACTCTCCTCCTCCATGGGCTAACCAGGGGTGGCCCTCTAGAGAGGTGGCGGGGAGTAGTGGTGGTGATTCTGTGTGGCCCTCTGATAATGCTCCTGGTAGTGGCTCTAGTTGGTCGGACACTGGTAAAAATTTTTTGTGTCTGGTGCTTGCAATCTTACCTTGACACGAGGAAAAGGAAGAAGATAAAGAAAAAGAAGATGATGTTGGGTGGGGTCCTCCTAACATCACTCTAGACCCCACTAATGTATGGGGTAAAAAAATGGATGACAAAGACCCTCATGGCTCTGTTGGGACTACTTTGGCTGCATAATGGCTTTTTTATTTTATATGTTTGTTATTATGGACTTCTGGGCTAGGCCCATGTGAATTTTGGGGTTCCTTCTTACCACCCACCCTTTTTTTGTCAATATGTATCTTTATCTTTATTTTTAATTTACATAGCTACCTATTCATCAAAAAAAAAATTGGTTTCTCTTTATCTAAAGCTAACAAGGCCACTCTGACCCATGCACTTAATGAAGAATTTAGAACAAAGTGAAGGGTTACTCTTCTAATGGGAAGAGATCTAGAGTAGATTGATAGAATGAGGAAGGAGACAAAAGATAAAGCTACTAATATAGCTTAGAAATATGGGATGATTCACATTACCTCTAGTAGTAAGAACCAAGATTTAGAAATTGAAGCCATAGGGGCAACTAACACAAAATAAATTCCTGATAATATTCCACCAAATTTAGATGAACCCATGCAAGAATTTTCTAAAGATGAGGATGTTGTTGGCACCAGAAATGAAACTACAAAATTTGATACTTTTGTTCCTCTGGTAACTTAGGAAACTACAGGTCAAGGCCACCTAGAGACTCGTGTTCCTATTGTAGATAAAGAGAACACTAGTGAAGGTGAGAAGCATGACGAGCAAAGGCATGAGAATGAAGAGAATCAAGAAGAATTGAATGATGGTGCAAAGGAAGGAGAAGGAGATAAAAAAGAAGATAAGGATCAAGGAGAGAATGATAGGGATGGAGGAGAAAAAGGAAAAGACAAGGTTTTTGGTGAGGAAGAATAAAAGGTAGATGAAGAAGAGAAGTAGATACTAGAAAGAATGAAGAAGTTGAGAAGTTTGAGGATTTACTTGGGTAAATCCTCCTCTGAGAATCCTTTTGGCTTGTTTTCTAAACACCTCAAGGTCCAACCTATTATTTCTTCTTAGTTGTTGTAGCTTCCCATAGAGTAGGGTAGTGTTGATTTGGGTAATATATCTATAATACACAAATTGCAACTGTGTGATGTGTTTGGTGCATCAGCACAGAAAGAAATTATTGAAATGTATCAAAAGAGCATTGAATTGATAGATGAAGTAGTTAAAGCTTTGCAAGAGATCATCCCAAGTGCTAATGTTGACTCATCTCTACCCGTGGTGGAGAATTTCAAACTATTTTTTTATTCCTTTAAGGAATATGCCTCTGGATTGAAAATACAAATTGAAATAGAGGTTGAGACAAGGATTACAAGTAATAAGTTAATAGAAATTATAGAAAAATTTGTATCTACACATACAAGGGTTGGAGAATTCTTGAAGGAAGTGTTAGCCTACGAACAAGGTGCAAAGGCACTATTTTTATATCGCATGAAGTGGCCAAAGGCCACTCAAGGAATAAAAGTTGAGATGGACTTGATTGAGTCTCAAATTGCTAATGCATCAAAGGCCTATAATCTGGAAATGGATAGAGACAATAAAACTTGGACTGCTATACTGGATCTAAATGACAATTTTTTCACTTTGTAGAATCAAAATGAAGAGGGACTTGGTAAAAATAGAGCACAAACCAATCTCAAGTGCCCTTGCTAGTATTAACAGAATTTCAAAGATAAACCTTACACCCAGTGTTGTAGAAGAAGGAGAAAAGAAATTGATAGAGCTTGAGTCTCTACATAGAATGTTTGCAGTAGCAAAAAAGAGTTGAGAAGAAGGAAAGTTTTTCTGGCAAGAAATTCTTCAAAAGCTTCAAGATTCAACATCTTCAGGTTGACAATTTCTATCTTTATGCACATTTTTAGTTTTCGTGTTTTTAGATTGTATTGTACATATACAAACATATTAGGAGTTTTTGGTTAGCTTCCTAAGGGGGAGATAGTTCAGTTTGCACATATATGTGTGTGGGTTAGTACCCTTTTCCCTTGATGTCAAAGGGGGAGAGGAATATTGGAGAAATAGTTGGAGAGACATTTTTTTTAGCACATGTTGCCATCAATGGCAAAGGGGGAGATTGTTGGGAGGTTGTTGAAAGAATAAATAAGGTTGTCATAAATAAATTTTCATTGATGTCAACACCACATTTACACCTCATGATGAATGTAAATAAGTATGATGGATTTCTAAAAAAAGCATTTTTCTAATTTTTTTGGCTAAGTGTTCATAATTATATTTTTTGCACTCATTTCTCTCTAGTATTTTGGTCTGCATTTGATCATCCTTTCAGATATTCCTATGTGGTTCTAATATGTTGTTCATAGATATCTTTGGAATCTTAATTTAGAGTTTCAGTTGTTTTGGTTGAGTGGTTCATGACATTCAAGTAACAGAAGTTTGACAAATATGGTTTACATAGTTTTCTATGTACTAGACCTTACCTAATTGTTTTGCATTCCTTCATGGATTTGAGTTAGATGTTGTTTTGAGGGAAGGTTTACAAATGTTAGTGCATTTAATATTTTAGTTGGCATGACATTTTGTGGTCCGTACACTTCTTGGTGGTAATCAGTTGGAGTTCTTTACCGTTTGGTTCTATTCCTGGATGACTCAAGGTATGTGAAGTATGGAGAAGTTTAAATACTTGATGCAAATGAAAAAAGCAGTTGTTATAGGTCCATGATGGCCTATATTGCTTATGTTTTGAGAGTGAAGGAATTTTCATTTGAATTGGGTGCTATCAAGGCACATTTTTCATAATTCAAGGCTACATCTAATTAGGTTGACCAAATTGATGTTTGTGGTGAAGACTAATATATACACAAAGTTGATTTATGTTTGAAAAAAAGAGAGAGAACATAAGTATATGATATGATCTGAATGCCAATAGTGATGTGAATATTGTAGAATCATGTAAATAAGTTGAGTATTGAGTGTTTGATATGTGAAGATGAAGCAGATCTAAGCCTAGTAATTTGAGTTGATTACAATATATGTAATGAGCTTCAAAGGAACTAAATTTAGCATAAGCTAGATGCATTTCTACTTTGGTTGTGAAGCCACTTCTCTTGTATCTTTTCTTTTCTTGTGAATAGTGAGTCCTCCTAGCAATGAGCCTTTCTATAATATATTATAACCAGTTATAACATATTGTGAGTTAATCCTCATCATGGTTTTTCCCTTTTTAGGTTTTCCACATAAAAATCCTTGTGTTCATGTGTTGTGTAAGTTATGGGTTATTTATGCTTACATTTATTATGACTATTAAATATGATTTACAAATTGGATGGTTGATAATTGGATGGTTTAGTAGAATGTTGATTCACCCCCCCTCTGAGTATTTTGTGTATTCAAAAATTGAGAACCATCTATTGAAATGAACAAGACAACTAAGAGGGGGGTGAATCAATTGTAGAGAAATAAACCTTCAAAACCCTCTACAATAATCAGATTTGCATGCAATCATTAAACCCTTATTCTATTAGTATGATGAAATGCATATAATAGAAACTAAAATCACAACACCATACACAAGAGAATACCATATTTGCGTGGAAAACCCAATGAGAGAAAAACCACAATGAGCATTCACTCACAATATAAGTAATAGCAAAACCGGTACAAAAGGGATCACTGCTAGAATAGGATAGACTATCCAAAAAGGCTCACAACCAGGTCTCAATGTCACATTAAGAAATACAAGAAGATAGAAGAGAAATGTTACACTGAAAGCACTTTCTCAATGCAATAAGGAATCCACCCCAATTTCTCGCACACTTTTGCAATCTTGCATGAAATATTTTGGACGCCTTCAGCTCACTGCCTTCGAGAACCCTAACACTGAAATGTGCACTAGTCTATGTTGGGTGTAAAATATGCTCCATATTTTATGGCCTTTTCCTTCTATTTCATTTCCATTTCCTTATCCCTAGGTTCCTTTTTGCCATTTAATTATTAGGAAAATAGAAGATGTTTGATATGTTTCTAAAGATGAAGGGATGATTCCTAAATTGTGCTAAAATCATTTGAGGTAATAATGTATTCCAACTAGTTTTGCTATAGGATTTTCATGTGAGGAAGGAAATGACCATGTGGAGAAGACTCAAGAAGCATGCGTGGGCTAAGCATGCTAGAAGATTTTTTTTTTTGTCTCTATATTATGTTTTAAAGCTAGTTGTTTCAAGACTATTATGGTTTTGTGGCATGCAGCCAAACCAAAGACTATGTTTAATATGTTTGTTGGCCAACGGCCATAACAAACTACTGCTTTATCATTTTAATTTGTGATGATACTCACCGAACTGATAATTGTATTTATGTATGATCTAGAGGCAATATATAATAGATAATGTACAAACTTAAGCAAATCAATTATATCTCTTGTTTATGAATATTTGATGAAGACTATGTGCGGATTGAGTTAGAGTAATTTGTTTTTATCTTCTCACCATGAGAACCAAAGGAAGGGCTCCCTCTCAAAACCCTGGTGAGATCATTTATATTTGTATTAGATTAGGATATACATTTTATGTGATTTGATCTTTGTTAAGTGTATACTTGATAGCGTATTTGCAGTTTAATCTAAACTATATTCGTAGATTGATAATAACTTAGTTTGCAGAATTTATTGAATGATAAAAGATTTGTGAAGAGTCCTCATGAAATGTATGGATAAGGGGTGTGTTCATATCAATTAGTTTACTCTATGTTTCATTCCATCCCACTCTGTTACATTTGGTTTTGATTTCATCTTCTTGTCACGATTCACTTGCAGCCACTACGCTTTGCCACACTTCACCCACATTTCATCCTCCTGTCACACACCAACCTTCTATCACACTCCAACCTCCTATCACAATTAAAATTCTTGTCACTTGCATTCCTTTAATACATCTTTTTCAACTGAATTCTTTCTTTTACCATTGTAAAGGTTGTTGTTAGTATATATACTAAAGAGTGTATACCATAATATCTTGAGTTTGTATTATTCAAATTTAATCAAGAATAGATAAATTGGTTGAAGTAGGAAAGAATTCCATTCATTTACAAAGTGTGCTTATGAATTTTGAGTTGAGAAGTGTGTTTTAAATTTTTAGTTTGCATCCATCAACCCTTAGTTTATTGATTGCAACCCTTTGACATACTACCACAACATGGTTCAAAATCATACGTTCCCAGATTGACACTTTAGGATGAACTAAGGAAGCCATTTCTAATAATTAATTCAAATCCATTACAAGAACAATTTCAAACCATAGTTTTGTCCAATCATTTTGGCACCATTGCCGAGGAACAGTGCTAAAGGCTTGTATTTCCAGTAAACTAAGCTAGGAGAATTGCACTAAGGAGAAAGTCCACGTGATAGTCGAACTTGTTTGGGTAACTACCCTTAGTTTTCTTTGGCATAAGTCATTTAGGTGAATGAATCATAGTAGGGATAGTAAAGGGAGATTTTCTAAAAAGGACAAATGGAGTATTAAACAATCATAAAAATCAAAAAATAATTCAAAATCATTAGTTGAGGGAGGAAGCTCACAAAAAGGGAAATTGAAAACTAAAATACAGCCCTTAGAGTTACCCAAACCCCATCTTGAGAAGTGTGTTATAGAGTCTACTATTGTTGAGACACCTGCAGGTACCTATCCAAGTTCTTTTGAAATATTATGGAAAGAGTTTGAAAAGATCTTTCAAGAAACTTATGGGCCGAAAGCTAGTCCATTCTCAGAAGAAACCCAAGAGCCATTTAGAACCTACTTTACCCCTTGGGCATTAGACATCATGGATCCCAACAACAATAAGAACAATAACAAAAACAACAACAACAACAACAACAAAAACAACGATAATAGGGTGTTGGCCAACAATAATCTGGTTACTTTTGAGTTTCCTATCACATATCCTAAGTGAGATGCCCCTATGAAGAATATTCCTCATTAAACTTTACCTATTTTTTGTGGCCTTTCTATTGAGGATCCTGACATGTTCTTGTTTGAATTTTATGTGTTTCGCAATAGCTATGATTATCATAGTGACGTGCAGAAGCTCAAACTGTTTCCAGCCACATTAAAAGATGCAGCCTTGTGTTGGTTTATGAACCTCAAGAACATTAGGACATGGGATGTCATGAGGTATTTTTTCTTGAACAAGTACAAGGAATACTATAAAACCAAGGAAGTTTCAAATGAACTCTTTTGTATGACACAGAAGGAAGACGAGTTCGTGGAAGACTATCTTGAATGCTTCATGTTCAGTCTTCAACAATCTCGTCAACAAGGTCTAAATGATCTGATACCATTAAAATGTTGTTTCTTAGAGGCATAAGACATGATGTCATGGAAGCATTAAATTTAATAG
The DNA here is from genome assembly GCA_007258455.2 of Sequoia sempervirens. NCBI lineage: Eukaryota > Viridiplantae > Streptophyta > Pinopsida > Cupressales > Cupressaceae > Sequoia > Sequoia sempervirens. Next base: position 186,466,527 of record VDFB02000002.1, read on the forward strand.
GTAAAGGGAATATTTCTAAAATGGAACTTGATGATATCTATGATATTTGCTGGAACTATTCTAGGTCTCAACGTTTGGGGAGGAACTATCCAGGAAGGTTGTATTCTGTGGGAGCTTCAACAGGTATCACCAAGCGTAAGATAGGTAATTTACTTGAATACCTTAAGACTAATTTTGTAATTCATATGGGTAAACATATAGACACTTTATATACACAAAGAAAATAGGAGGCTGAAAAAGCCTTAGATGTCTTTTACCCTATTTTTTGAAAGAAGCACAGTGGTGAGGAGTGTCCATACAATAGAAAAAATATATCTTCTTTAGAGGAAGCTAGTAGTGACACTACTCTAAAACCACTTCTTGTAGGGATGACTAAGGTAGAATACATAGATGATCATGTTTACTTCATGGCCCAAAGAAGACAATGGCAACCAAGAGCAATGCCCCCATCGGATTACCAAGTTTCATCCCAAAATCCTTTTTCAACTGAATTCCTTCACAAACTAGTTCGAATGGTATGGAAATGGGTAGCACCCTCCATACTACCCTCACTGGTCACAACGATACCCGCATTCTCCACAATCATGGAAAGCATGGCGAGCACCACTACCACCCTATCCACAATATCAATCATTTTTGTTGTATCCACCACCTCCAACAATAAACCCATATCAGCAATCCCAACAACTCTTACCACCTGTCTCGATATCTAATCAACCTTCTAGCTCGACCCAACCACCAAAATCTACACCAATGCCCGTACTACCAACACCCAATCCAAACAATAAGGTGACTCAACCAGTTTACAATAATGAAGTGACGGGATTCCTGACTTATCCTATCAATGCACTAGAGATTGATGGTGTAAACTTGAGGTCAAGAAAGAGACTTCAAGGATCGACCATTACTGAAGTTGAAGCCCATCTGATTGAGCTCGAAGAAGAGCAACCAAAGCCTCCATTTCCAGATAGGTTACAGGAGCCACCAAAGTAACAGGAAACATTTCAATCTGATTTTGATTTTATGAATTAGTTACGCAATGTTAACATTAAGATTCCTTTGTTGCAGGCTATTCGAGATATTCCTGTGTAAACTAAGGTGGTTAAAGAACTTTGTGGGAGGAAGCAACAAAAGAAGAAAGAGCCCAAGATAGTCCAAGTCACTGGACAACTTGCAGACTTGATGCTAGGAAAGATTTCAGTCCCTAAGTATGCGGATTTCAGTAGTCCAATGATTAAGGTACGTATTGGTGACATAACTATTTCGAATACACTTGTGGATCTAGGAGCAGTTATAAATGTAATGACTAACAAGACTAAGGAGAGGCTATCCCTTCAAGGACTAAGACCTAATCCAATAGTCTTGCAAATGGCTGATTGTTCCCTCGTAAAACTAGAAGGTACGATCGAAGAAATCATTATTTCTATTGAGTCTTGGAAGTATCCAACAGATTTTATGATTTTGCAACCAAAGATTAAGTTGGGGGGATATCCATTGATTTTAGGAAGACCTTGGTTAGCCACTGCTAATGCCTTCATTGATTGTAGGCCCAGAAATATGGTGATCTCGAATGGGGAGAAAACAAAGTACTTGACATTGTACCCTCTAGCATAGCCATTATTGGAAACGAAGGATCCTTTGTGGATCGATAGTGACATAGAGGAGCCTCTACCTATTTTAAAAATAGATCAAAGTAGGGGATTTGAAGATATTTTAGAAGAAACTGTTATTAATCATTTATTGCAAAATTGTTATTTAATTGATAGTGATCTTGAGCCAATTATTTTTCCTATGGACATGGGTGATAACTTCCCATTTGGAAATTTTCCATTAGTGGGTAGTTCATAGTTTGTTCAACACTTTATCACTTTGCACCAATTATTACCACATGATTGTATATACCATCCATTTTTTATGTCTAGGGATACTAATCCATCTTCGTCTAATTCGCAACTACTTGCCATAGATACCCCTGTAAAATCCCAAGCTACTGAAGTCTTACCTGGTAAAACACTTAACATCAATCCCAAATTAGATGCTTGTCAGTTGAAAGAACTCATTGAGATGTTGTCAGTTCATAAAGAAGCCTTTGCTTGGGATTATCAAGATATGAGAGGTATTCACCTTGCTACTTGTACACACCACATCTATATAGAGGAAGGGAGTAGACCTATGCAACAACCTCAGAAAAGGTTAAAACCAACCTTACGAGAAATAGTTAAGGAAGAACTTTAGAAGTTACTCAATGTAGGATTTATTTACCCCATACCAGATAGCCAATGGGTGTCCCCACTTGTGGTAGTACCTAAAAAGAATTGGAAATGGTGAATATGTTTCGATTATAGGGCCTTTAACAAGACCACTAAGAAAGATCATTTCCCACTTCCTTTCATTGACCAAGTCCTAGACACCTTAGCTAGAAAGAAGTTCTCCTTTCTTGATGGGTTTAGTGGGTACAACCAAATCCGCATTGCCCCTGAGGACCAAGACAAAACTACTTTTACCTACCCTTGGGGAACATTTTCCTACGATGTCTTACCTTTCAAATTGTGCAATGCACCTGCTACTTTCCAATGAGTTGTTTTAAGCATTTTTGTTGATTTAATCCATGATTGTGTAGAAGTATATATGGATGAATTTATTGTTTATGGTAACACATATGAGGAAGCTAAGGAAAATCTTGAGAAGGTACTTAAGCGATGTATCAATACTAATCTTTCTTTGAGTCATGAAAAGTTTCACATCCTAATGACTGAAGGTATTATGTTGGGTCATTATATTTTTCAAAAAGGAAATGAGGTAGATCCCAAAAAATCAAGATTATTCAAAACTTGCTTGTGCCTACTTGTGCAAAGGATGTACATAGTTTCCTAAGACATGCTGGTTATTATCGTAGGTTTATTCAAAATTTCAACAAGATTGCCTCACCCTTGTTTTTGTTGCTAGGAAAGGATGTAGATTTTTCATGGACAACAAAATGTCAGCAAGCTTTTGAGGAAATCAAAGGTAAGCTCATCACAACACATGTGCTACGAGGACCAAATTGGGAGCTTTTGTTTCATATACATACTAATGCATCAAATACTTCAATGGGATTCGTCCTTGGACAAAAGGAATACACCCTCTTTTATGCTATTTATTATATCAATAAGAATTTTACTAGTATAGAGGTAAATTATATTGTTACTGAAAAAGAATTCCTGGCTGTCGTTTATGTAATAAATAAATTTTTCCACTATATCACTGGATATAAAATATTTGTACATACGGATCATTCTTCCATTAAATTTTTAATGAACAAACCTATCATTACCGAGTGAGTGATTTGGTGGTTACTTATTTTGCAGGAGTTTGATATTACTATCCTTGACAAACCAGGGTGAGAGAATGTGGTGGTTGATCTTCTCTCTAGACTGTAGCGTGAAGATGAACCAACCCCAGTTGATGACACCTTTCTAGATGAACATCATTTTTCTATATCAGCAAAGAGTCTGCGGTACATTGACATGGCAAACTACTTGGTTACTTACAGGTTCCCACCTCATTTTTCTCCAAGGGAATGTTGAAAGCTAGTGGGACTCAGTGGTGATTACACATGGATTAATGGGATGCTCTTCCGCCGAGGCCTTGATAATATCATGCGTCGATGTGTGCCCGAAGAAGATGTCTTCGAAATTCTGTGCGCATTCCATATAGAACCTTGCGGAGGATATTTTGTTGCCCATAGGACTGCCCATAAGATCATAACCACCAGTTATCATTGGCCCACACTCCACAAGGACAGTAAGTGTTATTTTCAACATTGTGACAAATTCCAATGTATGGGGTGGCCTACCCACTCTGATGAAATTCCTTTGCACCCTTAGTTATCTATAAAACCATTTGAAAAGTGGAGGTTAGATTTTGTAGGGACCATTAATCCTCCCTCTTAGAATAAAGAATATATTTTGGTTTGTACATATTATGTCACTAAATGGGTAGAGGTAGTAGCCTTAAAGCGTGCTAGGGATACTAAGATTGCTAACTTCTTGTATTCTGAGATTTTTACCAGGTATGGTGTGCCTCACAAAATTGTCACAGACCAAGGAGCACATATCCCCCCACAGTTCACCTCTAACTTGATTGCAGCATTCATACGACAATACGAAATTAAGCATCGGAAGTCTTCCCCATACCATCTATAATCCAATGGACAAGTGGAAGTAACCAACCGAGAACTGGAGAATATTCTTATGAAGACAGTGGCATTGCACAAGAAAGACTAGGTGGAAAGACTTCCTGAAGCAGTTTGGGCATATCGCATGACCTGGAAGACTACCACAGGGATGACACCATATGAGCTCGTTTATGACAAGAGGGTTGTCTTGCTGATCAAATTTGAAGTGAAGAATTTTTGTACTGCCATTGAGCTTGGAATGAACCTCAGTGAGGTGTAGAGGGAGAGACATTCTCAACTCCACTCGCTAGACGGAATGCGTCAAGAGGCTCTTCTTCATACATAAATGGTATAGAGGCAAAGAAAATAATGGCATGACCACTTCATTCGGTCATGAACATTCCAACCAGGGGATTTGGCATTACTATATGACCCAAGATTCCAGGACTTCAAAGGGATATTCCACACTCATTGGCTCGGTCCCTATGAAATTCAAATTATATATGATAATGGTGTTGTTCGATTGTGTACTATGAATGTTGAACCCAAGACTCTTCTTGTCAATGGGCACCGTTTGAAACTCTACAAATGACCTCTTTCAAAGGAGACCTTCTTTTGTGACATGGTGAAGGAAATTATTGTTGTTCCTTTCAGCCTCCTTAGAGATTGAGTGTTGAATAAAACTTTCAAAAAAAAAAAAGAAGAAAAAAGCAATAAAAGATCCAACAGCGAAAACCTTCAAGCGTTATTGGCCAGTTAGTGTTTGAAAATTGGTCTCTGGTGAACACTAACTGCTAAAATAACTTAGAGGTGAAAATCAGGTTGTCGATGCCTCTAGGTAGTGGTAGGCTGAAAACCAGGTTACTGGCGGTCTATCATCGATAGATCAAAAAAAAAATGAGCATATTCACTCCACCATCTAGTTCTACCTTTTTTGAGGAGCGACAAGAGCTTCTCTTTGTTCCTATCACTACTTAGTCTATGTTGCGCCTAGTGAATTACTCTTCCTTCCTTTCACTTTTCTCCCTCTTGTCGTTGGCCTTCCATGTATCTCTATCCACTTGCCATTTCCTACTAGTTTCTCCACATGGAAGTTGTCGCTCATGTCTTCTCTTTCACGATCGTGGCCTTCCTCCCATCTCTGTACTACTTTAGTCTTCCAGTTGCCACTCTTGTCATTATTGTGGATCTCTCCTGGGTTGGCTCGACATCATCTCCAATTTATTTTGTACGCAACCGTTCCTCCATAGTCACATCATAGGTCATTCGCCTCATACTAGGGAAGTATTCTTTTTATCATTTTAAGCATATTAAATGTTTTTTATTTTCTTGTAATTATTTGGCGATATCGGGACGGTTCACTGTTAAGCTAGGGGGTGGTATGGGATCTTTAACCATCATTTTTTGAGTTGGTTGAGCCTTACCGGTCATGCGCCACCTCATATCGACATTATACCTATTATTACCCATTACTTACCATTAATAACCTCCATCAAAACCATTTTCATTTACCCATCCTGGTAATCATTTTAGCCATTTTCATTTTTGAAGCTCCTGCCACAACTCAACATAATGGGAGGTGACCTGCACAAAAGGCATGACCCATTGTCCATGAAAAATTTTGTTGCTAGTACAGAAGCATACAATATTTTTGAGCATGCTGCCTAGACAACATATTTTAAGCAACTCACTAGCTTTGATGAAATGGTGGCCACGAAGTTCACTACAGGGTTTCGTAAGAATAGTGTCACTCTAAGGGGTTTGGAGTTTCCTATGATAGTATACATGGCTGTAGCAGTGACTAGATTTCCCCATACCAGTGATTTATTCTTTCCCAATTCCTCCTCAAGGGTCATAGATCTCAAGCTTCACTGCAAGCATTTCCTGCAACAAGGGAAGTCTATCAGATTTGTGCAAGGCCGAGGCAACACATGGGAATCCCTTCCTGCTACATGGGACATGGTAGAAAAAAAATTGATACAATATATTACTTGTGAAGGATGTTATGCATATGTTCATGCCCACCATTCCTGTCTTATGTTACATCTACGCAATGTTGTTCTTGTTAATGTTCCCTATTATTTGCATTGCTCTATAAAATGTTCATGTAGACTATTTCAGACAGGTCATACAAATTCCCTTTCCCACCATGGCTTGATTAAGCTCCTCATTATACATGGCCTCCACTCTCCAAATCCCCATCTTGAATGGGATGCCTTTGTGAATTCTACAACCATAGAACCTGTCAAAAGCCCTCCAAAGCCAGCAGAAATAGAAACCCTAGTTGGAGAATCCTCTAAGAAGAAATAATCAAATGAAACCCCTATTTATAAACCTTCTAAAAATTAGAAAACTAGTCCTACCGCTTCTTCCACTCCATAATTGAAGAACCCTACACCTCCCATTAGGAAAACTAGAAGGACTTCTAGTCGGTTAGAAAAGCTTGTAGAAGTAGCTCACTCTACCACAGTAGTAGAGGTGGTAGCCACTAAATCCCCTGATAAAGGAAAAGGGAAAGTTTCCAGAGAACTTAGATACCAGATACGACAGAAAGAGAAGCAATGGGTAGCACAAAACCAAAGGGAAAATCCTCCTCCTGAGAATACAAAGACCTTTGAGCAACCAAATGTATGTCCTGATGAAGGGGTCTCTGGTTTACAAGTCTACAATGTAAAAAATAGAATTGAAGATGAAAACCACCCTGATTGTGAGAGAGTTCAGAAGGATGAAATAGAAGCCTCGTATAGTGAACAGACCCTAGATGATAATGTTGGAACTGCGAGTCATGTTGAGCATAACCTAGAAGGGGAGGAACACTCTGAGGAAATTCAAGAAGGCATTGGTGGGGAAAGTCCAAAGATTAATGATTTATCTTTGTTGAGCGAGATAGGTAAGAGCCCTCGTAAGTCTGAAGATGCTTTAGCTAATGTTAACTCTACAAAATTTCCTACTCCACCCTAGCAGGAACAAGAATTTACTACTCATGAAGATGTTTCAAAATCCCTTATTTCCTTTCATGATAGAGCCCCAATGGAGAATGATTCCCAACCACTCATTCCTTTCAACCAACTATGCCAAATCATCCTTTAGCTTCAACAGGAAAATCAGCAACTGAAGACACAACTGCATGGACTTGTTGCACAAAGCACACAATAGCGGGAAGAGGTTGAAAAGAAGGAGCCACGATGCAACCTAGATGTAGCCACTACACATACAAAACTCTCACTTGGTTTGTATTCATTGTTTGCATGAGGACATGCAAAGTATTAAAGCTGGGGGGAATGTTGGGTACAAAATATGCTCCATATTTAATGGCCTTTTCCTTCTATTTCATTTCCATTTCCTTATCCCTAGGTTCCTTTTTTCCATTTAATTATCAGGAAAATAGAAGATGTTTTATATGTTTCTAAAGATGAAGGGATGTTTCCTAAGTGCTAAAATCATTTGAGGTAATAATGTATTCTGACTGGTTTTGCTATAGGAACTACATGTGAGGAAGGAACTGACCATGTGGACAAGATTCAGGAAACACATGCTGGTTGAGCATGCTAGAAGATTACTTTTTTTTGTCTCTATATTATGTTTTTAAGCTAGTTGTTTCAAGACTATTATGGTTTTGTGGCCTACAGCCAAACCAAAAACTATGTTTAATATGTTTGTTGGCTAGCGGCCATAAAAAACTACTGCTTTATCATTTTGATTTGTGATGATACTCGTCGAACTGATAAGTATATATATGTATGATCTAGAGGCAATATATAATAGATAATATACAGACTTAAGAAAATCAATTATATTTCTTGTTTACGAATATTTGATGAAGGTTGTGTACGGATTGAGTTAGAGTAATTTTTTTTTATTTGCTCACCATGAAAACCAAAGGAAGGGCCCCCTCTTGGAACCCTGGTGAGATTGTTTATATTTTTATTAGATTAGGATATGCATTTTATGTGATTTGATCTCTGATAAGTGTATACTTGATAGCATATTTGCAGTTTAATCTAAACGTTGTTCGTAGATTGGTAATAACTCAGTTTGCAGAATTTATTGAATGATAAAAGATTTGTGAAGAGTCTTCATGAAATGCAGGGATAAGGAGTGTGTTCATATCAATTATTGTACTCTCTATTTCATTCTGTCCCACTTTGTTTCATCTTCCTACTACGATTCACTTGCAGCCACTACGCTCTACCACACTTCACCCACATTTCATCTTCCTATCGCACACCAACCTCCTGTCACACTCCAACCTCCTTTCACACACATCACTTGCATCAATCTTGCATATATCTTGCTTCTCTCTTACATCTCACAACATCATTACACTAATTTATATCAATCTCATCCAGAGGATCCTTCTCTAAAGTCGGCAACTATTTGTTCCACTTACAAATTCAAAATAGGTTAGCACCTAAACATTCCCGTGATGGATAGGAACAAACATGACCTACATAAATAATAAATTAGGACCCAAATAGATCCCAGCACATCTCAACATGCTTTCATAATCTCACATGTAGTGTTAACATAAGGTCATCCAATACTTGTGCTAAACACCATAAAAAATTAAGTACACACTTCCTCAAATAAATTTGTAACATTTGGACAACATAATTCACTTGAGCACGATCTAGAGTAATCCATGAACTAATTAAGATTCATCAAACACTTCATCCAAACTTGCATCATACAAATACTTCAACTCAAAACAACTGGTAACCCTTATTTGCATACTAACAAATGAAACTCACTCTGTACAACACCAAATCAAGTAAATTCTTGAATATAGAAATAGTCAAGCATTATATGAAACCTCCCAAATCTACACAACCTGAAGCCAAATAGTGGAGAAATGTGGAACAAATACATTTCTCACAGGCCACAGAAAACATCACTGGAAGACTAGTTCACATATTGGTGAAAATCTCTCGCATTGTACAATGATCTAGAAACCCAAATTCTGAATATAGCAACCTCTAACAACCTTGAATAACTTGTAAGATTTGTACAAGCATAGCATCAACATAGAAGAAACACATAGCACAATATTGAAGCACATTTTGAACACTTGCACAACACTATTTTCTCTGTTTATCAAATTTTCTCAAAAGAACTTGGAAACCAAGTACCAGAGACATCGTCTCAGCTCATTACTTCATTCCAACTTATCTCCAGACTCTACAACAAAAAGATAGCTCCATGTACTCACAACACTTCCTCAAGGTCTCCACTATACATGCACAACCTATTTTCCTATTTTTCACAATTTTCTCAATATCCTCCATATGCATTTATTGGCCATGTTTTTTACCTGGCCCATTTTATATTTTCTATGCACCCCCTTACACTTTTGTTTTCCAAATCATGAAAATAATTAATTTTAGAATTATATAAAAGATGGTGCAACATCCTCTTACTAACCTAGTCCTAACCTCATTTTGTCCAATGTGGCCAATTTTCATGCAAAAACTCCTTACCGTTTGTGAGATTTTAAAATTCTAAGTTTATAATAGGTAATTCATAAATGATATCAAATTTTGGGTTTTGTGGATCTAGAGCAAAAACTATTTTTGGGTTTTGTTATACATCAATCATTCACCCTATTGTCAAATTTCATGGAAAATGGACCTTTCAATTGAAAGTTGTGAAATTTTTCATATTCAAGCTCAAAGAGGTGATTACAAAATTTGTAAGTTTTAAAAAGTTAAGTCTTGGCAGAGTTTTAAAAGGTTTGTATGACCATCGAAATTCCCGTCAAGGTTTGCATAACTTTTAAAAAACCTGCTAGGTATTGCAAAGGAAAAAATAAAAGTAGAAATTAAAATTTATTTGAGTTATTGTAATATGGGTGGCATTTTGCTAAGTTGTGAAAACACATGTGATTTTTTATGTGGTTCCAATAACCTCTAAAAATCCCACTATTCATAACTAGACCTGGTCATGAGCATTTCACTGACAGATATTTATGTAAATTATTGAAGCATCGATGGATGTTTTCATGAAATAGTAATGGGAGAAAAGATTGTTTACAATGCTCTTTGCCAAAGGTAGTCTCTTGAGCCCAACACAATAGGGGATGATTTGATGATTTATTTAGGAACCAAGCCCATTCTTTTTCATTATGGTATAAGGTCTACTATTGAAAAAAAAATCACATGATTAGACACAACATCGCAATGATGAAATTATCTATGACTACAACCGTCTACCTCCATATCCCAAAGAGATACGAATGATGGAATCTGACTTGAGCAGGAGGTGAGACTTATTTTTGAGTATTGAATACATTAATACAATCAATGAAGGCCTTCTTATTTTTTCTGAGTCACATGGATGCCCAAGACCAACCTAAGCACAAGACCTCCTCAGTTGCTTTAATGCCTAGAAGCCTCCCCATTTTCAAAGATGTTGCATATAAAACTATCTACATGGTATAGAAGAATGTATTGTACATGAAATTGACAAGATTGTCAATGCAAATGCTATTGTTGGAGACATAGTAAGGAAGGAATCGATCACAAGATATACACTGGTAATTTCTTTCAAAATTTTCAAGCAATTAAACTTGGTAGAGTGTCATTCCATGGTGAAAGACTTGGGGGTAAGAATATCACTACATCACAGAGGGAATAAACTTGAATGTGTAGCAAAGAATATCGAATTCAAGCATAGTCAAATCTATTCTCCCTCAATTATAAATTAAGTTGCTTTTTTCCAAGGGGTATCTGCAGGATCATGGGGGTCCAAACTAGGCCTCTAAGTGGCGATGAAAATTTAGAAAATCAAAGTTAGGCAACTTGACATAAAAATTTACATAATTTGAAAAATATGTAAGAACAAAAGTTGTATCAAATTGAATGTAGTTTCTAGGCTACTAGTCCTTTTTTGGAAAAAAGTAAATTTGTTTTGAGAAAATTTGAAATTTCAATGCAGTGGTACTAAATTTTCAAGAAAAAGATAAGAAGCTGGTGTGTGTCTGACCACCCTAAGTACAAGAAAAACATAATATTTTTTTCTAAATTTTTAAATATAATTAGAGGACACATGTCTGGATGTGCCGGATTTTTTTTTGTAATTTTTTTCCACATAAATAATTAGTTATGATTTTTTTACTAGAACTTTTTAAAATTATTAAAACGTCTATGTCTGACCACCATAACTTGGTCAAAAATTTATGAAATACAATTTTTTTTTATCCTATAGTATTGGAAGCATAGAATGTGGTACATCTTGTAGATTCAAAAAATGTTAAGTAGTTTAAAAGTTATAGAAGTTTTTCAATCAGCCTATCAATCAGGACTTCAGACGTAATATAGGTAGAAAATCAATAATAATTATTTATTTAATTCAAAATAAGGCAAAAGTTATATTGGTGGAGAGCTGACAATTTTTTCTATAAACCCTTTTCGTTTGATGAAATTTGGGTCAAAAAAAAGTCGTCAGCCACAAGGGCGAACTTCTGAAAACTAAACAAATTTTCAAAAACACATTTTTTGGGTTGACTTTCCAGTTTAGGAAATCCCAAGCCTAATCTTGAATGGCTATCCATTTTGTTTTTCAAAAAATATATCCATTACATGACGGATATCTGTTAATTATATTTTTTTATATTATTTATAATACATAAATATATTATATAGCATATAGCATATTATATATTATGTATTATTATATTATATATTATATTGTATACTATATAGTACATATATTATTATATAATATATTATTATATTATTATATTATATATTAATATATATAATATTATAATATATATTATATATTATATAATAATATGTTATATATTATATATTATATAATATTACATTATATTATATTATTATAATATATAATATTATGTTATATATATTAATATATATATTATATATTATTATATTATAATATTATACTATTATACTATATAGTACATATTTTATGTATACTATACTATATATTATATATAGTATACATATTAATTATTATATATAGCATATAGTATATATATGAAATATTATATATTATATTAATATTATGTAATATATATTATATATATTATATATATTATTTAATACATAGTATATATTATATATTTATTGATGTGCGGCCAATTCACAAGAGAGAGAGAGAGGGGGGGAATGGGGGGGCTTGAGAGAGAGGGAGAGAGAAAGACCTTAGAAGTGGAAGTGAAAGACCTAAGAGGGATGGGGAGAGAGAGCTGAGAGGGAGAGAGAGAGGGGGGGGAGAGAGGGAGGTATAATATATTTTATATTATATATATATAATATATAATATATATTATATATTTAATACATTGTCTCCCTTTGAAAATGAGGTGGGATTTTTCTAAGTAGAATTAGAAAAAGGTTGTTGCATCAATCATATCCTATATCAGGTAACACTATTATTAGATAGATTTCCCATCACTTGAAATAATGGTAGGAGTTGAAATATAACTCATATGGCCTTATAAATGCTTACATAAAACTTAAAAGCATCTAAATAAGACCAAGGAAAATGTACCACCGATAACAAAATTATTGATGTGTGGCCAATTCACAAGAAAGAGAGAGAGAGAGAGGGAGTGGGAGGGACTTGAGAGAGAGGGAGAGAGAAAGACCTTAGAAGTGGGAGTGAAAGACCTGAGAGGTATGGCGAGAGAGAGCTAAGAGGGAGAGAGAGGGGGGGGAGAGGGAGGTATAGAGGGAAGGAGAGAAAGATATATATAGTTTGGAGGGAGAGAGGGAGAGAGGGAGAGAGAGAATGAGAGAGAAAGACTTGAGAGGGAGAGAGGGAGAGAGTCTTGAGAGGAATATGGAGAGAGGGAGGGAGAGAGGGAGAGAAAGAGTCTTGAGATGGAGAGAGAGATAGACTTGAGAGGGAGAATGGGAGGGAGAGAGTCCAAGAGAGAGACCTGAGAGAGATAGAGGGGTGCCTGATAGTGAGAGGGAGAGAGAGAAAGAGAGACTCCTGAGAGGGAGAGAGAGAGTTGAGAGGGAGAGCGGGAGGCAAAGAGGGAGAGAGAGAGACTTGAGAAGGAGAGAGAGAGAGAGACTTGATCTAGGGAGAGATAGAGACTTGAGAGGTAGAAAGGGTAGGGGGAGAGGAAGCTCTGAAAAACTTGAGAGAGAGAGAGAGGGGTGGGAGGAACCTGAGAGTGAGAGGGAGAGATATACGGAGAGTTGAGATGGAGAGAGGGATGGAGAGAGGGAGAGAGAGGGGGAAGAGGGGGAGAGAGAGACCTGAGAGAGAGGGAGAGAGAGAGAGAGAGTTGAGAAGAAGAATGTTTTCCCATGTTGGGACGGGCTCTAGAATAAGAAGTGATACAACCATCAAACAAAACCATTACAACTCAATTCAACATTCATGCCATTAAAAAATTCAAGTTTAATAACATGTCATTAGATCATTCATGTAAAAGACCATAAAATCATCATGAATAATGTGAAATGGTACATAAACACAATGATTATACATTAGACAAAAATCATCAAGTCATCAAACATGATGCATGAATAAACACTATATATACATACTATATACATTAACAAACACTAAATTAATAGATTATTTAATATTTATTACTAAATTTTTGTCTCATCATTATACTATTAAATATTCATAAATTCAACACTAAAAATATCCATCCAACAACATTCTTAATAAAATATCCATCCAACAAGATTCTTTATAAAATATCCATCCAAGATCAATTTTTTTATAAATATAAGATCATTGTCTTAATAAAGTTTTGTGGCTCTCAGTTGCATCTATTCATTTCTTTGTGTTTTCCTCTTTAGATTGAGACTGTCTCCTTTCCTCTAGCCATCGTTGATGCTCGTCTAAGTCCACTTCCATGGACCTACATGCATCAACAACAGTTTGCATTTTTTATGCAAAACACCTCAATAATGGGTGAACACATTCTTCATTTTGAATAGCATTAACTTGATCCTGAATGGTTCTAACATTCACATCGACTTGTTCTTGAAAGTGAGCACCATCGGGTGCAAGTGGTGGAGGTGGGGAGTGTAACACCCGTCGTGCAAACCCCAAAGGACAAAACAATGCACACATTTTTTTTTAAATAATACAAAGTAAACATATAACGAGAACATTAAAACATATTTACATTGCACATTAACACCATAACGTCAAGTCCTCTAGGGCACGCGAGGTCACATCGCATAAACAACACATAACAAAAAGATAAAAGATAAAGCTAAATGACATCTAAATTTACATTCATCATAACATTACAATATCCATTTATAGAAATACATCCATGTAACCATAATTGAAAGTATAATTACATCACGTGATACAACCATAATAAATCTCCTAAATGAATGGTTACAAAGGTGCATAAATAATACATCATCATTTGATACATTACATTTTCTCAATGAATGAAATACAATAAAATATCCCATGCATGTGGGATAAATACATAGTACAAATGATGACTGAATTACAAAATGAATATCTTGGTACAAGCTCCAACTGAAGAATGCTAAGAAGAACGAACGTTGATGGGGAACCCAACGGGTGCGGAGCACATTCCACCCAACCACGTGGGTTATAAATAACCCACCCCCCATGCTCAAAGGTGACAAGGAAGTAATCACGACCATGAATGCCATAAGACAACTCCAATAAAGGACAACATAATACAATAATTCCAAATACAACATCAAGGATTACAAAGAACATAAACTACAACATCCATGAGTCAACATAATAAACATAAAGCCATAAATATCATCACAAAAAAATAAAGGCAATAACCAATAACCAAGTAACCAAAGAAACAATCATCAAACATTTCTAAATGAATCTGAAACAACAATCAGAACACAATTCCAGAGGCAACCAAGAAACAAGGCATAAGGGCATCTAGTGGAGAGTGTCATTGCATTGCCTACATGGGTTATCCTGGCCCTTCCTCCAACTTGAGGCGTCAGCCCCCATCTATGGCTATCCTGGCCCTTCCTCCTACTTGAGGCGTCGACCCCATAGGGTGACTCATGCGAAGCCATTAACCTCTCCTGAAGACAAGGTTACGACTTTTCCGACCACGACCTTCTCAGTCTACCATTAGTCTGCAATAGCCCCAATGCATAGACAAGGTATCCAAGATTATCTTGTATGTTTTTACTACCCATCCCCCTAAGTTCTATTATTAGGTTTTCACTTGTTAATCTACTCTTACGTGGGTTATCCTGAGCCCTTCCTCCTTTTGAGGTTCCGGCCCCCACAAAGAGCCACTCTCCCAGAAGACCCCAAAACAATAACAAAATCAAAACAAGGCAAGGGTTGCACCATAAGGGACAGATCATATATCACAACCAAAGACATGTGAGGCATTACCCATCTCACTAAATACATAATCAAAGTCTCAACACAACTCGTACAACCCTTCCAAAATAATAATGCTAACAATTTGCAACACCATGAGGACATAATACGAGGACAAACATCCAATGATAAAATCATGACTCTAGAAACTAAGGTTTACAAAAAACAAATACAGGTTTTGAAAACAAACTAGGTTCCCACATCGATACACTAACACAAAATAAAATAGCATTAATCAAATCAATTTTACTAGATTGCACAATTTAAATTTAATTCATTCCCAATTAACTACTGAGATCAATTTCCCAAATTAATAAACATCGCAGCCATAAAATCAAATTTTCAAAATATAAAATAATATAACGTTGTGCTTATTTATTTTCTATATATATATATATATATATCGGTAATATATGTTTATTTTATTAATTTTAGAAAAGATTACAACAAATTTTTCCGGTTCTCACCAGAAAGAGAAACAACCGAAAGACTCCACACCAGAACAACAGACACCACAGAATAACAAATACAACAAAGAGACTCAGAACCAGTATCTTTATCACAACTACATTTTTGCTCCCCATCTTGGCCTTCCCTTGGTCTGAGACTGGAGGACCATAGAAAAGCTTTTTCATTTCAAATTCTTGTCTTTCCTTCCCTTTACGACTTGCCATCTGTCCTCCACCTTTTCAGCCTCCTTCTGCCAATCCCTTCCCTTCATTGCAAACCCGTCTTTTACCAATTCAAACTCCTCCCTCACCCAATCCCCAGATGCTTCATGCTGCCTCCATGGATCTTCCTCTAGTTGTTTCTCATTTTTCCCTTCCTTCACCTCACTCCTTACCCCTTTTTCCTTCAACTTTGCCAGGCCTGACTTCTCCCTACATTCTGGTGTTTTGGCTCCATGATGATTTTCAGCTGCTTTCCCATCCAAGGCATTTCCTTTATCACCATCTTTCACGCTGAGATCCTCAGTTGGGCCTGCCCTCCCCAACGACTCTAAGTCTTTGTTTATCTGAGGCAAATCAGGTATTTCCCCCGCCTTGGAAGGAGCTTTAGCCCGTTGTTCCATACTGCCCCCTTGCTTTTCAACTGCATAATGCCTTTGTGAGACATCCTGCCACCAAGTTGCTGGTTTAGTCCATCTGGGTTTTGCACATTGTGCAGCAATATGGCCAGTTTGGAAGCATCTCCTACAACAAAATGGTACCCCTTCATAGTCCAAGGGTTGTACCCAGCATCCTTTGGAGGTTTTAATTGAGACTTTTTCTGGAAGTGGCTTTGAAACATTCATCTCCACCAATATCCAGGCATAGGTGGAGTGCAAAAGATTAGAAGAGCCCTCATCAACCATCAGAAAATCCCCTAAAGAACTTCAAATGGCCTCTAAGCAAGACTCAAACCACAAATGAAGAGGTAGGTTTGGAAGTCTTACCCAAAGAGGGACTTTATCAAAAGTCTCAGAGGCAGGGTTAAAGGCTAGATGCCAAGGCTTCAGAGACAAAGCATATTTCTCCTCCCAACTCCAGAAGTAATTGCACAGAACTTTATTTCTATCTCCCACAAATTCAAAAACCACAGTAAAAAAACCCTTTGCAGCTGGGTAGATCTGGATACAACCTTCAACAATGGGTTCCCATTGCTCAGAAATCCATTTGTGCAAATCACAAAGTCGGGGCCAAAAATCCTTGAAACGACCTATTAAACCTAAATGTGTGAAAACTTCAATATTGTGCAAAACCTCCACCTCAAGCTCTTCTTGCAGACAAACCGTCGGTTCCTTGGCCTTGACATCAGTATTTGGTTTCCCAGACACCTGATGGAGAGGCTCCAAACGAGCATTCGCTCCCCCTGCCTCACTTCCCCTTGCATTTAGTCTGGACCTCGGTTCTACACATCCCTCACCT
Organism: Sequoia sempervirens; assembly: GCA_007258455.2. Classification (NCBI taxonomy): domain Eukaryota; kingdom Viridiplantae; phylum Streptophyta; class Pinopsida; order Cupressales; family Cupressaceae; genus Sequoia; species Sequoia sempervirens. Next base: position 186,483,942 of record VDFB02000002.1, read on the forward strand.
CATTCGCAACATTTCTCTGCACGCCAACCTGAGGTCAATTGCCCATTGTTGCTTCCCTCGCCCCTGCAACTCACGCCGCCCTCCTTTTTGCCTGAAGCTTGCACCAAGTTTTCGAGTCATTCTCCTGTCGCGTATGCTCCACAGCTCTGAGATGTGTTTGGAGGCCCAACGAAAAAGCCCTGCGACTCTTTCCTGCCTAGGCTCGATTCAGGAGGAACCCTAGCCTCAACTTCCCTCGGTAGTCGACCGTTATGCTCCATTGAAAAGTAATACGTAGCTTAGCATTTATATATATATATTTTAATATATATATAATTATAACATCCAGTGCAAATGTTTTTTTTTTAAAAGAATATAAATAAATAAATATAAATATATATTAAAAAAAAATTAATAAATGAATTAATGAAAAGAACCTATGGCCGCAGTCCTGCCATACGTGGACTGCGCATGGCAGTCCTGCGGCTGCTGTACGCGGAAGTCCGTATGGACTATTGTGTACAACCCGCGCGGCCCACAGGGGAAGGCGTGGGTACGGCCCAACCATCCCCACCTGCCCCCAATAAACTTAAAAAAAATTATAATAATTTTTTTTAAAACAAAACCTCCATAATAAATAAAAATGTTGACATTAGTACGATTCGGCTTAGAAGTCGAGAATATTGACACCAATTCATTTAACTATAAAAAAATTATAAATATAAATATATATATATATTATATATATATGTGTGTGTGTATATTTATATAATGTATATAATTAAAATATATATATATATGTATTTATATAATGTATATATATATACATATTTCTCAAAACCAACTTCTGTAGGAAAACTGATTATCAAACAAATGTATGTATATTATATAGATAGATATATATATACTCTAAAGGTATATATATATAAGAGTGTATAATCAAAATTTATTTGTTTTAGAAGAAATACAATGCTTTCTTTCATATCAAAACATAGACAAATTGGGCATCTTCATAAAATGAATATTGTTCTCAGTTATTTCCTAAAAGAGTTTTCTAAAACCTCATATAGTTTCTTTTCTCACAGAAATCATAGTTATCTATTTTTATTTTTCTTTGAATCAGAAAATTGAAGAAACAAGAAAATGGAACCTGGAGTCCTGCGTTGTTGAAAATTTGATGAAGCTTTGCTTGATCCCAAATGCCTTTTCGAAGAGCTCTCGTTCCTTCTTCAGAATTTCTCCACCCGATTTCCTTGTTCAAATTTCTAATCTAATACTTAATCCAGAATAACCTCTCTTTCAGAACAATGAAAACTAAAATAATTTACTACAGAAGAAGAACAAGGGAAAATCCCATTTCCAAAAACTCAATATTTTCTGTAAATTTTGCAAATTTTCCCGTGAATGAAAAATCTCACAAATTTGCTATTAAATAAAAATATCTCTTCTTTTTCGAAAGCTCTAAAAATCCAAATTAAAATAAATTTTCTAATTTTAATTCCAACTTTTCAGCCAAACTCAACACTCATTCGTCCTTTTATCTTTTCTTTCTTTTATTGATTTTTTTTCCATTTAACAATACTTTTTGTTTTTTAATTTTGATTTTGTAGTTTTACTTGCAATTCACACAATTTCATTTATTTAAATGATTTTATTTCATAATTATCCTCAATAACCTTATTTAATTAAATTATCAAAATGCTAAATTTTAAATAATTTAAATTACACTTTTTAAATAAATCCCAAGACTTTTAAAATAAAACTTTTATATTTTAATACAAATTATTCCAACACTATTATAAACATTTATTAACATCATTTAATTAAATAAATAACATCATACAAAACACCAATGTAAAATAAATACCAAAAGTACACTCACACAAACCACTATAACAAATTGCAAAAATAACAAAAGTCCAAGACACACAATACCACTCAATCAGGACGGTTTGACAACTTGGAACGGGGTGACTTCCTTGTCATCTTTGTTTCAACATCATGCCCGTTGGGTTAAATTGATGCTCGCCCTATCCTGCCGAAGCGGGTGGAATCGAGACTCTATACCTGCAATTCCTGCATACAAACAAGATCGTGTACATATATATATATATATATAATCAAATCATCACATTGTGAGAAGGAATTGCAGCGTAGCAGGGCACTCGCGAATGAGTGGTGCTACACTGTCCTCTCACGAAACTATACTAACAATTGCAATATCAACTATGAAATAATATTTCTAAACTAACTGATCACATCATAAAATGATTACTAATCCACTGCATCATAATATATTACTGAAATCAAATCAACATCACCAAACCATAATGTCATATCAAATATCCTTGTCCTCAAATGAAGTAGCATAATCACCAAACAGTCTAACTATCCAATCCACCAAACCAACCAATAAATAGTACTATCACAGTCTCAAGGTATCAAACAAAAGAATAGAAAAATAACAAGTCCAAACAATAACAGGAGGGGTATTACAGGGAGTTTCGAGGTGGAGTGGGTGGAGGTGGAGTGGTTGGAGCTGGATGGTGTGGATCCATGATTTAGATATAAGTGAGCCTGCATTAAATTTGTAATTGAAAAATGTAAGATACATGTTTAAAATCCCCTTAAACCATTCAATATAAATGACTTAATTGAATACAAATGAAAAAATGTGTAAAGCTCATTTATGTCTAAGGCGTGTAAATGGAAAATAAATAATTGTTAAAGTGATGTGAAATCTCATTGAAAATACATTAAATTTTTACCTCACTGCAATGTGGAAGTTGTTGTCAAACAAATTGCACCCGAGCACTTGAATAATTAAATTCAGCAATTTGTTGAAACATTGGATCAAACTCAGGTTGTGGGTGACCTATAATGAGATTGAACCTCTGGATTCTAGGTCGGCTTCCTATATGATGATCAATTAGGTACTTCAATGATTTTCTTTGAGAAAAGGGTAAGAAGGACTAAACTAAATGCATGAACTAAAATTAAAACCTCGATGATGCACCTAAATGATGGTAAACTTGCAGAATGATTCACAACTTATACCCTCAGGAAAATTTGTTAACACAGTCCAATTTGAGCACTTTGAACACATTAATAATTCATTAAAAGGTTGTATGTATTCTTTCCTTATTAAGGAAAACTGAGTTTTCACAAATTAGAGGAAAAAGAAAACAACTTTTGGGCACAATTAACGACCTGTGACGAACTGCAATTGTATATATGCATGCATAAACAAGATAGAAATTTGAAGGTTTCGAAAATGAAACTCATCAAAATTTCATTAAATTATTTAAACCATGCAAAACACCTGAAATTGGAAAGGTGAACTGTATTTCAATTAATATCATGAAGGAACACATCTGCAAAAAATGATAACCTATAAAGCTGTAAAACTATATTAAATCTAAAATGTTGAGTTACAAGATAGTCTTATTTGTTGAAGGAAAAGGTAGAAAACAAGAACTAGAGGAAAATGAATAATTTCCTTCAATATATACAAGAGGCATACACAAGCAGCCAATAATAGAAGTGGAAAAGAGAACTGAAGTAAAATGATAACTCCAAGGCTGAAATCCGAGCAGAACTGTAAACCCCGATAAAAATAGCTCCAAAAATAAGTAAACTGCACTCTCTGCTTTGAAAACTCCACCTCTCCATGCGCATGATAAAAAAACTGTGAACTGAAGCGAAACTGAAGAAGGAGGCCTATCTGCATGATCTGATCAACTGAAACTGAACTCGACTTGTGCATGATTGAAAAAAAATTAGTATTTTCGACATTTCTTTCCATGCATATTCTAAAAATAGCAGTTCGCATCTCCAACTGGAAGTTATAGTCATAAGGTCATCTTCACTTAACATTTATGTTTGCACTTTTAGATAGTTAAATAAATTAAATGATTTATATTTTATCATTTAATTTTTCAACTTTACAATATGTAATGCAAGGCATAAATATTAAGATTTATATCAAATGGAATTTTGACCTTATAAAACATGAGCCCATGCATAATTCTGAAATCTGCCACCACACTAGCATATTTTTTCAAAGTCTAAATCATGACCACCCTTGAGGATTGTATCATTGAGTCGACCACATGATTGCTAGTAATCTTGACTTAAGAGTCAAGGCCACGGGAGATGAATAAAGTATAATGATTAAATCAAAATCATTACTAAAAATCACCCTATTCTGAATTAGGGCAGACAAAAGCATTGAACCCTAATATTTGTTCATTACTCACTTTGCAACTTTGTGCACAGGCTGCTGCCACCATGATCTCTGGTAAGAGTTTGGACTGAACTAGAGCTCGAAACTCAAGTTTATACTGTTGTTTCATGTAAATTTTTTGAAGATTTCCTCAGTGAAATGCGTGGTAAGCTTTTTTTTAGCCAAATCTAGACATTCTTTCTAATTTTGAAACTATTTTATGGTTTCTTGGTTGTGGCCATGACCATATGTTGATGTCTTTTTGCTTCTTTACTTCCTCTGTGCTCTCCTTATTTCTTTGGGATAGCACCATGAGACATTGGTCGCAGGTTTGAATGGATTTTAAACAACAAGCTTGTGTGTAAGCTTTCTATCACTGAATCATGTATTTGAGCTCCATATTTTTCCCTTTATTTCTAAGAAAATGCTCTTTTAGAGGCCATGGCTTGAATGCGTTGTATCTTCTCTATCATAGAATGGACCTATGTATGATATCCAAGTGTATTCCTCCTTTTGGATTTCATGTTAAGGGCTTGATAGTCTATGCAGGCCGCGAGCTCTATATTCATTTGCATGCTCGAGGGTTTTGATGTATTCAATTGAATACTGGGTATATTAATCTCATTAATTCCATTGTAGAGGCAGCCTCTTTATAACCTTCATGGCTTGGTAATGAATCACTGCATATTAATATGCCTTGAATGACCCTTTCATATGATGGATTGTCTTCATGTTGCCTCTTGAATTCTTCTATTGTCATCATCTGGAGATCACCATCTAGTTTAACCCTCTATCTTCCTGTTGATTGTCCCTCTATATGTATCTTGGCTGTCACTTGTATGATTGGTAACGTATGACTACTCTTCATTGTTTGATGTTGTATAGAACTAATATGAAACTGCTAATCTATTCATTGTCTTGCAAGAATGGCATCATATCTGCCATGGTACTGTGCTTTAATCACTACATTATGCCATAGATTGTGTATATGTGACTATCAATTGTCCATGTTCTGCTCCTATAGGTTACTGGCACTTTATGAGACTTGTCCCTATTGGTTGCATGATCAACACCTTTCATTTCCATCACTGCTATTGTCATTTGATATTCATTATATAATTCATGATCAAATTTATGGTATGCCTACAAATACACTGATGTTGATGTCTTTGATACAAAAATGCAAAAACATGTAAATTGCATTGTTGTACTCCTGATGATAATCCTAAGTTGCATTTTATGACATAGCTTCTTGGTTCTTGTATTTACTTCAGTAGCTATAAATACATTTTATTGCTCAATGCAAACATCATCTATTTGTTTAACTCTAAGAAAGCAACTCTAAGTATAATATTTAATCATGCTGCTAGCTGCAACCTCCCAGCATAATGTGCCCTCCTGTTGCATTGTCACTGTGCACATCTATCTGTTGTGGAATTTTTCTATAGGTGAACACTTTTCATTATACACTTGTTATAACACAGTCCTTGAACATATATTACAATTATATCTTCATTTGTCTCCTTTGAAGTAATGTTTACTTACAGTCATATAGACTTTTTTCCTAAAAGCTATGTGGACTGTTTTCTTGATGATAAAGTTGAAGATGTATCTTATAATATAGTTGTACAACTCTATGATTGCTTTCCTTGATTATGAGTTTGAAGTTAAATTGTTCCTCTTGAGTCTTCTGTAGACTGTATATGTTCTTTGGAGTTGTAAGAAACAATTGATTTATTGAATGCTCTCCTTTCCCTTCAGTATAAAGGGGCTCAATGCCTCATCAAAAAGTGAATATAAATGAAAGGCAGAGCTGAAACAAGAGATGAAAAATTCCATCAATGCTCTCTTAATATATTTTTTTAATTGTTCCTTTGAATGATGAGCAAAATATAATTGCTCAATCTATTTTACCATGCTATTATACTACTTGATGACAATCCTAGATGATGACTATTTCTTTGATGCTTTAATAACTCTCATATATGAACGTTGAATGAGAGAATACCTTATGATATGTTGGGCTCAACCCTTGTGGGAGCCCGTTTTACTCCACATATCTGATAAGATGATCATGAACATAATGAACCTGTTCCTGCACATTGAAACAAACATGTTAGCAAAATAAAAGAAGCTGAAAGCTTTCCTCTTGAGTTTTATGCCTTTGAAATCTGAAATCATCTAATGGATGCTTGATCAAATGTATACTATATTTTTGTTGGTAGCGTAGGCATATGATAGGATTTGATTCGCATTTCTCTAACCACACTTCTATCAACCTTGTAGGTGCATCAGAGATTGGAGCTGGAGCTGGAGCCACAATTGAAGACCTCAACTTGTCAATGATTCGTCATTCCAAGCAATGACGAATCACTTTCTACCCTATGCCTTCTTTATTCTCAGTTGTATAATCTACTTTACTTCATGCACCCCTTATTTGATTATGAAAATCAAATTGAGTTACTCCCACGGCTTGTGTGGGATTCTGGTTTATACATTATGAATAAAATAAAATAAATTATGCAAACTTATGATATCATTTTGAGATGTTTTTTGCATAATATTACTGAAATTTACACTATAATGAAACATTGCACAATAATGAGTACTTAGCAGAAAATTTTGAACTTCTGTACCTTTGATTTGAATTTTCAATTCAACTCTACCTGTTTGAGTTGGTAGTGAAAAATAGGTAACAGAAGTGTTAAGCTCCAAATTGATTCAACAAAGGTGGAAGTGTTATGCTCCAAATTGCCAATACTATGTGAATCTATATACATAGTTAGTAATGGTTAAACAAAACTTGTCCCTGCAGCCATAGGGAAATGGGAAAAGTTAATGGGCAATAATCGATGGGTTGTGCAGGAGACTATCATTTGTATATGATTCAATATAATAGCCTCTTGCATAGCACATTGATTATTACCCATTCACTTCACCCATTTCCCTATGGTTGCAGGGACAAGTTTTGTCTGGTCAGTACTAACAATGGATCTAGATTCACCAAGAATCAGAAATTTAGAGCACTTCCAACAAGGATCCTTTTTTATTTTGAGAGCTAAGGAGAGTCAAAACAATTAAAAAATTAATAAAATAAAAAATTGTTTAGGAAAGAAATACTAATTTAAAAATAGGAAACAAAGGAAAAATTTAAGAAACATGAAAATAAGTGAAAGAATAATGAAAAATAAAGAATGTAAAACAGTTTTAAAAAATGGAGAAAAGAGGTAATGAAAGTTCTATTTTATGTTTGTTTAGTATGCTAGGTTCAATTTTATGTTTTTTTTCTAGTAATAAAGGTTCCATTTTTTGTTTGATGTTTTTTATTTTGTTTTTCACTAACTAGGGTTTCAAAAAAAAATTCTAACTTTAAATAGAAATGAAAAAATTCAAAAAATATACAAAAAATACAAAAAAAATCTTATATTTATCACTAATTAGCAAAAAAATTGAAAAAATGCAAAAAAAAATACTTGGAGGTCGCTGGAGGTCACTGCTCGACTACTGCATCACCAAAATGAGGACTAGTTCATGAAAATGAGGAAGAATTTGCATTATAAAGTCCTCAAAGAAATGGATATCCATTACAAATGGATATCCATTTCGTGGAAGTATACTAAATTCCCATGTGGCTTCAATTAATTGGATAAAAAATGGATATCCATTATTAATGCATATCCATTTATTATATCATAAATTTATTGTCTTTATTATTCAAGGGGTAAACGCTTTTGACCGGAGCTATGAACCGGAATACAACCATTCAACAATACCACCCCAATGGGGTTTGAACCTTGGTGGCAAGAACAACAATGCCACCTTTAAACCAACACACCATGCCAATACCGGCTATCATAAATTTATTGTATATATATAATATATTATACATTATATATTATATATTATATATTATATATATATATATATATATTATATATTATATATTATATATTATATATTATATTATATATTATATATTATATATTATATATTATATTATATATTATATTATATATTATATATAAGATATTTTATTGTATAAATTATACAATATATATTATATTATATATTATATATTATATATCATATAATGTATATTATATATTATATAATATGTAATATATAATATATATGAAATATATTATATATTATATAATACATTGTCTCTATTTGAAAATGAGAGAACAAAATAGATATCCGCTAAAAACAGATATCCATTTTTTTTAATTATAAATTTATTACATATAAATATACTATACATTATATAATATATATTATATATTAAATATATTATAGTATATATTATATATAATATATACTATAATATATATTATTTATATTCTAGATATATTATAAATATATTAAATATATTATATAATATATTCAATACATCGTATCCCTTTGAAGCCTCCATCTCCCTTTCAGATATATTGTTTAGGGTTTAGGGAGAGAGGGAGAGTGGGGGAGAGGGAGAGAGTGGGAGAGGGTGGGAGAGGGTGGGAGAGGGGATGGGAGAGGGTGATAGAGGGTGAGAGAGAGTTAGAGAGTGGGAGAGAGTAGGAGGGTGGGAGAGGGTGATAGAGAGGGTAGGAGAGGGTAGGAGAGAGTTGGAGAGTGGGGGAGAGTGGGAGAGAGGGTGGGAGAGGGTGCGTTGGAGAGGGTGGGAGGGAGTGGGTGAGAGTGGGAGAGTGGGAGAGAGTGGGGGAGAGGGTGGGAGAGTGGGAGAGAGGGTGGGAGAGAGGTAGGAGAGGGTGGGAGAGAGATGGAGAGTGGGAGAGAGTGGGAGAGAGATGGGAGAGGTAGGAGGGTCGGAGGGAGTTGGAGAGTGGGAGAGAGGGGGAGAGGGTGGGAGAGAGGGTGGGAGAGAGTTGGAGAGCTGGAGAGGGTGGGAGAGGGTGGAAGAGGGTTGGAGAGTTGGAGAGAATGGGAGAGGGTGGGAGAGGGTAGGAGAGGGTTAGAGAGGGTCAGAGAGGGTGGGAGAGAGTGGGAGAGAGGGTGGGAGAGGGTACGAGAGAGGGTGTGAGAGCGTTAGAAGGTGGGAGAGGGTGGCACAGGGTGTGAGATGGTAGGAGATATTTGGAGAGTGGGAGAGAGTAGGAGAGGGTATGAGAGGGTGGGAGAGGGTGGAGAGAGTGGGAGAGAGGGTGGGAGATGATGGGAGAGAGGGTGGGAGAGAGAGTGGGAGAGGTTGGGAGAGGGTGGGAGAGAGTGGGAGAGGGGGTGTGAGAGGGTGGACATGAGAGGGTGTGATGGGGTGGGAGAGGTAGGAGGAGGGTGGGAGAGGGTAGGAGAGTTGGAGGTTGCATAGGGTGGGAGAGGGTGTGAGAGAGGATGAGAGAGGTTGAAGGTGGGAGAGAGTGGGAGAGAGGGTGGGAGGGTGCGAGAGGGTGGGAGTGGGAGGCGGTGGGAGAGGGTAGGAGAGGGTGGGAGAGGGTGCGAGAGAGGGTAGGAGAGAGGGGGAGAGGTTGGGAGAGGGTAGGAGAGGGTAGGAGAGGGTGGGAGAGGGTGTGAGTGGGTGGGAGAGGGAGGCAGAGAGTTGGAGAGGGTGGAAGAGGGTGGCAGAGAATGGGAGAGAGGGTGGGAGTGTGGGAGAGAGGGTGCAAGAGGGTTGGAGAGGGTAGGATAGGGTGGGAGAGAGTGGGAGAGAGGGTGGGAGAGGGTGTGAGAGAGATTTGGAGAGTGGGAGAGGGTGGGAGAGAGTTGGAGGGTTGGAGAGGGTGGGAGAGAGGGTGGGTAGGAGAGGGTGGGAGAGGGTGCGAGAGTTGGAGAGTGGGACAGGGTGGGAGAGAGTAGGAGAGAGGGTGGGAGAGGGTAGGAGAGAGTTGGAGAGTGGGAGAGGATATGAGAGGGTGGGAGAGGGTTCGAGGAGGGTTTGAGAGGGTGGGAGGTGGGGGTGAGGGTGGGATAGAGTTAGAGAATGGGAGAGAGTGGGAGGTGAGAGAGGTGGGATGGTTGGAGGCGTTGGAAGTGGGAGAGTGGGAGAGGGTGGGAGGGTAGGAAGTGGGAGAGGGTAGGAGGGTGGGAGAGGGTGGGAGAGAGTGGGACAAAGGGTGGGAGAGTGGGAGAGGGTGGGATAGAGGGTTGGAGAGTGGGAGAGGGTGGGACACAGGGTAGGAGAGAGTGGGAGAGAGGGTGGGAGAGGGTAGGAAAGAGTTGGAGAGTGGGAGAGGGTGGGAGAGAGTGGGAGAGAGGGTGGGAGAGGTTGTGAGAGAGGGTGGGAGTGGGTGGGTGAGAGAGGGTTGGAGTAGGGTTTATAGAATGGGATACTGTAAATTATTTATTTATTATATTAAATATATTAATATAATATTAATATATATAATATATATTAATATAATATTAATATATACTATATATATTAATATATATTATATATTAATATATATTATATATTAATATATATATATATATATTAATACATAATAAATATTAATATATAATAAATATATATCATATGTCAAAAGAAATCATAATTCTTAAAGTTCAAATAATAGATATTCGTTTATTATAGATATCCATTAATATTATATATATGTTTTGTGTATTAGTGGTTTACGCAACAAAATATATTAATATTAATATATAATAATTAATATCAATATACATAATATATATATATTATATGTTAATATATAATATATATTAACATATAATATTATATATATAATATATAATATATTAAAATATAATATTTAATGTATATCAATATATAATATATATTATATATATTATATAACATATGATATTGTAATAACAAAGGTGACTGATATTTGTTCTGTTTATTAGTGGGTTATACACTTGGACGAGCAGAAATATATATATATATATATAATATATATTATATATTAATATATAATATATAATATATATTAACATATCATATATAATATAATATATATTATGTATTAAAATATAATATATAATATATATTATATATTGATATATGATATTGATGTAGGAGCATCCAGTGGTGTAAGGGCAATCTTGCATCACTCAAAAAATGCATTCCATTTATGTTTCCTTTGGTTAGCTTTTCTAGATGTCTTTGCATTTCTGGATACCCTTTTCGTCATAATGTAAATCTTCACTTTCAGTTTTTCTTTTCTGTTTTTTCTGGTCAACTGTTATTTTTAGTAGGTAGTAGAATTTGAAGGTGTTTGGGGACAAAAATTATATGGGAGGATTCGAAATGGAAAAATAAGAAGATTGGCGAAAGAATTAGGTCGAGAGCATTCCCAGTTTAAAAGATATTGCAGTTTCAGTCTCCCAAAAATGCACCTAAAAACCTTCCAAATCAGGTTTGAGGCACTAAATGCCCCCAAAACAGCCCAAAAACTTGTCAAAATCAGCGTAGTGGGTTTCGAGCACATTCTTGACTTCGAGACCTTTCGGACGGTTTAAACAATTCAAAAAATGGAGTCTCAGATCAAAAGTTATGGCTCCTGGAAGTTGGTAGGAGATAAACCCAAGGGATGGGACCTGATCTTACCCCAGGCAGAATTTGCTTACAACAATTCTGTCAATAGAAGTACGGGAAGATCACCATTCCAAATTGTGTATGGAGGTAGTCCCAAAACTACTCTAGAATTGAGGAAGATGGACCAAGAGAAGAAGACTAGTGTCGAAGCTGAAGACTTTGCAGAGCACATCAAGAATGTACATGAAGAGGTAAGAGAACATATTAATTAGATGAATATACAGTATAAGGCTAAGGCAGATCAAAAGAGGAGGAATAAGGAGTTTCAATTAGGTGATGAAGTGATGGTCCAATTAAGGAAAGAAAGGTTTCTAGTGGGAACCTATAACAAATTAAAGATGAAGAAGTTTGGTCCCTGTAAAATTTTAAAGAGGCATGATTCAGGGAATGCATATGAGGTAGAGTTGCCAGATGGAGTCAACAATTCCCCTGTGTTCAACATTTCAAATTTGATAGAGTATTATGAAGGTGGCACAGAGGAAGTACCAGCAATGGAACAATGTGGCATTCCAGCATCTACTTCAGAGAAGGAGGAGATTGAAGCAATCCTAGATAGCCGTGTGGGAAGGAGTACCAGAAACAGGCAATATGAAGAATAACTGGTGAAGTGGAGAGGAAGGCTTGTGGAAGACTCATCATGGTTGTCTAAGGCAGAGGTTGACCATTTGGATTTTCCTCAACCATCTGAGACGTGACGGGGTCACTTCTCAAATTACCCTAAGTGTCCGATGCAGGAGCATCTAGTGGTGTAAGGGAAATCTTGCATCACCCAAAAATATGCATTTCATTTATGTTTCCTTTGGTTAGCCTTTTGTAGATGTCTTTACATTTCTAGATACCCTTTTCGTCATAATGTAAATCCCCACTTTCAGTTTTTCTTTTCTGCTTTTTCTAGTCAACTACTATTTTTAGCAGGTAGTGGAATTTGAAGGTGTTTGGGGAAAAAAATTATATGGGAGGATTCATAATAGAAAAATAAGAAGATTGGCGAAATAATCAGGACGAGAGCATTCCCAGTTTGAAAGATATTGCAGTTTCAGTCTCCCAAAAATGCACCTAAAAACCTTCCAGATCAGGTTTGAGGCACTAAATGGCCTTGAAATGGCCCAAAAACTTGTTGAAATCGGCATAGCGAATTTTGAGCACGTTCTTGACTCCGAGACCTTTCTGATGATTCAAACAATTCAAAAAACGGAGTCCTAGATCAAAAGTTATGGCTCCCGGAAGTTGGTAGGAGATAAACCTAAGGGATGGGACATGATCTTACCCCAGGCATAATTTTCTTAAAATAATTTTGTCAATAGGAGTACGGGAAGATCACCATTCCAAATTATGTATGGAGGTAGTCCCAGAACTGCTACATAATTGAGGAAGATAGACCAAGAGAAGAAGACTAGTGTCGAAGCCGAAGACTTTGCAGAGCACATCAAGAATGTAAATGAAGAGGTACGAGAACATATTAATAAGATGAATATGCAGTATAAGGCTAAGGTAGATCAGAAGAGGAGGAATAAGGAGTTTCAAGTAGGTGATGAAGTGATGGTCCACTTAAGGAAAGAAAGGTTTCCAGTGGGAACCTATAACGAATTGAAGATGAAGTTTGGTCCCTGTAAAATTTTGAAGAGGTGTGATTCAGGGAATGCATATGAGGTAGAGTTGTCGGATGGAGTCAAAATATTTCAGATTTGACAGAGTATTATGAAGGTGGCACAAAGGAAGTACCAACAATGGAATAGTGTGGCATTCCAGCATCTACTTTAGAGAAGGAGGAGATTGAAGCAATCCTGGATAGCCGTGTGGGAAGGAGTACCAGAAATAGGCAATATGAAGAATAACTGTTGAAGTGGAGAGGAAGGCCTGTGGAAGACTCATCCTGGATATCTAAGGTAGAGGTTGACCGTTTAGGTTTTCCTCAACTATCTGAGATGTGATGGGGTCACTTCTTAAATTACCCTAGGTGTCTGATATAGGAGCATCCAATGGTGTAAGGGAAATCTTGCATCACCCAAAAATATGCATTCCATTTATGTTTCCTTTGGTTAGCCTTTTGTAGATGTCTTTGCATTTTTGGATACCCTTTTCGTCATAATGTAAATCCCCACTTTCAGTTTTCCTTTCCTGCTTTTTCTGGTCAACTGCTATTTTTAGCAGGTAGTGGAATTTGAAGGTGTTTGGGGACAAAAATTATTTGGGAGGATTCATAATGGAAAAATAAGAAGATTGGCGAAAGACTCAGGCTAAGAGCATTCTCGGTTTGAAAGATATTGCAGTTTCAGTCTTCCAGAAATGCACCTAAAAACCTTCCAGATCAGGTTTGAGGGACTAAACGGCTTGAAAACTTGTCGAAATTGGTGTAGCAGATTTCGAGCATGTTCTTGACTCTGATACCTTTTCGACGGTTCAAACAGTTTGAAAAATGAAGTCTCGAATCAAAAGTTATGGCTCCCGGAAGTTGGTACACTTTCAAAATGTGCTAATTTTCGAATGATGTTTTAAATTTTGAATTTCAAATTGTAATTTGTGGCGCCAAACCACCAAAATATGATAATTTAAATGTTGTTTAGCCCCAAAAGGGAAAAATGAGCTATTATGGGGGGGATTTTCTTATTTTTGTAGCTTTTTGGGGAAAAAGAGTTCACATGCTATGAAAAGGGATTCTGTAGTGACTGTAATTTTCTATAGCTTGCATGTATTGCAAAGCTTGAGGATTTGTGATCCTCTGCATGTAAAAAGTAAATATTTTGAATAATAAAATTATTCTCTAGTTTTGTGCATAAATTTTTGTGTCTCGGGTTGCACCCTCGTCAGATATATATTATATAACATATGACATTATAATAACACTACAGGTGACAGATATTCGTCTATAATGGATATTCGTTTAATAACGGATATCCATTATAGACGAATATATAAAAAAATAAAAAATGGACCTTTTTGAGTATTTTAACGGTCCCTACATTCTTTTTGTCGCAAAAATATCATGTTTTTTGTCTACATTAGATGAAATTTATCTTTCCAAAGATTCTCTTACACTTTTTGTAGAATTCCAATCATTTGTGTGTTTTTTTTGTTTGTGCAATGGGGAGCAGCAATCAGCGTAAGAGAAAAGGTAAAAGGAAACTTATAGCAGATCAAATTGAAGCATATAGAGTAAAAGATAGAGAAATTCATAGGAAAAAAAGACAAGGTATGCAAAATATTCAAATTGAAGCTTCTTCCAAGCCATTGAATGTTAATTCAAGTGAAGATGAAATAGGAATTGAAAATATTGAACATCATATTCAAATTGAAAATGAAAACATTGAAATTGAAAATGTGCAAATTGAAAATGAAAATGTGAACAACATTGAGAATGAAAATGTTGTTGAAAATGTTATTCAAAATGAAATTGTTATTGAAAATGTTGAAAATGAAAATGTGGTTGAAAATGAAATTATTTTTGACAATGAAAATGTTGTTCAAAATGAAATTGTAATTGATAATGTTGAAAATGAAAATGTGGTTGAAAATGAACCTTATGCATCACCTAATTACAATAGAACCCATAAATGGTTGGTTGAAATAGATGAGAACATAATTGATAATCTTCAAGGAAAAAGGTCACAACGAACACTTCATTTGTGGGCTACGGAATTGTTCAATGAATTCTTTTCCTATAAGACATTAACTGAACAATGCCAACTTCTTGTGCAATTACTTAAGATTTACAAAATGAGACCATTATTAAAAAAATTGAAGATTCATCTTTAAAAAAAACGGAAAAAAATAGTCTTATTGTAAAAAATATTTTTAATGCTCTAACCTCTATTGGAAAGACTAGTAAGGAAAAAGATAAAAGGGTTACTCGAAGAGTGATCACAACCTCACCAGTAAGCCATCATTTGAAAAATGATCATTTAATGAGACAAACTTGTATTGATTTTAACTTAAATCATAAAACATTGAATAGAGCACTATCAACAAGAGGAAGACTCGATAGTGCTCTTCAAAATGATACGTGGGCTTTTAGTGGGAGGCTTCCACTTGTTGATAAAAATCTAACCGATAATGTAAAGATGCAAATTGAACAATATTGAAATTATCACTGTAGAGTATCACCGAACGTAAAGGATGTTTTAAAGTTACGAATTGGCAATAGAGATCGTACACCGCATCCTAAACATTTTTTGGAATGTAGCCAAATAATTTTGTATAAACAATTTTGTCAAGAACATCCACATTTGCAAATCTCGCAAAGGGCTTTTGAGTTTTGCAAACCATTTTATTGTGTTCCTATTAAGGTTCGTAATACATGTAAATACCATGTTGAGTTTTCAATGTATCCTGAATTGTTATGCCATATTTGTTCTACTATGCATACTGACAAAATGCTGCAAGAGTGTCATGCAGTGCAACTTCCCAAGTCATCTAGGGAGTTGTTAGATTCATTTTTATGCATTAGAGGTGATGGTTTCTTATTTTATAAAAATGATTGTTTAAATGAAACGTGTTTTCAATGTGCTAGTTTATCGAAGTTTGTAACATGATTTCATGAGGGTAGTGATCATGATTTTGGTAACAAAATTGTTGAGAAAAATAAATATGAGACAGTGAAATACACATTGAAGAGTGGAGGTGAGGGTTCTAAATGCGAGTTGGTGGCAAGAGAGGTAAGTATTGCTGATTTTATTTCAGATTTTAAGAAAAATCTTTTCTATAAGTATGCAAGGCATAGCCACAGGTCATAGTGGTTGGATTGGAAATTTAGGATGTGTAAGGAATCTTTCCCCATTGGAACTATTGTATCTATAGTTGATTTTTTTGAAAATTACACATTGCAACCACAAAATGAAGTTCAATCACAATATTATAATTCTATTCAAATTGTTATTTTTGTCCACATAACATATAGGCATTCCCCTGATAGTACAAAAGAGGATAGGAAGATAATTAGGGAGTACCATTTTTACATGAGTGATGATAGATCTCATTCATCCGAGTTTGTACAACATTGTTTTCAAAAAAAAATTGAGTTCTTGCAGGAAAAAAGAATTGCAATGGGTCAACATTTGATTTGGTCAAATAATTGCATAGGTAAATTCAAGAATGCTCGCATGTTTTATTGGTTGAGCAGGATGCATATAGAGAAGGGTGTACCACATATTTGGAGTTTTTTTTAACCTAGGCATGGAAAAGGTGAGCATGATGGTGAAGGTGCATGTGTGAAGAGAGCTTTAGTTAAGGAACAAATGAAGATTGGAGGTGGTGCAAAATTCAGTGATGCACGTTCTATTGTGGATGGGTGAACCTATGCACTATCACAAGGAGGGACACTTGATTCACGAGTTAGTAGGTTCTTTTGGTTGGTTGAGGAGGGAACAGTGGGAGACAGAATGGAATGTCAAAAAATTATAGATTCTTTAAAGATGTATTTAGTTCGAAGCTCAGATGCGAGTGCATGGGCCATATAGACACGAAAGATGGCTTGTTTTTGTTAGAATTGTATTTAGTGTGATTGGGATCAGTGTGAATCAAGTGAATGGGTAGATACATGGATTCTATAGTACCTAACCCCTTTATATGTAGCACAATCCTCATTACAAGATGTAATGGAAATTTCACTTGACTACGTTCATCTTTCAGATCTTGTACAACCAAGACATGTCTATGTAGTTGTAGCACCGCAGGGGAATGAAGAGGGATCAGACTATTGGTTGGAACGATGTGTATAGGGAAAGAAAAAGCTAACACAACTGATGACAGATGATGATGGCTTCATGTATCCTACAAGTTCATTTTTTCTTTCTCGAACTTGGTTGCATTACCATTTCACCATTGTTTAGGTTGTTTACAATAATATAGATTTGTTATTCTAAGTATATTTAGATGTTGATAAAAAAATTATGATCACGCAAGTTCAGTTGTTGTTTTTAGAACTTGGTTGTGAACATATATGATTAGAAAGAATGATCTACCTGCACTTGAATATTATGAGAAACAAAAAAACATTCTGATGTATTCGCACCTTGTTATAGCAACAAATGTTAAGCTATTGAGACATCATACTAGACCAAAAAAAAAAAAACTATGGACAATTAATAGTGTTGATCATGAAGCATTACTAGAAACTCTAAAGGTAAGAGATGAACCTGTAGGGACACTTTAGTAGTAGATCATTTGTTGTATGGGATAGGTATGATATTATTCATCACATTTTGATATTGTTTATCTACTAAGGTTCATTATTTAGGTTTTTTAGAATAATATAGATTGGTTATTCTAAGCATATTTTATAGTTTGCATTACCAATTCATCATCATTCAGGTTGTTTAGAATAATATAGATTTGTTAGTCTAAGCATCTTTCCTATTGTGATGATATAGATATCTCATTTGAAGTATATTGTGATATTCCTAATACGATAGATCATGGACCTGCTACAACAATAGCCAACTCTAATCGTTTGGGATAGGTATGGGACATATTAGAATAATATAGATTGGTTATTCTAAGCATCTTTTGTAGTTTGCATTACCATTTCATCATCATTCAAGTTGTTTAGAATAATATAGATTTGTTAGTCTAAGCATCTTTTCTATTGTGACAATATAGATTTCTCATTTGAAGTATATTGTGATGTTCCTAGCACAATAGATCATGGACTTGCTGCAACAATAACTAGCTTTGATCCTTTGGGAGAGGTATGTGAGAGATTAGAATAATATAGATTGGTTATTCTAAACATCTTTTATAGTTTGCATTACCATTTCATCATTAATTAGGTCATTTAGAATAATATAGATTTGTTATTCTAAGCATCTTTTCTATTGTACGTAGTTTGACTACTACCTTAATGGTTTGTGTAGGTGGTTCACTCTAGAACATCAACATGCTACTCTTGCGGAAGAGTGTGTCGACCACGAAGGCAATGCGAGCTCTATTTCCTTCCCCTAATAGGAAATGACTATGTATTAGGGTTGTTTGTTATATGCCTACATGGCATTTTGTAAATCCTATATTTGATAGAAATTATTGAATGATAATATCATGCATATTGTGTACACTTTACGTGTATTCAAGTGTATACTTTACAACTTTTGTGTATACTTTGTCACTTATGAGTATTGCAATGTATACTTTACGACTTAGATGTTTTAAAGTGTATACTTTCTATTCATGTGTGTAGTTCATGACTTAAGTGTATTTGAGTAAATGAATCACTTTTTCACTTACTGAAAAGGAACAAAACAAACCCTAAACCCCTTTGCACCTTTACATCGTATCCTTCTGACCCTTTTTTCCATCAACTGAAAACTCATCACCGTGGGAAAATAAATCCGAGATAGAAAAAATGGAGAGAGGTTATTGTAGAGGATCCCAACACAATCCCATAGCCTCAGACAGAAATTCTATAGGCATCACGGTTTCTGAGAAATAGAGATTCAAATATTACTGTCTTTTAGCACTTTGGACTCTGAAGGGAAATCACCGGTCCAATGTAGCTCAAAGTGATTCGTTTTATTTGGGTGAAAAAGAGAACCATACCTAGCATAAACGTACCCATCTAGATGTGTTGGAATAGTCTGCTTGGTCCTATGAATTGCAAAATGAAAGTTGCACCAGTTTGCAACATTACATTGCTTGCATTTGACAACTTTTTCCTCAACTGAATACTCATCACCGAGGGAAAACACCTCCAAGATAGCAAAAACTGAGAGAGGTTATTGTAGAGGGTCTCAACACTATCCCATAGCCTCAAACAGAGTGTCTATAGGTGTCACGGTTTCTGAGAAATATCCCTTCAAAGATTGTTGTCTTTTAGCACTTTGGACTCTTAAGGGAAATTGTCGGTCCAATGTAGCTCAGAGTGACTCGGCGTATTTGGGAGCATAAAGAGGACCATCCCTAGTGTAAACATACTCATCTGGACGTGTTGGAACAGTCTGTTTGGTCCTACGAGTTGCAGAACAAAAGTTACACCACTTTTCAACTTTACACTGCTTGCATCTGACAACTTTTAACTCAACTGAAAACTTGCCACCGCGGGAAAACGCATCTGAGATAGAAAAAACCGAGAGAGGTTATTGTAGAGGGTCTCAACACGATCCCATAGCCTTAGATGGAGTCTATAGGCATCACGGTTTCTGAGAAATAGCCCTTCAAAGATTGTTGTCTTTTAGCACTTTGGACTCTTAAGGGAAATCGTCGGTCCAATGTAGCTCAGAGTGATTCGGAGTATTTGGGTGCAAAAGAGGACCACCCCTAGTGTAAACATACCCATCTAGACGTGTTGGAACAATTCGTTTAGTCCTATGAGTTGCAGAATGAAAGTTACACCACTTTGCAACTCTACACTAGCATCTGATAACTTTTTCCTCAACTAAAAACTCATCACCACGGGAAAATTCCTCTGAGATAGAAAAATCCAAGAGAGGTTATTGTACAGAGTCCCAACATGATCCCATAACCTCTGACAAAAAATTTGTAGGTGTCACGGTTTCTAAGAAATAGCCCTTCAAAGATTGTTGTCTTTTAGCACTTTGGACTCTTAAGGGAAATCATTGGTCCAATGTAGCTCAGAGTGATTCAACGTATTTAAGTGCAAAAGAGAACCATCCCTATCGTAAACATACCCATCTGGGCATGTTGGAGCAGTCTGTTTGGTCCTACAAGTTGTAGAACGAAAGTTGCACCACTTTGCAACTTTACATTACTTGTCAAAATTGCAACTTATTGTCAAATGATGGAAGTTCAAGAGTCATCTTGTTGTAGTTCATTGGAAAATAGTTGCAATTTCTTTGGTCATGGCCCAATTAGATAGGAATTAGATGTTAGAAGGGTTTGGGAGAGTAGGGGAGGTTAATCGAGGTTTGGGTATGATGCCCTAGACGTGAAAAGTGTGGTTTTTGAGTGAAATTGGGAGGTTTAAGGGTGTTAGTGATTGAAATTTGTTGGGGCAGCAATTTCTAAAGGTGTATTAAGCATATGCAGACTTCTATAAATGTGTTTGAGGTGTTGTTTGAGTGAGATAAGTGTGGAAATGCATACTTTCAATTAACCCCCTTATAATCTAGGAAAAATGAGGGTTACATGATTGAGTGACATTGATTTTATCCAGATGATTATATTAATTTTGAATGAACACTATAACATGAAATGCATTTCATTAAGTTGTATCCACTTTTCATTAATTTTCACTTCTTTTGAAATAAAAATCAGCTGCACAGTTCATTACATGACTTTAAAAAACAAAATAATGTCAAATGTAAATTCATTCAATAGAGCTTGAAATCATGGGTATTCTCAAAATGAGTGTTTGATAAAAATGTATTGGTAGACATGTATGAAAAATGTGGTACAATAGAAAAGGAAATTCATTGTTTGAAAAATATCCTCAAAGAAATAGATGGATTACCAATTGTAATTCATAAGTTCTATTAAAATGTTATTTCGTTAATCTATAACATACATTATCAATCATAACTTTAAACAATTCTACGATAATTATACATTCCATTTTGAAAATTCAAAGTAGAAATACATGCACACAAGGAACAAATTAGATCGAATATCAATTCTTACATATCAAACTATAGAATAATTGTGTTTGTGCATATACAAATTTGGCATATGCCTACTTAGAACAAGTTTTACAAATTGTGGCATATATGCCATCTCAAGATCTATCAAACCCTAAGTACATGTCAATCTATATCCTATCCTAATTCTTTGTTGGACCATCAAAATCAAGCCTCCTCGAAGAAGTTAGATTCTTTGTAGTTTCTTGCACAATAACATTTCAAACCACAAATTAGATTGTGAATGGTTGACAAGATAGACTAGTAAATAGAAACTTATATACCATCATTTATAAATTACAAATTTAACATCAAACTCAGTATACATGTACTATATTATATCAATAATGCAATTCTTGTTTACCTCAAATCTTGCTCTCTTGTCTGCAAAATGTTCTACATATGATTGTCCCTTAGGACAATCAGGAGTCCTTATATAAAGTAATGGTCTCTCACTCGTCACAATGTTGAGTCGAACATAGGACTATAGTAGATAAAATAAAAAATGATACAAATTAAAATATAATTTTTGAAAAATAATCATATCTACTATCTAAACGTAAATGATCTACAATATAAAATAAATACATACCTATTGTGATGCTATGGCACTAGATGGGCTCATAGTGGATGGATCAGCTAAGAAGGTTTCTTGTATAAAAAATGACAAGAATGTAAATTCACATGCACATATAATTATAATGTCGACAATAAAAGAGATATATACCCGTTGTGCAACTTCATCCAATGGGTCAGACTCGTTCAACAAGGTTGTATAAGAACCAGGTTGCCGCATAAAAAGATAAGATTACATTAGACTATCAATATATGTAGTACATGTATTTAAACATAATAGATTTCAAAGATTAACATCTAAAATAACAATTTAAATTATTTACCATGTACTGATCTTGTCTAAGGAAAATGAAATGGTAGTATGCGTAGCCTGTTGCACTTCCGACAACTGCTCCTCTGTCAACAACTATTAAAGATTCCAACACATAAATGTATATTAGTACAAATATCCTTCATAAAATATGAAAGAATTTACATAAAACACACTATGAAATTTCTTTAAGACTTACCGGTCCTCCCATATCATCCCTGGCAGTCGATGTCTCTCCTGTAAATGCTCCACGCCGTGCTCTATCAACTCCTACATCTGGCATATCATGAACCTCAAAGTTGGATGTGTCTGTGGAAGCCTCAATGGATCGTCAGAGAGTACCAAAACATAAATTTTTGCATGTCATGCAACGATGAGGCACACAAATATGTCCCAAAGAAGACAGTGTACTAGTGGGAGCTGATGGTTGTGTACTAGTGGGAGTTGTTGCACGAGGTACACCACCATCGTGCTGGGATGTATTAGGTGCAGCACCACCATGATGGCTTTGCCTCACCAAGTGATCACTCAACGAATGTAATCCATAAATACTCAAATTCACTGCATCTACAATAATCTCAGGGTAAGGTAAGTGAGTTGGAGCAGCAATAGGTGGAGGAGGATGAACTGGGGTGACTCAGCGTTCCCTAGGTCTATCATGTGGCATCCCTCTACCAACACCCTGGAAATCTTGCATGTTAAAGTAATTGACATGTTTCCCTAGCACAAACTCAGCATATAATTTTCAGAGAAAATACTGAGGGACATCAAGATTGTTGTTGGGTGGTTTATCGAGAACCATCCACCAATGTCTCCAAAAATTATCTAATATTCCTCTATGGGTGCACCATTTAATTGAAAATTTTGGTTTTCACACATTAACAGGTTGTCCAATTCTCCGATCTATGAATAACTGGGCTAATTGGGCTTTTTTAATATCAAGAGCCTTCACCTTATCATATGATAACCCATCAGCATAAAATTGTTTTTGTTGCTCTCGCCACTGTGCAAATCTATTATGCTGAGTTGCCAAAGTTTGAACATTTACAATGATTGTTTTCAAAGTGGTTTTCATATCTGATAGTTCATCGAGTGTCTCATAGATTTGACATACTTTTCTTAATTGATCTAAATTTCTATGAATAGACTCGTGTATTGTTGGCACATTTTCATTTGGAAACAATGGTTGCAGTGGAGGATTTGGAGGGTATTCATTTTCTACAGGATTAGGGTTTTCATTTTGTGCAGGAGGGTTTTCATTTTGTGTGGGGTTAGGAATTTCATTTTGATCCATTTTAACCTGTTAATTGATAAAATAAAATAAAATTAACAATGGTTTTAATCTAATAAAAAATCTATCAAATATACCCTATTTTTGACTAAAATGAATTAAAAAAAAAAAATTGAATAAAAATTGAATAAAAATATGGAAAAATCCAACATACCTTATAAATTTGATGAATTTTTTGGTAATTTGGCCTCTCCCACATAGATATCCGAATCGCAATTTAAAAACCCACGCGCACGCACTGTAGAAATATAGCTCTCGATTTTTTTTTGGTCTGTTTATAACACAGGAAACGGATATCTGTTTATAACGGGTATCAGTTTCTTGATTTACAGCCTTTTCAAATAAATGGTCAGGTCCTAGACCCGACCATGGTGGTTTTTCTAAAATATCTATTATTTAATATAATATATTATATATTATATTATAATATAATACATATTATATTATAAATAATATATATTATATTATATATATAATATAATACATATATATATTATATATATAATATAATACATATATATATTATATATAATATAATAATATATATATTATATAATACATATTATATTATATATAATATATATTATATTATATTCTTTTAAAGTGGGTGGTAGGGTGCCCCCCCTTCCCCCATCATGATCCTTCTCTCATTTATTCACGAGCCCGATGGAGAAGAAAAGGAAAATCATTAGTTGGTGATGGGAGAGGAAATTGGGGTGTCGGCTGGGGAGTGCAAGTTGGCAGTATCGTGGCCAGGCCACATCACCTCATTTATCGTCAGTGATAATCCAAGGTGTCAGGGGAATGTTGGTAGTAAGTTCTAAAAGGAATGGGAAGTCCACCAAAATTGGAGAGATCTTGGAGGTGTCTGATGTCTTAATGATTCATGATGGCAAGGATAAATAGAGCGACATGTAAAGTACAATCATCATGTAAGATTATGCAAATTGGTCGGGTGGCAGAAGTTGATCCTCACGAGGTGATATACGAGTTAAGGCTTGTGGTTGCAGGATGAAATATTCATGCAAGGACGGATTTCCTTGCATCGACATCATTCCAGGCTCGTGTGCATTGGTTCGATCTTGTTGTATGCGGGACTTTTAAATGTGGATGGACGATGGCTTATTCTCCATATGGTTTTTGAAACTCGTTTTGTTGGTTGTCTCTATGCAGGGAGTTTTCGACCAGAGGACAACTAATGGTGAAGATGAGAAGATCGAAATTCATCATTTCCATCTCAGCGGAGCAGTTGGAAAGTTTCGGCGTCAACACTCCTCTTTCGTTGGTGGCAACAGAGAGACAAATAGCATTTAGGGAGATAACTGACCAAAGGCTGAAAATAATTCTGCTTCAGGATGATCCTTTGGTCATGGTAGTGGTCAAAATTATTTTAGGAAAGGGCCACCTGGACATAAAGGAATTTGCGAGGGATAATGCACACATTTCTTCACGGTTCATGGCCATCATTCTGGACTTGGAAGTGTCTAAGGTGGAGGCAAAGGAATTGATGGTGAATTTTTTTTGCAGTGACCTGTTAGGAGGGTTGGAGAAGACACTGAAAGCGACCTTCATGGGTAAAGGAATTGTTGATGTGTTTTTTATGCACTTCTCAACATAGGCAATGCGTAGTTGCACTACCTCTCTTGAAAGACATCTTCCACAATCAAATTGCAGAACAGTATACCAAGGTCTCTAATGTCAGGTCTTGACAGTGCTTGGAATATCTCAGTTGTTTGATGTGATTTTCTGGAATCACAAGGCGGTCTTACAGATGGATTACAAAGTGGGGAAGTTGGGTCTTGAAACGGAGTTCTTAAGATGGGAGAGTTGTTGTGCGTTTGTTGTAGGTTCAAATAGCAGTCTTGAACTCCATTTTTGTCATTGGATTTAGCTTTACAATGTGCAATGAACCTTGGAATAGGTCACTCATTAAATAAAATGAAAAAGGGCAGGGAAGAGAGGAGGTTCTTGGATCTGCAACTAATTGTGAACAGTGATAATGGAGTTCCTGCAATGGACAGCTTCTTGGAAACAATATTCCACTTAACCAGAAATCTCATAGTCTCATGGAATTTGTGTTATCTTCTAAGGTCTGCAAATATTTTGTCTTTCATTCACCAAGTGCATGCATGAACAAAGACGAAAGTTTGGAGCAGCTTTGAATTTAAGCCCAGACTAACTTTACAGAGCTATCTACTATCAGCAAACAGCAAAAAGTATGGACTAAGAAGGCATCTACACAGTAGGAATTTTCATAATCACAGGACAGCATTCCTAAAATCTACCAAAGTAAGAAAATAGTTAACTAAAACAGCAATGCAAATCTAATTCAAGCATCTAACAATGGAGGTTGAATCAAGTAACATGTAAGAAACTCTGAAAATGCACCAAGTCAATGTATTTTCATTATAAATTTTTGTAGCATGTCTTTACAACAACTCAACTCTCTTGGAAAATGAGAGGAGACCTCTATTTATAGTTCCCCAAAAGTCAAATGAATGGCCAAGATTAATTCTCATTGTGTGGCCAAGATTCATTACAAAATAGGGTTTCACCAACCCTCAATATATTACAATTTAAAATTACATTTTGTCCCCTTTCCCTATTTTGTCCTCTAGTGACGGCACCGTAGCTTTTTGTCCTTTAGCTGATTGTTGCTTTTACTGTAGCTACTCTTTAGGGAACTCTTTATCATCAACTGGGCTGTCCTCCTGCTTCTTCGAGGCTGTGTATTCCATGAACTTCAGGATGACTGGCTGGAGTTTGTCTATTTCAACGATTTCATACCGCAGCACTTGGTAGCTCCACTCCTTTGCATTATCCTCTACCCTCTTCCAGTCCTCATCGTATTTTGTGCCTTGGTCCCTAAATAGCTCTGACTGATCGAAGGCACGGGCAGCAAAACTCATGAACTCCACCGTTATTTCACTAGACATCCCGTCCTCCATCTTCTTTTGGAAGTAGGGCTTCACCTTCTTTGGATCCATTTGCACTACGGGCATGTCGTACTCCATCATTAGCTTGAGGTACTGAGCACATTCCACTTTGATTTCCTTGATCCACTAGATATTTGGATCCACTTTACTCATTATCTGTTCCAGCCTTTCCTTCCTGTTGACAAAGTCTCACCGCCACACATCCATCAACCAGTGATCGTCCTTGTTAAATGCAAGCTCCTTTTCCCATGTGGCTTCTGGCAACTGAAGGATAGCCTCGATCTTTTGGAAGGTGGAGTCGTATGTTGAAGGGAAGTCAGTGCATAGCTTCTTTATGCCCTCCAAAGATTGTTGTAGGTCCAAGAACTTGTTGGCTGTCCGAACAGCCTGGCTAATTCTCATGTTTTCGACGTATAAGACTTGTCGGAACCAGTCCTCCGTAGTCTTTTCCAAGTTCTTTCTCCTTTCCACCTTATCAATCTGTTCCTTGGACAACAGTTGGGGTGCGGTTGTGGACGTGGTAGGTAGGTCATCCACAGAAGACCATTGCTGGATGTAATCTGTTAGAGCAGCCACCTGTGCTTTGAGCTCATCTTTTGAAACCTTATCCTACTTTATCAGGTGTACCACCGTGGAAAATGACTCCTCAAGATGCCCTACCTTCTGTTCTCTGGTGGCGGTCCCCAAGTCGATGGTGGAGATCTTATAACTCATGCTAGCCTGGCCAACCACAGGCATTGCTATTTGTATGGCCTGAGATCCAGAAGCATCCATCGTTACCCTAGATCGTACCTTAGGATTCTTCTCCTTCTTTGTTGTGATATGAGCTTGGGCTAAGATAGCCTCTAGTCTCGCCCTCGGGTCTTTTAGTATGGGAGTTTTCCTTTCGAGCTATTTTTCTAACCATTCAGGCACAGCAGACTTTCCCTTAGGTGAATCACGATCATCCTCCCCCCTCTCGGTCAAGGCCTATGTTCCCTTATCTTCTGGAACCCTCTCTTCCTCCCTGGCAGCACCTCCTTCTTCTTCATCGGAGTCCTGGATGAACACAAGGCGTTTAATAAGAGGTTTGGCAGATAATTGCTACAAGGGACTTTCTTTTTCTTCCATTTCTCCTCCTTTCTCTCTCTCAGTTTGTTCAACCTCGTGCACATGTTCATTGAGTTGTTCGATTTCAAGGCTCCTATCTGCTTGAGCCTCACTCTCAGGTATATCTTCTTTTGGATTATCTTTTTGCTGCTTGTCCTTTTCCAGGAGGTGATCTTTCTGCCTCCGTCTCAGTGCCCTTCAGCCGCCGGGCCAGCTCTTCCTCAAGACCATCGTTGAAGACCTGCACTATGACCTTACCACCAGCATCCTCCTCCTCATCCCCGCTCTCAGAGGAACCAGTTCCTTCTTCTTCATTGGCAACCCTGTCAATAGTGCGATGTTCATACTCTGGGTGCTCGTGATATTCATTGGCTCCCTCTTCAAAGGGCTTTGAGGCCTCTTGTTCTCGCCTCTCCCACTCCTTAGAGATTAACATGGTGGCTTCCATGGCCGGTGGCCCTGTCGAAGGTTGTGAAGGTTTGGCAGTAGTGAGGACTGAGCTAAGGCCGCTTGAAGAGTGGGATCCATGAGGATCTAGGAGAGCTTGGAAGGGATATTCTGCATATGCTTCGAGAAGGCCTTAGGCAAGGTGGGAGCAGGCATTGGTGCAGCCACTGTAGGTAATGGGAGTGACGTGGTGGGTGACATGGCAGCAGAGGAAGGAGGAGTAGTTATGGAAAAGGAGGATTCAATTACAATCACTGGCTCGGTCGAGGGGCGAAGGGGCAAGATGGACAAAGATGTCCACTACCGGTGGGGATGTAGCGACCATAGCCAGAGAAACAGGTGGTACGGCAGTCGGGGCAGGGAGAGCTAAGAGGGGTTCTAATTGATTTGTACCCTTTACTTCTTCCTCTTAGATTAAGGGCTGCTCCGTGGTACCCTCTGTTTGCTTAAGTCTTTTGGAGGGTGAGCCTCCTGTTTCTATTCTTGTATAGACCTTAGGGTTAGGAGACTACTCTATTTCTATCTCCTTCCTCTTCTTAGACCTGGTGATTGGAGGAGACCTAGATGTCCCACCGGTTGAAGTGGTGGCAGCGGCGTCTTCTGTGGCACTAGGTTCACTTTTGAGTCCCTCGTAAGTCAAAATTATCTCCTGCTGTCTTAATCGGGCTACCCGTCCATCAACCCATTCCTTGGTACGGGCCAAGATTGGCTTGGTTATGATATTGAGGTCATCGACCTCCTGCTCGTCCCAGTCAATTGTTGGTACTAAAAAATTGGCGACCGCGGTGTACCTAGGGTCCATTATGGTGCTACCATCTTCTTCGACTTGGTCTAGTATGGGAAACGGTTGCACCCTCCTTACAAAATGCGCAATCATCTGCATATAGTGCCTTGCACGAACCTCTTTATCATCTTAACAATCCCCCCAAAATTCTTCAATGTGGTGGAGATGAGCGAACCCCAGTCCCAGTGCCTTCCTTACGTGCCCATATGGATCCATTCGAGGGCGAGGAGTGTGTAGATGAAAATGGTAATCTTTCAGTTCTTTCTCGGAGTTACCAGCACACTAGGAAGTTTGTAGCCTATACATGCCCTACCCAAGAGTCATGGGATAAGAGATCCCTGCTATGTGTTTGCCACTGAAGATCGCCTGTATGTGTTGGAGCTGCCGAGAAAGCTCCAATAGGATGATTCAGTCATTGGGGTATCGAGGCAACTTGTTTGGCCTCTCGGTGAAGCCTTGGGCATGGATGTATGTGAATTTCAGGTATTGAATGAAGAGGAAGGAATATTGCTTCAAAAAAACCCAAGCACTGTGGGAAACCCTCCTTTTGAAATCCCCAACAATCATTCTGATAATATGGCTGATGAAGGCGTCATTTACTCTGCAATACGCCCTCTTGAAGTTTCGGTACTGGAGCTGGGGGTATCTGTCATAGGCTTTGAGTCTTCGACCCTGCTCCTGATCGGGCACCATGAACAACCCGTTGTACTGTCTCCGGTCTGCCAAGGAGTAGACAAGGTATGAAGTCATATAAAACTTAGAACTCTTCTTCACATCGACGAACTGCTCATGGGAGCAGTTGCTTATTATACCTCCCCAATAAAATGCGGTCTTTGTGGTAACGTCTTCATTCCCACGAAGGATTTTCTCAACAAAGTACACCATCCACCCCTGAAAGAAGGCTACAGTAGGGAGGCCCATAACCCTGCTTAGCATTGTGACCAAATCATGGTAGTCTTCATAGAAATCGCTGCGGAAGAGTTCGTTAGGAACCTTCGCAGCGCTGCCCCGCTTTTCCTTGAGCCAATGCTAATTTATTAATTTCCTGCAGCCTGTAGGGTTACCATCCCACACCACCTGGCCCTCCTCAATGGTAGGCGTTTCCATTTCTTGAAATGTGGGAATATGAAAGGTTTTCATGATTCCACCAGCTGACATGTCATCGAGAATGTTACCGTCCCTGTCAACAATTGTCCTTGTGTCAGGCTGATACGCCTGTCAACAAGCCATGACCAATTCAGGGGCCACGAGGGATGGGGGAAGCTCGCAGCTTTCGCGATTCCACTCTGTCTTATCAATCTTGCATTTTTTGTTGTTGGATTAACCCTGACCCTTTGTGTAAATTCGTCAATATTGACGTGGCCTATGTTGGTGTCGGTGATTTCCTTCCAATCTGTGGTAACCTTTGAGTGCAAAGGCTCACCCTGGAATTGGTATTTTATTTGGTCCTTGTCTTCTTTCCCTCGAGGAGTTTTTCCTGACTTCTTTCCTTTGTCCTTTTCGACAGCTGCCCCCGAAGGTCCCACACCCGATTCCATATATTTTGCAAGCAAAGGCGTAGTAAGTGCAATTGAGCACGAAAGCATTCATGTTAGCCGAAATCCCAAAGATGAAATCAATTTTTAATAATCTATCAAGCATAACATGATACTTTTATCTCCCGATGTCATTGGTCTTTTGATTGAGGGCTTTGGGACAATCCGGGCCCGGAGAGCCAGACTTCTCTGGCAGGAATGTTGTTTTGGAAAGGAAAATGGGGTGGAACGATCCGGGAGATTCTTTCTGATTTAATTTTGATAATTTAAAAGGTTCGCAATGAAGAGGGTCAAGATTCAGCACGTGGGCTGAGATCAGATTTCAGATTTGGGCTCATTTGGATTGGTTTAGGAGGATCTGGAGGTACAAGGTTGGAAAGTCATCTACAGATGGCCGTTTGAAACACCTAAGCAGAAACGGAGTTCTGTAGAAGGAACTCTGGGGTCCGGGGCCCGGAGGATCGAAGGGCGGCCAGAAGATTACAATTTTCAGTTTGAGTGCTCAGGCCTGAGGCACCGGGCAGCTGCCCAACCTTTGTCATTCAGAACCGCTATTGCCAGGCAGAAGTCCGGAAGGGGCAGCCCAGCGGATCGAACCCGGCATGAGGGTTGGATGGAAGATTTTGATTTTGAAACTCACAGTGGTCGGGAAGGTGGAGCCTGGAGCTCGGAAGGGCGGGCAATATTTTCCATTTCGGAACGGCGGATGAGGGACGAAGTCCCAGACGGCGGAACCCGGCACGGTCGAGGTCGTTCAAGGTTCAACAGAGTTTTCCAACGGCAAAAGGAAGCCCGACATCTAGGGGGCGGAAAGATGTCAGGCACACACCGTTTGCGACGGTGAAGACCACATGGAGTCGCCAAGAGAAATTTATGTCATCGCGATGTCTTGGCGAAGGCATTATGTCCTGCCAAAGATAAGGAGCCTCAGGGTAGTGCTTTGCTCTTGGTAATATCTCTTACCGACACCAGGGGGTCTTGCTGACAGACGAGGAAGGTTTCAGCGAAGGATGGAGATATTGCAGTGATGTCCTAGCGATGCGGAGAGTCCTGCCGACAAAGGGAGCCTTCAGCATAATATTCCAAGTCGGAGAAAGGTCTCCCTGACCCGGTGATGTCTCTCTGACCTGCTTCGTGCTCGCCCAAGGATGAGGGGGTCAGCGTAAGGTCTTGGCGAATTTCTTTGGTCTCACCGACTAGCAATATAACATAAGAGACCTTTGGTGTGAGAAAGACACTGTCACAGCAAACTCATGGACTTAGGAGGGCTTTCGATGAAGCGTTTGAGTTCGGCTAGAGGTCCCAGCGAAAGGGGGAGGTCTCAGCAACAGAACGGAAGATCGGCAAGATGAAAGGAGCCCTCTATGACCTCTTGGCGAAGAGGTTTGTCTTGCCGACAGAAAGACTTCGGCGTGAGGATTACAGTGTTCGGGCGATCAAATGCAAACCCACGAAGGGCTTCAGCGTGACGCAAAATGACCGATATGACATCTTGGCGACTTCGAAGGGTCACAGCGACTAAAATGAACAGAGCTTGGTGAAAGCTAAATGTTCGGTGGGAGGTCTCACCGAGGGACGGATGTCTTGGCGAAGCAAATGAATATCGGTAAAGCTACCGGATCCCGCTATGACCTCCTGCCGACTAGGGCTTGTCTCACCGACGAAGTAGCTCAGGGAGAACAAGGTGTGTTTGCCAAGAGGTCCATTGTAACATCTCGCCGAAAGCGACAGGTCTTGCCAATAAAGGGCGATAACTGAGGAACGGGGAGACAGGCCCATTGGTCGTTCAAGAGCGGTGAGAGCGCGGAAATCCGGATGCGGAATCCCGGAGACCCTGGCCCGAGAGAGCTAAAGGTTGCTTCAAAATTTTTGGTTTTTCACTAAGTCTTAGCTGGCGAAGGGAGCGTCCGGGCCCGAGGGGCGCGAATGCCCCTGCGAAGAACGGCCGCAAGGGGATAAAGCTCTGAATTAATCATGAGGGTGCTATGTTGGTTTTCTCAATTTTTGAGGACATGGGTTTTGTTCGTTGTGCCATATTTCATCATTCACATGTCTTTTTGATCGTTCTTGTTCATCTTAAGCCTTAGAAATCATGAAAACATTGTTCGGGAGGGTGAACGAAAAACCTACCTCGAACACTCGATGCGGAGAGGCATGGGGCCCACTAGCGGTCGCAAGCGAAGGCAACGGGCATGAGCGTGAAGGTCTCGAAGATGGTGGGCTCCTCTCTGGCAAGCTTTGATCTCTTACTGTGATACTGACAAGTGAGAATGACAGGCTTGGGCAAGTAATTTATACCCCAACTGCCATTAATAGCCGCATTGAATGCAAGTACGGTAGACATTTGGGTTGGTGTATTTAAATTCACTGACGGTGGCAGGAGACCCGGGGTCCGGAGGCCGGGAGGGCGCAGGGCGACGGCCATTTGGAAATTTCAACTTGGAGGGGTCGATGGCGGTAAAGAGGGAGTCGGGGCCCGGAGGGCGGAGTTCCGCCAGAGGTCTGCCATTAGGAATGGTGAAACCTTCACGGAATTCCGGACGCGGAAGTTCGGAAGTTCGGGCCCGAAATGTTCAAAAGCAGCCAAGATTTCCTCGTAAACCTTCGGACGGTGATGACGGATCTGGGACCCGGGGTCCGGGAAGACGCAACCCATCTGCCGTCGTGAACGGCGGACACAATAAGGAAACCTGGCCAAGGGAACCCGAAGGGGTGGGCCCGGCCAGGCCCAAGGCCGCTGGCAAAGGAAAATTGCCAGAGAGACCCCGCAAGGTGCCAAAACTTGACAAAACGAGCTAAAGGGAAGCATGGTCAACCTATGATGAAAACTTTTGGAAGAACATTGACCATCCGGGGCACAAAAACGGGGCACACAAAATGAGGCGGCGACAAAAATGACCCAGACAGGCAAAAGAAAATGACCAATGTTCTGAACAGGGCGTGTGTGCTAAGGGCACAACAGGAATCTCGCGCCCCTCTGACTTGGAGCTCCTTTGGGAGACAGATGAAGCAGTAAAGGTATATACTTTTCTTTTAGACTTAAAGGGGCTAGAGCTCATGAGGCACAGGATGACCTCGGCAATGGCGGTTGAATTTCTGAAAAGAAAAATGGGGCTGGTGGCGGAGGAGGGTCTGGAATGGGTGGAATATTTTACTTCATTTGCAGAATTAAAAAGTTATAAATCGGTGCTGGTTTTTGAGATATGCAGTGTGACTGCAATTTTGTGTTGGGCGTAGCATGCTCCCGGGTTGGTAGGTCTAGGTTCCATGGAAGTTTGGTGGTTTTCCTACTATGCAGACGTATTGTACCTTTTCTTTAAACTTTAATACAAATCATAACCTTGCGTATCAATATATATATATATTATATTATATTAATTATAATATAATACATATATTATATTATAAATAATATAATACATATTATTATATATAATATATTAGAATAATATCAATATAATATAATATAATATAATATAATATTATAATATTATATTATATTATTATATTATAATATAATATATGTATTATATTATAATACATAATAATACATATCTTATATTGTATATGCATAAAATTGGTCATGTCTAATTAATCCTAACATTTAATTAAATATTTATTATTTAATTAATTTTTCTAAAGTCCTCTACATATGATTAAATTTAATTAATTTAATTATATTGTTCATTCACTTTATTCTTCCATCTTAATTAAATAAATTCACTTTATTTAATTATTTCACATTCATATGTCTACTTAATTAATTAAATAAATACCCTTTATTTATCTTAATTAATTATCACCTTTTGAATTTAATTAAGCCTTTTGATTTAATTAAATTTAAAATATTTCATTTCTCCTATTCAAAATATTTCTTCTAATTAATTAAATATTTTATTTAATTAATTTCATCTACATGTCATTTCGTAAAAATTTAATTAAATATCTTTATTTAATTAATATCCTTCATATCTTTTCAAATCATAATTAAATATTTTATTTAATTATGAAATCTTTTATTATTCTTCAAATCTTAATTAAATGATTATTTAATTGAGAAAAATCTCCATGCCACCCATAAATAAATAATTGAATTTATAATTCATTATTTATCTTCTTAAATCTTTCCAAAATCCTCTAAAAAGATAATTTTTTATCATCTCATCTTATCTTTTACATGAAAGAAGAAACAAATCTTGCTTTCTATTTTCTTCTATTTTTCTCTTCAGTCTTATCCATTTTCGACCGTTCGATCTACCAGAAATTTTCACAGCCATTGATCACATCATCCAATCAAAAGCTTTTGAAAACTCTATAAATATCGCTACAAATCCAAGCATTAGTTAAATTAGAGATTACTTGCATTCTAGCATTCTAGCATCTTAGCATTTTTATTATCATCTTAAGCTTTCATAATTTCATAATCTTTCATTTTAATATTCATAGTACGTTAATCTTAGCATAGCATTGCATGCATTCATCTTCAATCTTATTCTCTAGGAAGACTATTTGTTGAGCCTAGCACACAATTTGAGAGCAAGTTGGAATCGACAAAAACACTAGAGATAGAGGACGATAGGACGGCAGCAACGACAGAATACTAAGTTTGCATCCCTTTGTATTTGATTTTCTGTTTTTGATATAAGTCTTATGGTGTGTTTGATTTGTTTTAATTTACATTCGTTATTTATTGCACACTTAAAATTGATCACACATTTTTGGCACCCATCGTGGGGCTTTTTTCCCGTTTTTAACATCTACTTGCAGGTTTTCTAACAGGTTTTTGCATTCTGAAGTTCGACTTTTCAAAAAAAAAAATTGCGCTTTAGCGTATCTATGGGTTTATTTAGCACATCCAAGGCTTCTTTCAGTGCTTTTGCAGGTCTTTCATTACATCCAGGAATTGTTTCAGCACATCTAGGGAACAGAAAGGCACATCCATTTAGCTCACTTCATTTAAAATTGTAAAAAATATTTTTTTTGCATTCTTAGATTAGAGCATTTAGAATTTCTTTTAGTGCATTTAAGGTTTTCTGTAGCACTTATAGGTTTTTTTTTAGCACATTGACTATTTGTTTTAGCACTTTTGTGTGATCTTTTAGCGCTTATAGGTTGTAACTAAACAAAGTTCTGAGTCTGACGCCTTCCGTAGATAGAGTTTTTTCTGGTTAAAAAGAAGCAACCCTAGGGTAGACACAACAATTTAAAATGAACCAATCCTAGGATAGACATGGAATTTAAAATGAAGCAATCTAGGATAGTCACCACACACTGATTTTGTGGTTAAAATGAATCCCATGCTTTTTGTGAAGCAACATCTTCACATAGTTTAGATCATTGTGATTTGGGTTTTTAAAAAGAACATTGTCTACCGTGTTTGTGGCAATAGGTCTATGCTCTCCCCTTAACTGGGTGACCAGAATACCATACTTTCCTTTTACATTCATGCAATTTTCATGCTTTATTACATCTTGTAGAGGGCCTGCTCTTGTGGGAAAAAGTAATCATCCAAGAGGAACGACCCAAGTGGGTTCAAGTCAAAGCTAGACTATTCCACCCCACTATAAAATTTAAAGCAAATCTGGGGAAACCCACTTTTTTCGGTAGTGTGCAAGATAACCATCCCCAAAGCCTTTGTTCTAAAGCTTAGGAGGTCTCCTGAGGGATTTTATTATTGCTGCACCGAACGGAAACCCTTACTATGAACCTAGTGTAGTAGCCAGCCGAAGTCAGTTTCTAAACATCCTAATAATCACAGTGCAAGAGGAGGGAAGAATCTGCCCCTAAGATACTCACCATATAACTGTCAAGGACCATTTGCTTAGGGGATCCAGTATCCACTTCCATCACTCTAAGTACGCACCTAGGAAAGACAAAAACATGGGTGCCCCTTCGGGGGTGACACGGCTGTGTGAGTCGACACAATTCTAAGATGTGGGTTGTGATTATTATGATGACCTACTTGAGTACTAAGAGTGAGTCTACCTGAATTGTTTGTTATGTGCAAAACCTGTGAAAACACTTTTTGAAAAACATTTTTGAGCATACACTTGATGTTTAGTATAGGGCTTAAGAACAATTGTTTTCAGAGTGTTTGTTGTGTTTTCAATCACACTAATTCAGATAAAAGACCATCTGAAATGAACATGCAAAATTTCAGCTGAAACTACTCACAACTGTTCAGAAAACTGCTTTGGAAAACTGTTTTAACATATATGGGGCATTTCTTGGTGCATACTTGACATTTCTCTCATGCTTAGAGAGTGGAAATCAACCAAATTTTTCAATAATTCAATTGCTAATAGGATTAAGAAACCTAAGAAACATCTAGGTTACAAGAAAACTTTACAGCGAAGGAAATTTTTGTACAAGAGTCAAAACGTCTTGCTCCATTACAGTGAATTTCTCCATAGGTACCAAGATTTTGTTAGGGGATTTACTGACGAATTTGTTGTAGAGCTATTAGATTCATGAGCCTATTTTCAGAGAAGAGCTCTATCACAACGACACAATCACAATCAGCCTCTTGAGTTTAATTATATACCACAACCTTCTATTGAATATCCAACACATCCCAGTCAAATCCTTTAGTGAAATAGGCTATTTGATATACTTATCATTCTTCAAGAACAAGGATCAAAATCTTAAAAGTGCATCTTTCAAACAAACTTCTAATTACTGATTCAACTTCCCCCAACAGGATTCTGACATCATTTATCATTGGAAGTCACAATCACAAATTAGGAACATCTTTTTTATTATATCATAAGATTTTCATCTTATCAAATCAAAACATCATCATTTTTGCGCTTGTCAAACTATGATCTAAGTCTAGAAGAACATCTTGAAATCATATGCCTATTTTTACAAGATCACAATACAATAAGTTGAAGGAAGATATTCAACAAGAAGATCATACCCCAAGAACTCAAGAAGAAGGTAAAAATAGTGATCCTCTTTATAGTGTGAGTGAAAATCCCCTTTTTGAGGACATGTCTAAAAGAGAAAAGGATTCATTTACTTCCAACAGAGATCTGAGCAAAACTCCTGAAGCTTGCGATGATGAACAAGATGAAGAGAATCACCTTAGAGAAGCCGAGCAAGATCCTAAATTTCACAGAGCATTAGAAAAGATCTTAGAGTGCAACAAAGAAAAATATTTCCTCTATCTAGCTGACAAAGGAGCTAAGTTGCCTCATGATTTTAATATTGAAAACTTAAAGAAAGGTCTTGACAAGACGCCCTTGTCTGATGTTAATACTTTATCACAACAAGTTAAGGTACTGCAAGAGAAAATTAAATACATACAAGGGGGAACCACAACGAATACATATGCTCTTTAATTCATTTGTCCTTATCCCTTTGATCGATGTCTCAACATGATCCCATTTCCCAAACATTGTGAAACCCCAAAGTTTGATCGTTACAATGGGAAATTAGATCCAATTGATCATATTAAGGACTTCTAAAACATGACTTTAGAGTTTTCCCATGAGGATACATACTTGATGCATTTGTTTTCTAGAAGTCTTGGAGGCCAATCTATGGAATGGCTATCAAAAATCACACCGCCTGTACTCAAGACATTTGAGGAATTGATCAATGAGTTCATATCACAATATTCCTACAACATACAACACCAAATAACCATGATTGATCTATGCAAGGCTAAGCAAAAACCTGGCGAACCATTTATTACTTTTCTTCAGAGATGGAGAAGATTGTTCGCTAGATATCCACGTCATGTCCCTAAAAAGGAAAAGATCACCACTTTCATAAACAACTTGGATCAAGAGATGAGCTATCGCCTTCATCTTCATTTTCCTCCCTCTTTTCAGAAATTGATTGAAAACACCATCACAATTGAAAATGCATTAGTTCAGAGAGGGATAATCAAACCTGATAAGGACAATCCAAGCTCGTCAAATCACCACAATGACAAATCTAAGTTTTGAACTCGCAACAAGAACATGGTGAATGATGGTGTTGTAGATGCACATCATGTCTCAACTAAGCCATTTGTTCTTAGTTCTCCTCGCAACAATAACTATAACAATGTCAACTCAATCACAAACCAGGGAAACAATCCTCCTCTAAGGAATAACATAAATCAAACTTTTGCTCCAAATCAAGGTACTACCAACAATCAAGGATATCGTGGAAACAATAACAATACCTTAGGAAATACATTGAACATGAATCCACAACGATCTTCATTCTTCTCTAACAGAAGAACTTTTACTCCACTGGGTCAATCCTTGGAATCTACCCTTAAAGACTTGATGGCAAAGAACATTATCACCATACCACCTCAACGTAACTTTGAACCCAATGTGAAGCTTCCATCTTGGAATGACGCATACTATTGTGAATACCATAGGTGTAAGGGCCATCGTATGAATAATTGTCAGGCCTTGAAAAATAAAGTCCAAGACTTAATAGAAAATGGCACCATCACAATAGAAGGATGCCAACAATCAAACGAAGACCACCAAGCATTTCGCAACCCGTTTCCCAATTATCAAAAGGGTGAGTCTTCTGGAAAAAGTTTGAATCATATCAACGATGATCATATAATCAATCATATCTACACTGATGACGAACGGGTCAATGTTATAAAAGTTAAGGAAAATATGGACTATAGAGAGGTCAACACAACAACAAGAGCACAAGCTAAGGTTGTCTTAAAGGGTGCTTCTTCAAATACCACTGTTCCCCTACCTCAACATCAATATGACTTAGCCAATCACCTTGGAAAAACTCCTACCCAAATTTCTATCTTAGAACTCCTTAAGATTTCCCTAGCACAAAAGGAAATTTTAGAAAAGACCCTCATTAAAACAACTGTATCCACTGATCTGGAGCTGGACCGATTTCAAGCCATGGTGGGACACTTGTCCTCGCCCACATTCCTCTCATTCTCTAAGAAAGATGACGTTTCCATAACACATCCACATAATTCATCACTATACTTAGAAGTCATGATCCACAAGTTTCGTGTTAGGCGCATCCTAATAGATGGAGGTGTTGGTTTGAACATATGTACCATGAAGTTAGTTAAGGCTTTAGGATTTTCTAAGGACTCCATTGATCCCAGAAGAAAGATTACTATTAAAGCCTACGATGATGAGGAAAGAGCATCCAAGGGTTTAATCATGCTACCGATCAGAGTGGGACCTGTTATCAAGAATACTTTTTGTCAAGTGTTAGATCATGATCCTGCATACAACATCTTGTCGGGTTGTCCTTGGATCAACAAAATGCAAGCTATCCCATCCACATATCATCAATGTCTTAAGTTTCATTATGATGGACAAGAGATCACAATACCAGCTAATAATTTGAATAATCAGATTTGTGGAAACATCAAAGCTAGTCAAGATACTTTGGCTCCCAACAATCGAGAGGCTCCTACTAATGCTTCTCTCAAAGTTGATACACAAATAAATCAGTTAACCAAAAGCTTTGACAAGCAACTACGGTTCAAAGACAATGGAGTAGGGGAGTATTCTCTTTGTCTTACTAATCTGCCTCTATCACCTCAGTCACATGGAAAACCTTCTATCACACAACATCAGATATATGTGGTGTCAACATCAATGCAACCACCAACAGAACCAATTACAAATTTTAATGGACAATTTATCAAGGAAAATTTCCCCATGGAAGATCCTAAGGATAAAGAAATGCTAAAATGGCTCTATAAAGATGAAGATGAAGATGAAACAATTCTCAATGTCAAGTTACCAACTGATCAATATGGAAAAGGGTATTTAATCATGCAAAAGATGGGCTATGATGGTAATGGTCCTATCAGAAAGAGAAAAGAAGGAGTAGTTGAGCCTATTCACCTTCTAGGACTTGCTGCAAAAGATAAGATAGGATTGGGCTATGATACTAACTCAAAAGAAATAACATCCAAACAATTGCATGATATTGTACTCACATTGCAAGAAGGTTCTGATCCAAGGGAAGCCTGCTTGACAAAAATTCAGAATTTCATCGATAATAACTCTGACACAGACTCTGGAGAATACGAATGGGATACCATCCACAATGATGAATTCTGGAGGGACAAACAGGTTGATGTGATACACAAGTATACACCTACTCTGATTGAAGGAGAAGGGTCAGGGACCCAACCACAAGAATCTGAACTACAGCGCAACTATGATTCAAGTGATACCGAGTCAGATTTTATCGAACAAGACTATCGTGAGGACATTACCATCATTAATCTACCTCATACCTCAGATCCTATAGACACCTCTGTTATGACCGTAACCATAGCCGATTTCATGCAACCTAATGACCCGCTACCGCTAATACATCTCGATCTCATTGACTGGGATCTATTTGAACCTCTCGATATACCTATGTTTCCAACCGATGAATCTATCGTGAACTTCCTTTTGCAAATGACATAAATGATTGTTCCACTGGTGATTTTTGATGTAGAGTCGTTAATCAAGAGAGTGTCAAGTCTCCTAGCTGCAAAAATAAAAATAAAAAAGAAAGATCTAATGGTGAAAACCAAAATCTGGCAGTGTTAGATCAAACAAAAGATAAAACAAAGAGTGTATCAGATGGTGAAAACCTTTTTAAGGAACTAGATGATGGGATGCTTGACACTCTCCTGGAGCACTATCATGAACAATCACCCATCCTGATTGAGCCTACAAAAGTAGTTAATCTTGAAACTACAGAAAAACAAAGGATTATACAGTTAGTTGCATCAATGACAGATAAAGAAGTACCTGAGTTCATGGAATTTCTCAAAGCAAATCAAGTCAACTTTTCTTGGTCTTACGCAGACATGCCAAGTCTTGATCCTGATCTTATAATGCATCACTTGTCCATCAAACCAGGAGTTAAACCTGTGAAACAAAAACTTAGAAAGATGCATCCTCATGTTGCACTACTAGTTAAGGAAGAACTTAAGAAACTCCTCGATGTGGGATTTATAAGATCAATTGACTATGTAAAATGGATCTCCAACATTGTTCATGTATCCAAGCTAGACAAAAGTGTTAGAGTGTGCATAGATTTTAGAGATCTTAATAAGGCTTGTCCTAAGGATGACTTCCCTCTTCCAAGCATTGATACTATAGTTGATCTGATGGCTGGCCATTCCATGTATTCCCTAATGGATGGTTTTTCTGGTTATAACCAAATCAAGATAGCACCTGAGGACTAGGACAAAACAACTTTCACATGTCCATGGGGGACTTACTGTTGGAATATCATGCCTTTTGGTTTAAAGAATGTTGGGGCTACATATCAAAGAGCTATGACTACAATTTTTCATGACATGATGCACAAATTCATGGAATATTATGTCGATGACATATTGGAAAAGTCATACACAAGAGAAGGACATCTCGAGGTATTATCCAAAATCTTTGCAAGGTTGGAAAAGTTCAAAGTTTGCCTCAACCCTAAGAAATGTGTTTTTGGGGTTACATTTGGAAAGCTCTTGGGATACATAGTATCAGCAAAAGGAATTAAAGTAGATCTAGCCAAGGTACAAGCAATCATGGAAATTCCTCCACCAAAGAATATTAGTCAGTTGCGATCATTTCAAGGATGACTTCAATCTATACGAAGATTCATTGCACAACTGGCAGATAAAAGCCTACCCTTCACACATCTATTGCATAAGAATGTTCCTTTCAAATGGGATGATAAGTGTGAAATGGCCTTTCAACAAATCAAGCAGTACCTAATGAACCCACCAGTTCTGGTACCACCAAATCCAGACAAACCACTCATCTTATACATTGCTGCAACAGAGACATGTTTGGGGGCATTGTTAGAACAAGAACACTCTACAGGAAAGGAATGTGCAATCTATTATATCAGCCAAATATTAACAGGTCATGAACTCAACTACACTTTCATCGAGAAGGCTTACCTAACAATGGTCTTTGCTTCGCAAAAGTTTTGACACTACATGTTAACTCATACAATCAATCTTGTTGCAAAAATTGATCCACTCAAGTATCTATTAAGCAAAGCTACATTGACAAGAAGGCTAGCAAAATGGGTTATGATCTTAAGTGATTTTGATATCCATTATGTTGATCAAAAATCAATCAAAGGACAAGTTATCACTAATCAACTCACTAAGGCACCACAAGCAGAGCATCTCATGCACATTGAATTTCTAGATGCTAATATCTTCACCGCAGAATCCAAACAACCATGGTCATTATACTTTGATGGTTCTTTTACTCAACATGGATCGGGGGTAGGCATACTCTTTGTCACCCCTTAAGGAAATACCATTCCTTGGTCATATAGGCTAATTTTTCCATGCACCAACAAAATAACCGAATATGAAGCTTTAATCACTGGACTCAAGATAGCATTGGAATGGAGGATCACATAATTACAAGTCTACGGTGACTCAAAGTTAGTCATTAATTAGATCAATGATGATTATCAAACCAAAGAGGACCAACTATTTCCATATAAGAAGATGGTTGACGATTTCAAGAAATACTTTGTAGACATCAAGTTCATACAAATTCCAAGGCTTGATAACAAGGCAGTTGACGCTATGGCCATGATCGCATCATTGTTGCAACTCCCAGAAAATTAGGCTTGCTATGAATTTCTCGTGGAACAATCATTTACACTTGCCTATGACACACCTGAAAGCCAAATCATTATCCACTTAGTAGGATCCGATTCACCTTGGTATCGCAAGATTTATTCCTACCTAAAAGATGGCATCTTACCACTTGACTTATCCTATAACCAAAAGCACAACTTTATTTGCCAATCCTCTCATTATACCCTTATCGTTGATACTCTCTATCACCACGGTCTTGATGGTACTTTACTTCGATGTCTTGAACGTGATGAATTTGACAAGGCTTTACAAGAAGTTCATGGTGGTATTTGTGGTACTCATTCAAGTGGACTAACCTTATCCAAGAAATTGATTAGAATGGGTTATTACTGGCCAACAATGGAAAGGGAATCATTCACTTTCATAAAAAAGTGCTCTAAATGTCAGATACATGGAAATCTTATCCATGCACCAGCATAGGAACTACAACCGTTCATGTCGACCTATCCATTCTCTCAATGGGGGTTAGATCTAGTTGGCAAGATTCATCCTTCATCATCGAACGGACACAAGTTCATCATCACAGCGACAGAGTACCTTACCAAGTGGATTGAGGTAGTACCTCTCACTAAGGTTATCGGCAAACAAATCTCATCATTCATACTCAACTATCTCATTTTTCGGTATGGCATTCCCAAATCCATCATCACAG
Organism: Sequoia sempervirens; assembly: GCA_007258455.2. Classification (NCBI taxonomy): domain Eukaryota; kingdom Viridiplantae; phylum Streptophyta; class Pinopsida; order Cupressales; family Cupressaceae; genus Sequoia; species Sequoia sempervirens. The sequence goes on from VDFB02000002.1 coordinate 186,527,440, forward strand.
ATAATGGACAATCATTCAAGAATCAAGATGTTGATGAACTTTGTGAGAGATTTCATATTCAACACAGATACTCAACACCTTATTATCCACAAGGAAATGGCCAAGTAGAGGCCTTGAACAAAACAATACTGAAAATCTTAAAGAAGACTGTGAATGATGCAAGGAAAGATTGGCACGTTCAACTCAATCTTGCATTATGGGCCTACAGAACTAGCATCAAAACACCAACAAGAGCAACATCGTACGCTCTTGTCTATGGAGTAGAAGTCATTTTACCACTAAAAGTTGAGATCCCATCACTAAGGGTATCCTTGAAGGGTCTCATAACAGATGAGGCGTATAGAGTTTCCCGACTGCAATAGTTGGAACTTCTTGATGAGAAGAGACAACGAGGAGCTAACCATTTGAAAGCATATCAATAGATGATGTCTCGTAGCTACAATCACAGAGTCAAGCCACGTACCTTTCAAGTCGGTGATCTTCTTCTGAAGGAAAACCCACAGAATCAGCAAGATAGAGAGAAGAAAGGAAAATTTGAACCAAATTGGTTGGGTACATATGTGGTCATAGTAGTATATAGTTCAGGAGCATATAAACTATCAACGCTAGAAGGGGACCTATTTAATGAACCCATCAACAACATGCACCTGAAAAAGTATTATGTCTGAAGCAGCTATCCTCATCTATAAAAAAGTCTTGAAAAAATACAAAAACAATAGAAAAAGTCCTGAAGAAATACAAAAACAGCAGAAAAAGTCCAGAAGAAATACAAAAATAGCAGAAAAAGTCTTGAAGAAATACAAAAACAGCAGAAAAAGTCCTGAAGAAATACAAAAACAGCAGAAAAAGTCCTGAAGAAATACAAAAGCAGCAAAAAAAGTGCTGAAAAAAAAATCTATAAAAATCATAAAACATCAAAATCTTAAAAAATCAAAAAAATCGTCATAGGGTGAAAACCTGGCAACAGGCAGTCTATTGACAAGAAAAATACAAAAAAAAAAAAAGAAATCAAAAAAATGCAATAAAAACAAATAGTGAAAATCTGGCAAACAGACGCTATTTGTAGCTCTCCATCTATTAGTTCATGTTCTACACTTAGCTTTTTAGCCTTCATTTCATGCATCTTTTTATTATCCTAGCATCATAACAACATCATAATGTCACCATTTTCCTAGAGTGATAAATGTCTTACCATGGCTTGATCATTGTATATATCCTTTTTAGCAAGTTATGTCGATACTGGGGGCAAACGTCCGCAATACTAGGGGCAATCAACTTTTAGATTTTACCAAAATAGCTATACAATGACATAGAATCCAATCACACAAAACAAACAATCAAATCCTATGAACAACTATCCAATCATTGATCCATATCACAACAGTTTTCAGCAAATTCATATCATGACACATATCTGGATGATCTAAAATCTGAATAATGATTGGAATAGCAGTATTATATTTTGAACAATGGTTGTTTGATTTTCGATATCATCTCTCTGGAGCACACTCAATGATGTACTGAACTAGAGTGGCAAGGAAAGAAGATGATTTTTCTTTGTCTGTTGTCTTGACGTTAACTATCGATTTGGTGCAAATATGTCGTGGAACATGATTTCTACGGTGTATCATTGATGACAGTTCCACATTTGCATCAAAAAGTGGTTAATCTTTGTCTATTTATGCAAGAAATGCTCAGGTCATCTCGGTTCAATTATACCTCAATGCTTGTGTTCACTTGCTATATCAAAAACCATGAAAGTTGTACTCAGGTCATCATTGGTGCTAATTTCCCCTCTAATGCTTGTACATACTTCCAACATTTTAAATGCTCTATGATGATACAAGAAAGCTAACAAAAGGCTCAACAAATGGTTGGTTTCATTTAGTTGCATTTCATTTAGATCAATGTACATATCTGCATATTGGATTCGCATTAGAGTTTTGAAAGGCTGAACAGACACATCAACGGTTGTCATGTCTCTTTGGACTATTTGTGGAGGACATTCAGACATTTGTTTCATCATCATTTCATTATCATTTCATCTAGGTCTTATACATATCATATAGTTTAGCATTTATCATTCATTTTCATATAATTTAGATCCTTTCTCATTTATTTATCCTTCATGATGCATTATGATTTCATTTATCATATTTCATATCATTTCATTGCATATCATTGATCATTCTCATTTTTATCATATTTGTTTCATTTTCATATCATTTCAATCCTTTATCATTTCATATCATTCATTTATTCATTAGGCATTTTCATATCACTTTCATTATCATCTTATCCATCATTTTTATATCCATTTCATTTTCATTTTACACAGTTGCATACCATTTTATTATCTTTATTACCATTTCATTATCTTTATCTATTTCACTTCACTTATCATTTCATTACATTTTCATTGTCATTTCATTTAGCATCATCTTATCATATCATTTATCTTTATCATTTATCTTTATAATTCATCTTATCATTCTTTTATTATTTTCATATCTGTATCATTCAATCATCATTTCACATTACATCATTATCATATCATTTATCATATCATTGCCATTGTCATTACATTTCATCAGTTTATCATTATCATTTCATATTCCATTCATCTCATTATCATTTCATTATCATTTTATATTAATTTCATTTATCACATCATTATCATTTCATTTATCATTTCATATGCATTTCATAAACAAAACATCCATTTTCCATCACATCATCTAATTCTTGCATTTGAAAAATCCAAAAACAAAAATTTCATACATACATTACATTTCCACATCATTTGCAAAACATACATCAACATGTTGCATTTTTATCATCATCATCCACCTGCATGACATCATTATTACACATCATAAATCATTTTTCATCGTCACCATATAAACATCATATCCAATCATCCTACCTATCATGTTGGTCATCAAATCATTAAAATGCTATCAAAATCCATATCACATCATGCAAAAATACATGCATATCACATCATCATCTCATAAATGCACATCACGTCATCAAAAACTCATCATCGATGCATATCATCGCTCATCCATAATACATACAAATATCCAATGTCCAATGAAAATAAAAGTATAGAGAGATACATGAGATGTGATCAAAAACAAATGTACATGCTCCAAAAATGATATACATCAATAATACTGCATTAATAAATCAAGGCTAGTTGGTAGAGCCCCCTGATGGAGCTGGTCTAGAGGATGGTGGCCTCCCACTACCCCCTACATCAGGCTCCTGTTGCAGCCCTGTGAGCCCTCTGTTGTGTGTCGTAGTCTTCGATCTATTGTGGGATCGAGGGTAAGGCTCTCTATGGTCGGGAGGGCACAACTCCTTGTATATGATCCAATAATGCTCAGCCTCCCTAGCAATCTATCATTTCTGGAAGTCCACCGCCTCTTGCACCTCCTGCCCCAAGATTTTTGTGTGGTCCTGACACACCTCAGCTGTGCAAAGGTCAATCCAAATCTCTCTATGTGATTTATCTATCAATTCCTCATATCATGCAATCACAACCCATAGCTATCTATCAGTGATCCCTATCAGTGACCCATATTAGTGCATCATATCAGTGATCTATATCAAATGCTCTATCTAAATGACTCATATCATGAAATCAATGCAAAATCTATCTATCTAAATATCCAATCAATCTACTCTATCATCATTTACTATTTGTTTTCTTTTTCAGGAAAGCAAATTTATCAACAATCAAATCATCTTCCTATTTGTACTTTAGTCACGAATGCAAATATGTTTTCAATCACATCATCTACTATTTGTTTTCTATCGCAGAAAGCAATTTTATCAGAAGTCCTATCAATCATCTACTATTTTTTTCTATCGCAGAAAACAATTTTATCAGAAGTCATATCAATCATCTACTCTTTGTTTTCTCAAGCAAAGTTATCAATCAAAATGTAATCAATCATTCTACTCTTTGGAAACAAAGTTATAAGCTATCTACTCTTTGTTTTCTATTCTCGGAAGCAAAGTTATCAATTCATCATTTATCATATTTTCTATCATTTCTATCCATATCAACATGATGATAAGACAATTTATCTATCTATTGACCAAAGAATCAATATACATCATCTTCATTTCATCATTTCCATTAAAAGGGGCGTCATTTTCAATTGGGGCATCTTTTAATCAATTATCGGGAGCTAAATCACTGCATCCCTCTCATCATCTGAATTTCATCATCAGCTCAACATTTTTTCTCATCATCAGTGATTTACCTCCCGAGGGGGCATCATCAGTATCAACTGCATATCAAATTCAAATCAAAAAGCATATCAAGCATGTTTTTTAATCAGAAGCATATCAGTTAAAATTTTCTGACTAGGGGCAAAATCAAATGCAACAAATTTCAAAAGCGGGAATATTTTCTTTGAAGCAATGTGTTTCACACACCACTTCAAAGAGGGGCAAAATGTATATGCATAAAATTGGTCATGTCTAATTAATCCTAGCATTTAATTAAATATTTATTATTTAATTAATTTTATTAAAGTCCTCTACATATGATTAAATTTAATTAATTTAATTATATTGTTCATTCACTTTATTCTTCCACCTTAATTAAATAAATTCACTTTATTTAATTATTTCACATTCATATGTCTACTTAATTAATTAAATAAATACCCTTTATTTATCTTAATTAATTATCACCTTTTGAATTTAATTAAGTCTTTTGATTTAATTAAATTTAAAATATTTTATTTCTCCTATTCAAAATCTTTCTTCTAATTAATTAAATATTTTATTTAATTAATTTCATCTACATGTCATTTCTTAAAAATTTAATTAAATATCTTTATTTAATTAATATCCTTCATAACTTTTCAAATCATAATTAAATATTTTATTTAATTATGAAATATTTTATTATTCGTCAAATCTTAATTAAATGATTATTTAATTGAGAAAAATCCCCATGCCACCCATAAATAAATAATTGAATTTATAATTCATTATTTATCTTCTTAAATCTTTCCAAAATCCTCTAAAAAGATGATTTTTTATCATCTCATCTTATCTCTTCCATAAATAAATAATTGAATTTGTAATTCATTATTTATCTTCTTAAATCTTTCCAAAATCCTCTAAAATGATTTTTTATCATCTCATCTTATCTCTTCCATAAATAAATAATTGAATTTATAATTCATTATTTATCTTCTTAAATCTTTCCAAAATCTTCTAAAAAGATGATTTTTTATCATCTCATCTTATCTCTTCCATAAATAAATAATTGAATTTATAATTCATTATTTATCTTCTTAAAATATTTCCAAAATCTTCTAAAAAGATTATTTTTATCATCTCATATTATCTCTTCATATCTTTAATTAAATATTTTTATTTAATTAAATATCCTTCATATCTTTTCAAATCATAATTAAATATTTTATTTAATTATAAAATCCTTCATTATTCTTCAAATCTTAATTAAATATTTTATTTAATTAATAAAGTATTTCATGTCACCAATAAATGAATAATGAATTTGATAAATTCATTATTTATCTTCAAAATATTTCTTCAATCTCACAAAAAAAATGATTTTTACAATTCATCTTTATCATCTCATCTTATCTTTTACATGAAAGAAGAAACAAATCCTGCTTTTTGTTTTCTTCTATTTTTCTCTTTAGTCTTATCCATCTTCGACCATTCGATCTACCAAGAATTTTCACAGCCATTGATCACATCATCCAATCAAAAGCTTTTGAAAACTCTATAAATATCGCTGCAAATCCAAGTATTGGTTCAATTAGAGATTACTTGCATTCTAGCATTCTAGCATCTTAGCATTGTTATTATCATCTTTAGCTTTCATAATTTCATAATATTTCATTTTAATATTCATAGCACATTAATCTTAGCATAGCATTGCATGCATTCATCTTCAATCTCGTTCTCTAGGAAGACTATTTGTTGAGTCTAGCACACAATCTGAGAGCAAGTTGGAATCGACAAAAACGGCATCAACGACAGAATACTGAGTTTGCATCCCTTTGTATTTGATTTTATGTTTTTGATATAATGTCTTATTGGTGTGTTTGATTTGTTTTAATTTACATTCATTATTTATTGCACACTTAAAATTGATCACACATATATTATAATATTATATTATATTATATTATATTATATTATATTATATTGATATTATATTATATAATATTACCTCTCGGAATTTTTTTTTAATTATAACACAAATAATGGATATCCATTTCATAACGAATATCCATTCATAACGGATATTCGTTCTACAAATCCGACCATATTTCACTACGCGTGGTTTTTTTGAAATATTTCATATTTAATATAATATATATTATAGTATTGTATAATATAGAATATATATAATATACAATATAATATAATATAATATATATTACAATATAATATATATTATATATACAATATATAATATAATATATAATACAATATAATATAATATATAATATATAATACAATATAATATATAATATATAATATAATATAATATAATATAATAATATATTATAATATAATATATGTATTATATTATAATATATGTATTATATTATAATAATATATAATAAAACATATATTATATTATAATATAATATATGTATTATATTATAATAATATATAATAAAACATATATTATATTATAATTTAATATAATATAATATAATATAATATTATATTATATTATATTGATATTATATTATATAATATAATAAAATATTATATAATAGAATATTATATTATATAATAGAATATTATATAATATAATAGAATATTATATAATATAATATTATATTATATTATATTATATATATATATTATATAATATAATATATTATATTATATTATATTATATAATATATTATATAATATAATATATTATATAATATAATATATTATATTATATTATATTATATTATATTATATTATATTATATAATATTATATTATATTATATTATATTATATAATATGACCTCTCAAGGTTTTTTTAATTATAACACAAAGGATGGAAATCCGTTTTTGATTTACAAACCTTTTAATAAAATGGTCGGGTCCAAGACCCAACCATATTTAACTGCATCTATTTTTTTTTAATATTTAACATTTAATATAATATATATTATATTATATATTATATTATATATATATATATATATATATATATATATTATATTATATTATATTATATTATATAATATCAATATAATATAATATTATATTATATATATATTATATTATATTATATAATATTATATTATATTATATTATATTATATTATATTATATATTATATTATATTATATTATATTATATTATATTATAATATTATATTATATTATAATATTATATTATATTATATTATATTATATTATAATATTATATTATATTATAATATTATATTATAATATTATATTATATTATATAATATTATATTATATTATAATATTATATTATATTATATTATTATATTATATTATATTATATTATTATATTATATTATATTATATATTATATATATATTATATTATAATTATATTATATTATATTATAATATATATTATAATATTATAATAATATTATATTATAATATTATAATATATTATAATATTATAATATTATATTATAATATTATAATAATATTATATTATATATTATAATAATATTATATTATATTATAATATTATATATATTATATTATAATATTATATTATATTATATTATATTATATTATATTATAATATATATTATATTATATTATATTATTTATATTATATTATATTATATTATATTATATTATATTATATTATAATATATATTATATTATATTATATTATATTATATTATATTATATTATATTATATTATATTATTTATTTATTTATTTTTTATAGGTAAATAGAAATTTCATTGATTTGAAGAAAAAACATTACATTCCAGGCCTACATGCCAGGAAAATGTTCAATTGACCCAATCCTCCCTAACAAAAAATGATGAAACCAGCCCCAGACACCCCCCTTCCCAGCTATGAAGACATACTGAACCACCAAACACCTGACCATCGACAACAAAAAATTCACCAACATACAAGACTGTTCAAGTATCATCACCAAGAGCTCGAGCCAGAATGCAGTTAGCCAAAAAACTACAACATCATCCCAGCGTTACACACCACCCCATCCATGGAGGACTCCAGGTTAATACTCTAGTAGAATTCCTTTGGCCTCCAGGTAGGCCCAGAATAACCCACGCCAATCTACACCTCCATCCGGCTCGAAGTAGAAATGGTGCAGAAGGAAAATGAGCCCACATCTTGCCCTCCTTCGATGCTCGACCAACCTCTGGTGCTTTACATCAAGCAGGAATGGATACCATCTCACTCAGATCCCAGGAATGAGTGCCCTATTCAAATCTCGCGGATGAGGCAAGCCAACACCCAACCGAGCCACAACCAGAATGTCCTCAATACCCTCAGTCAAATTATCCCACACCATTAGACGCACCAACAACAGAGTTTTGGCTTTGCACACCTCTAAGTCAAGTAATGTCATGACAAACCATGTAGCTATGTTGGTGTTTGTTCACCACCGTTCTGTAGAGTCCATAAACCTCCACCTAAGCAACAACGCAGCAGCCTCAAGGACCAATGGGTCCCAAACTTTGAAGACTGATTTCAAACACGCTTGGCTAATCTAGCCATAGAAGGCCTAGAGCTTTCTTCCTGACCCCAGACTCAATGACGTCTACATAAGAACCTTTCCACCCAACCAAGCCAAGTGCGAAAGAATGTAGAATGAATGCAGAAATACACCCATAAAACATGTGCTCGAATGCCCCAGGAAAAGAAAAACTGTCACGAACATCTGACATTCGCCACCTCCCACATTCCTATCCTTTGGCAGTACATAAACAATAATTAGAATTAATTCCTACCACCACATCCTATTTAAAGCACCTATCAAAACAAATGGCATCCAGGCTGGCCTGCGATGCCACATCTCCCACTTCGTCTGACAGTCGTAGTATAATATAATATAATTTTATATTATATTATAATATTATGATATATTATATTATAATATAATATATGTATTATATTATAATATATAATAATACATATATAATATTATATTATATAATATGACCTCTCGGGGTTTTTTTTTAATTATAACACAAAGAATGGATATCCATTATATAAAATATAATAATTGGTCAAGTCAAACCCGACACAATTATAAACACTACTTTAAACAAAACGGATATCCATTTCATATCAGATAACGGATATCTGTTTGTAACATATATTCGTTTTGGTTCATGTTGATGGTGTTTTCTGCACAACAACAACTCATACATAATGTGGAAATCCTCTCTCTTGAAAGGTAAATCTCTATTAGCAAGCATCAAGAGATAACCCCAAGGTCTCTAATGTCAGGTCTTGACAATGCATAAACAACTCAGTGATAATGTGAAAATGTTGGTAATCACAAGGGGACCTTACTACAAACAAATACTGAAACCTAAGCTTATAAGATTTAGCAATTTGATGATACTTCAAGTCCTAAATCGAACCCAAATGATAAAGAAATAGAAAAAGATAAGGGTTTCAGAGAAATTTCTAAAGTTAACACTAATCCTAAGATTAACAATGCAAATGATAAAATACTTGAAATGGACCAATCTCTTAGAAACTAATTCCTGCTTGACCCAGATAAATTTGCAATCTTACAGAAATAGTGCAATCTTCTAAGGCATGAAAGATTTTAAGATCACGAACATTCATCCAAATAACCCTATTGCAATTGAAATGAACAAACATTCACAACTGAACTGAGCACAATGAATATTAAAGTCCAAGCTAACTTTGCAAAGCAACTAACAATCATCTAGTTGCAAAAATTATGGACTAGAGATTGCTGCAACACTTCAAGCATCAAATCATAAACACCATTGAATCTTCTAACATCAAATCTAACATATATCAAATAAACTTAAGCAATTTCACAAAGATAGAATCATAGGAACCATGCCAAATAAAATTAACACAAGAAGGACACCAAATCACAATGCCTTTACTTGCATTAAATCATCCAAAGTAGCAACAATTCCAGTCTTTTGTTACAACACTTGCTTGAAAATAACCTAATTCCTACCTTGCTCTAATGCTTAATTCGCTCCAATGTAAAAATATCTAGCCCTTACAAATGAGGCAGCATGCCATATTTATAGAAACTCCCCAAGATATGTCGGCCTAATCAAATTTACAATAGAAAATGGCCACAAACAAGTCAGCCCAAGAATTTCTAGAACAAAATAAAATAGCATTAAATGCTTGGGACTCGTCCAGGTCGGCCTGGGTTCTCCAATGTAGTTTGGTCCACTGCATGTGAAGAATGAAGAGGAAATGATGGGGAAGCACAAATTTTAATGTGATATTGTGTTAAATGCCTCCCCCTTTGTCCTTATCCTCTCTTATCTTATCTTGCACCATTGAAAATACTTTCTCCAGGTCGTCCAAAGGTGGAATTACCAACACTTTAATTCTCCTCTCAATAGACTTAATATCATCCCTTGATTGCTTAATAACTTTATCCCAATTCATCCTTAGGGTTTGATATTTATCCATAATTGCAATGTAAGTGGATGCATCATCCAGCTGGTGTTTGGTAACTGGGCCATCATTGACTGGAGAATATACATCTCGCCACCATTTCCTGAGTTGCTCTAAATTCAAATGTTTTGGAGAAAACTTTTTCCTTCCTGTCATGATCTCAAAGAAAGAGATACATTTATTGTAAATATCTGTCAGGGTGCCCTCTACTTGCTTTCCTTGTTTATGCACCTTCTTCAACACCTTCTACCTAATTTGCAAGGCCTCATGCCATTCCTAGGGTTCTGCAGCCTTTGAAGAAGGAAGGATTCCATCACTGACCAATTTTTCCTCATTTTACTCCATGATAGTCCTAGTTTTCTGCATTAGGAGGTCTACATCTTCTTTATCCTAAGCTAGCACACCTTTAAACCACTTGAAAAATCTAATAGCATCCCCATCAATTGACATAATTTCTTTAATTGCATCATTTCCCTTGGTTCCTACCCCTTGCAACCAATTTAGTGTGGCATGAGTAGTAGTTTTCATCTTTTCCAACTTAGTTATGGTTTCCTCTGGCAAGAAATTTATTGCAGATGATGAAGAGTTGATCTGGCTGATCGACTAAACAGGTTTCATCAAATTCTGCAGATACTTCTTCAATTTCTCATTCTCTTTCTTTAACTCTTGCTTGGTCTACACTTCTTTCCTCAATCTACTCAAGATTACAGCACTAGAGCCTTCATATTCTTTAATCTCCTATTCCATGGAAGTAGGCCCTAAGTTAATAGTTTGCACACTGTAATCACTACCAGTCACATCATCCTTATTCTTATCAGGAGCAGGAGTAGCAATGTGAATCAGTCTATTATTTGTTTTATCTCTTTCAATCTTTGAAATAACCCTGGCCTTCTTCTTTGTTTTACCTTTCCCAATTTTGGCCAATAAGTCATCCCAATTCGGGAGAGTGTCATCCAATACAATTTTTTTACTCTTCAATTCTCTGTCCAACCAAGTAGGCACAGTGGAATTTGATTGCAAATTACCTTGATCAACCTTATTTTGCTGAACCTTAGAGAAATCCTCATTCATATTTTTCTTTTCAGGAGTCTCTTCAATCTTATCTTGCTTGTCACCCTCTAGATTCCCACTCTTTTCATCATCATGCTCATTTTCTACATGTTCTAGCGAAGGAGTCTTGATTGGCACTTCCTCTCTCTGTAGAGGTTGATCTTCCTCATGGTCAATGGACGAATCCTAAGTCACCAAAGGGGACTGCAATATCTTTTCTATCTCTGCCTCCGCACTGTAGAGTTCACCTTCTTAGAATCCTTCCTCTCTCTGATCTTGGTGATCCTCTGCATCCTTAGATTCACTTGGTGCATTATGAGTTTCATGAGAAGGAGGGGCATTATCATGTTGTTCTGTGGTAGGGGTAGCTAAGGGAACACCTTTCTTTGGCACACTATCCTTGGGAGAAGGAGTTCTTGATCTTCTTGCATATACCTGTGTTTTCTCTCCCGAACTCTCCACATTCACTACAGGTGGGCCAGTTTCATCCTCTGCCTTGGAAGATTCCTTCTTCTTTTGAGACAATCTCACTATTCTTCGTCTCTTAGGCACAAAAGCACCACCTTCGTCTCCCTCTTCCTCAGGTCCCTCCTTTGCCGATTTCTTTCCCTTTGAAGTATGTTTTCTTTTCTTGGCAATAGGTCTTCTTTGCTTCTCTCCTTCTTCTATTTGAACATCCTTAATCTTTATCTTGAAAGGAGAACTCACCTTAGCCTTACCCATAGGGTCTTGCTCAACTGACTCTTCAGAAGTAGAATGAGACTCCAAGTCTCCCATTAGGTCATAGGTGCATTGCACACCTTCACTCTCCAATTCCCAAATCTTGTGCTTCAGACATAACTTTGTGTATTTAATTACTGGAGCCATGACTTGTTCTAGTTATGTCTTTTCCTCCTCTAGCCAAACTATTTCTCCAACTGATTTATCCTTCACAGTTTCATAATCATGGCCTTGAATCACGTCCCCATCATCATCTATCTAATCTGGGATGACTTTAACATTTTACAATATAATCAAATTGACTGGAAACCTAGAGAATTTCTTCTTTCTGATCTCAAACTCATCTTTGTAGTTGGCGCAGTAGTCTTTTATGTCATCCTTGTGACTGTACTCCCTACTAGCTCTCTTTTGGGCTTCACAAGTTCTATCAAATCTGGACCTTTTAGAATGGAAAGATAGGCCCAAAGTGCTCATCTCCTCCTCAGAGAAATGTGTTGTATTTATGGAGGGGCAAGCCTCATTATTACCTATCATGAGGGGGAAGTCATTGCCAAACCCTATTTTGTGCTTCTCTTTCTTGACTATGGCATCAAAGTCACATATTTTCCTTGTAACTTCCAGGAGTATGAGGTGATCGGTAGGGTACTTGGGAATTCTATAAGGGGCTCTCTAGCAACCATCTATCCTTATGTAAGAAAAGGTGGGGAATTGTATAAACCAAGCCCCATACTTCTTGATCAACTCCTTAGCCTGGTCAGATATTCTAACATACTTTGCACCTTGAAGCAGCCTAGTAATGTACATGGTAAATGCATCATTCACCCTCCTATAGCTTGAGCTATCTAGGTGTAGCTCTGGATAGACTTCATATATTACGTCCTGCCCAAAGGTTCCTTTTGTGCTCAGTCCCTTGTAAGGGTGGAACCTTGCAAATGTATAAACTAGGTATCAAGTCATGGTGAATCTCTTTGTCTCCAGCACATTGCATAACTGCTCATGTATCATTGCACTGATGGTGCCTGCCCAGTGATAATCAATGTTCTTCTCCATCCTTACCATAATGAATAACATCCAGTTCTCAAAGACTCCTGCACTTTTCAAGCCCATTACCCTCCTGAGGAGTGTGATAGCATCATAGTACTCTGATTTGAATTTTTCCCTGAATAACTGTTTTGGAAATTTTGAGATGTGGGGCTTAGGTTTTTCCAGCCAAGAATTGATCACTTATAGAGCCTTGTTGGTATCATCCTCATAATAGTTCTTAGCCATTTCCAAATCAAAGGCCACCACATGAGACCTATCAAGCATGTCAAAATTTTGTGCCACTGAAGGAGGGGAGAAATTGGCCAACACCCTGCCTTGAGGGCCAATCACTCTTTGTGTACCTCTATCATAATGCCTAGCACACTCAAGCACCAACTCATAACACTGGACCATGGGAGGGAACCCAGCCACATGGGCCAATCTTGAATCCAATATCCTTCTAGCCAACAGGGGAAGGTTATGTGCTGCCATTCTTGCCTTGAATTCCTCATAATCCCATCTACCTACATTGGTATCACCGAATTCAGACCAGATGGAGGAAAGCTTAGACTCATGAACCTTACTCTTTATGTCCATCTTTATTCTCTCTACCTCAGAGATAGAGGATCCTTCAGCACTTAGATTTGTCTGCTTTCCCATTGCCTTGCTAGCCACCACTCTACTTGATTCAACCTGCATTCAACAAGAAACCACAATAAATTCTCCATTATAATGCCTATATCAAGGTTAGCCAACCATAGACAACATAATTATAATCAATCAACCTAAAGCTATGATTAAAATCCCCTTAAATTAACATAAGGCATAATTGCTAAGGAATCTGGGATTTTCAGCCATCTGGGGAAATCAAGCCAGGGAGGAAATTTGGGAAATTCCCTGCTAAGCAGATTTTAATGATAAAACATGGTTATCCAAAATTGATCATCACAAAATGAAAGAAAAGTAAGTAACACCCTTTTAAATGATTCAAATCAAGCACGAGATTCTAAACCCATAACATTGCATTCATTAACTTTCAAATCCTCCATATTGTGACACTATTTCTGGAAAATCCACCCATGAAAGAAATCCGTGAGGTATTTAGAATTCTAGGCTTTTGCACACATCCAAGAATACAAGGAGGCATAGGAGAAATCAAGAAATTTTGAGGGTGCGGGAATTCCGCGAAGGTTTTAAAATCCTGAAAATTACCAGCTCTCACGATTTCACCCAGAATAATCAATTGATCAAGAATCTAAGGTCCCTAGGATCAAATCTAATTTATTTTGAGTCTCTCATCAGTTGTCCATTGGTTCTCAACATTCCTAGAGTAAAATTGGTGAAGATTGGTGATGCCCTAAATTTAACCATCGATTCTCTAAGCCCAAAACCCTAAAATTTTCCATTAATGCAGGGGAGTTAGCTCAGATTTAGATTGCTCGGCTTATTAAACATAGAAATGGGTCGCTTGAAATAGGCCTAAGTGAGTTTCACCTGAATGGAACTGAAATCACATGTTTACACCTCACTCATGGCCGACAATCAGTCAAGCTCAAAAACCCTAAAATCAAATCAAGCTAAAGCAGTCATACACGTCGGGTCAGGTTCGAAGATGAAGTTGGCACTGTCAAACTTAAAAGGATTAACTAAGGGGTGCATCTTCTAGACCTCCAAAATTTATGAAATCGTTTGCACAGCCCTAGCTTTAATATGTTCGGTGCCAAACATGTAAAATCTAGACTCCACGCATACTCAAGATGCCAAAGAATCATTCACATCCAACATTCAAAAGTAAGCAAATGAATACATACCATTGATGAGATGAATGCAATTATATTCAATGACTGGTAACCAAATTTGACGTCCTAGCAAATAATAGCAACAATGATCACGCCTAGGAAATTCACCACCAAACTCACGAATGCACAAGTCCAAGTGTCAAATGAAACCCAACACTCAAGATCAAACCTCCTAGATCAACAGAAGACAAATGATAAAATCTCAATGGCACAAGAATCCCCAAAAATCGACTAAATACATGCCGCAGAAATCGTACAATCAAGCATTAATTCCATTGACAAGACAACCCAAAATGAAACCCGAGAATTCAATGAGCTACAGGAATTTCAGAGAAATTCGGTCGACACGAAATTCTGTGAAGAACTAGAATCCCCATATCACAGTGCAATTTCCTCCTCTTCAGGTTTTCAAGGAAACCGAGGAATTCCACCGAAGGAGGAAAATCCCGAAATCAAAGGAAAACTCAAAAATTACTTAAAACTTAAGATTTTCAACAAGTAACATAAAGGGATCATCAGTGCAAGCAAGATAAACATTCAACCACATGCTGAAGCAAGAAAATCCTTAAAATGAAAGGGACAAAGCATCAAAAATTAGAGCAAAGAGGGGGTCCCTACTTTCAGTGGGGTGTGTGTGCAAAAACTGCACAACAGTTCGGTATTACCAACAAAAATGGATATTGTACTTGGGCCTGCAAAAATTCAAAGGTATGAATTTCGCATTTTTGGATGTGCTGAAAATGCCCATTTTTTGCATCGCCACTTTTTGGACCCCCATGATCTTGCACAGACCCCAAGCACAATCTTCTTCAAAAGTTGGATAATATTTTATTATTGTATAGTGCACATTATAAATGCATTTGAACACAAAAAATTGGGTCACAAATCTTATGGAATGGCATCATGTAAAAACATTAGTATGGTTGAAAGGTGTGGTACAATGGAATGAAGTTATGACCACTAGCAAGAATACAAAATATAATTGATAGCATGAATTGTGAGATGCATTGCTCCTTGGGTCTACAAGAAAGGAGAGATAAAGCTTATCGGAGAAACAATTCATTTTCTCCATTTCCTATGGAGAAGCATCCATATGACCTAGGTTGGCATTTGGAATGGTACTGATCATTGTAATCTACTACCTGTGACACTTCTCGTTGCAAATTTGTTGTAAACTAGTTTTGAAAGAACATAGTGGAGGAGGAACATGTTATGTCATTGAACTCACCCTACTGTAAAATTTACAATTTTTTCTGAAACTAATAATAGATGATAATAGTGGGTAGGGGATCTGCATAGAAGAATAAATATGCTCCAAAGTGAAGGAAAGTAAGTTGTTTCATCTCCACAATTTTACTAAAATGTGGATATTATATTACTTTATGTTGATTCAGAATCGACCTAGATTCCAAGAGTCATCCCTTGGAAATATATTTAATGCTCTTGTAAGACTAATAAGATGTTCAAAAAGTCATTACATTTGAAAGATTTTCAAAATTTTGGAATCCAAAGGTCACTTTTAAAAGTTAAGTTGTAAAATAATAAAAGAGAAAATTTTATAACTTATCAATTGATTTTCAAGAAATGGTTATGTTGTGTGGTCTCACAACATGCGTGGACCCTCATTTTTTGCTGCCTTTCTTTCCCTTTTCTTTTTCTTGCTTTGGTGTTCTGCTTTTGGAGGAAACGGTAAAATGGGAAGTTTTAATTCAACTTGCCTGGTCCCTACCTAAGTTCTTGTCTTTACTGGACTTGGAATGTTACAAAATCTTTTCCCTAGTCTTGTCGATTTACCAGACCCTCAAGTCCTAGAAGTCAATGTTGTGCTAAGGATGTTGTATCTTGGAAAAGTTTCACTTTTTTCCCAAGAGGTAAGTCATGCCCAGTCGGTTGTCACCCGAATGAATTATCCTAGTGTGTACATTCCCCTTTTCTTTCTTGGTTAGCCTCGTGGTGACCTTTGCTTTTCTTTAAAATCAGAAATCGAAAATTAGAGGTTCTATTGTGAATATGTGTTAAATCAATTTGGTCCTGCTTGAACCTATTTTTAGGTCTCCTTTTGCACCCGGTTCTTATGAATCCGATGGGTAAAATTTATGGCTCCATGTAAACTTTTCAAGGTCCAATGTTGGAGGATTCAAACCTATTTTGATTGTTAATTGTTAAGTATCCAAAGGTGGCTTTGCTTATAAAGCCTTTGCCTCATAAGAATTGAAGTGACACATAAGTGTGCCACGTAAGCTTTCTGCACCGTCTTCTTCTCTAATCGTGGGCCCTATGCAAAAACCAAGGTGTTCATGATTTGAACCCTAATTCACCATGATTTCACCTTTATTTAGGGAAATTAATGCATTGTAAAAGGAAATTAATGAAGGTGGCGAATAACATACATACTTGGCACCACCTCGAGCATGTATTTGCTTGCATAACACTCTACCTTATGCCATACTACTCACCTATAAGGACATTGAAGAATTAAAACCAAGATTGTGGCACGCAAAGAAAAGTAAACCTCAAGAAGTTGAAGAACATAGCTACCAAGGTTTTTGAGGTTGAATTTAGAAAGAAAATTATATCACCAATAAAACCAGGTATGCTTTGAATAACTAAAACTCTATTCATTTTTCTATGCATGCATGTCTCAAGATAAATGGTGTTTCCCCTAGTTTGGTAATTAAAATGTTGATTATTTTGAAATAAATTTAACCTAATTGCAAATTGAAAGTTTTATGAATAATTGAAAATGAATGGTTAGATTTAACCCTAACTCGCACACAAGGCACATATCTGCTAATAATGCAGGAAACCCAAGGAAATATGAGCACTTCCAAAAGGAAGCTAGATGAGGAATTCGAGTACCCTATTTCACAAGTCATACCAATTGATGGGATAATTACCAAAACTCATCCAGGGTGGTTTACTGACATTGAATTCATCATGTGGATTTGATAATAGAATTCCTCTCAGTGTGCAAGGAATATTATTGCTAGTGGACTGTATTTACCAGGAGGGTTTTCACCAGCCATGGAAGCCCCTGAACTATTAATGGAATGTATGAATTGGTTGACCCAAACAAGAGGTTCATTGAGAAAAAATTGACAGTCTATGCAGACCTCTCTGTAAAAGGGATTGTATACACATTTTGGCTCCCTGCATTTAGCCAGATGAATCCGTTGGATATGAAGGTCCTGGCCATGACATACCTAAGTGTATAAGAACAAAATAGAAGATTTATGAATGCAACATGGTGCTAGGAATATATTACTAAGAAAAAGAGAACAATCTTGAGGTCTTTGTTTGTCCAAGATGTCCAAGACATCATAACCTATTAAGCAGGATAACTAGATTCAAAGATGCCAACAAATTTTAACCCTGGATGTTGGGGATCATAGAAAAAATAATGGAAGGCCCTGTGTAAATTCACTGGGGTAGTTTTATTAGTGACAGGTTGCATGAAAATTTAATGGAATTCCTGGAAACCCTATGGTTTTCTATGTCTTCTTATGTTGTTTATTCCTATGCCCTGAGGGAAAATATTCAAGGGTTGATTAAAGTTGGTACCCTAGGTGGAGAACCAGGAAATAATTTGATATATGCTCATTCACCCCATATCACTATCCACATATACTGGGAGCACTACCGGAGAGTTAATGATGTGTTTTCTATGAAGTTGATAAGAATAATGGAAGGTGAGAAAGCCAAAATATTGTCCTTCGAAGCACAGAGTGTCATTGAGTTGGTTGGGGTTGGTAGATTCAATTTCCTTCTTTCACCTACATCAAGGTGGAAGGATTCAAAGGATACCCCTTCATGTTACCTAGGTATCCAATGGAAAAAATATTATTACTAGAATTGGTGAGACAGATGCATCCTTCTCATGCCCTTTTCTTGCAAGCACGTAAGAAATGTTCTGTCAAATTCCCCATAACAATCGGGAATTATAAATGTAATTTGGCTAAAAATGCTAGTATGTGTGAGGAAGAGTTGAAGATGTATAAGATGGATTTCTTTACACTCAAACAAAAGAATTATGATCTAGAGGGAAATGTTTCTAAGAAAATAGGCAGCAAGTATGCTCATTTTTATGATTTAGAAGATTTTTGGCATAATTGTGATGACGAGCATCAGGTAAGGAAGATATCATATCAGAGGTTTCCATTACATTAAAAAAGGCTTCTAGAATCAATGATATTCTTGAATAGTTGGATGCAGATGATAGGGAGGTATTTGGTGCAGGGGCACCATTTCAAGGTGTTTGTCCATTCAAGGTTATTAGGTATAGGATATAGATTTTAAGAGAATTTTGTCTAAAATAAGGCCTATGAGACCATATTATGATGAAATTTGTCATTTTTGAGTCATTTTAGGTGTTTGGATGGTTTAGGTTTCAAAAAGTGCAAAATGTTGAAAATTGCATAATTATGCAAAATTGCAAACTCAAAAGTTGTAAAAGTGCATTTTAGAGGAAGTTCAATGGTCAAGGCTTTTGAAAGTCATTTTTGGAAGTTGTATCGGTTTATATTTGGAGGGAAACAAGTTTAAAAGGTGTATGGAACTCGTATTGAGGTTGTTGAAGTAGATTTGAAGATTGGAACAATAAAATACTCAGATTTTACTCCATTTCATGTGTTTTCTAAAGATTGTAGTGATGGTACGGCCTGTACAACACCTCTTTGATTCATTTTGTTATGGAATTGCATTGTGTATCATTCAAGCTTTCATTGGAATTCATTTTTAAGGTTTTTCATTAAGGTTTGTGGATTTAATTGCAAAACTTTTCAGACCGGCCAAAAAATAGGGTACTAAGCGTTTGATAGTTTAAAACATGTTTTGAACCCATTCCACCTTCTGTCTAAACTGTTACTCGGTGGAATGGGTGTAATTTATTTGGGGAATTTGTGAGAATGGTTATTTTGTGTAGGGGAGATCTGAAAATGTGTTGGGCATTAAGCCCTAAGTCTAAAAATTGAATTTTCCATGAGGGAAAGTGTGGTTTTGCTGAGCCAAAGTGTGTTTTGAGTTGGGGCAGCACTAATATATGTTGAATTAAGTTAGTTCAGGCTATTTTAGACCTGTTTGAGGATTTGATAAGTTTGTATGAGTGTAGGAAGGGTGATTTCCAATAAGCCCTAGGGTTTCTAGGAAAAATAAGAGGGTTTTGAGGTTTGGATATTGGGTAATTCAATATCTAACAAATAGTGGTTGAATCCTATGTTTGAACACCTAAGAACTGCTTCCCAAAAGATTTTGCAAAGTTTGGAAAATATTGGATAGTATTTCCTTTGAAAAAGAGGGTTAATTTGAGCCCTAAAAGGTGTAAAAAGCCAAGTTTGAGATAGTTCTTACAAAAGAGTCTATGGTGATTTGTGAGTATGTTGTTGAATGTAAAAATGGGTACCTGAAGTGGGTCAAGTTGTGGTATAAAAGGGTGTGATTGTGAAATTTTACCCGATTGAGTAGTTTGCCAATGCTACACAGAAAAGAGTTGATTTGATGAAATGAAGAGTTTTTCAAGATATTGTGAATTAATGGTTGTGGTTGCAGGTTGGAATTGTGTTTGGTTGATTGCAGGACCTCCCCTAATTGCATCAGTATTGAACCCAATTTATAATACAGAGAATATTTTTGATGAACCTATCCTAGACCTAGACTATGAAAAGAAAGAAATAGTAACCATTAAGGAAATTTCTGTAAAAGTGTTGACATATACTCAACACTAGATTTGTGGTTAGACTATAGAATTAAAAGAAGTTGGGGTAAATCTCACATACCCACCTAATGTAAAGAAGTGGAGAGTAGAAGATGAACCCGGGCATGAGGAGACTACTAAAAAGAAGAGAAAAGTTGAAAAAATGTAGGTAGATGGACATGTTGAGGAGAGAACTCCTGATACTCCAAGTCAAAGGATTCCAGTGACACCAGCTAGTCAACATAAAGAGACTGTGACCAATCAAGACAATGTAACATTAAAATCTAAGGTGGCATTTTCTTCTATGGTAAAGCCAAAAGTTCATCCTATGACTGATGAGGAGGTGAGAATGAAGACACACACTCATGCTAAGACAAGGTCTGTATCCCAAAAGGTTGCAGAATTATTTACCTCTCCCCCTTTAGTTAATATGGCAGCAATGAGAAAAACATTGGGAAGGACTCCTATAATTCAAGAGGAAAGTTCTGAGCTAAATGAAGAAGTTAAGGAACAATGGGAGAAACTTGGTGCCATGATGAAACAATTTGAAGAAAAATGATCTAAGAAAAACCCCATGGTGTAGCCAGTAGTGGAAGAAGTCTTGGATATAGGGTCAAATCCTATAGATATAGAAAAGGAAGATTGTATAAGAGGAAAAATCACCCCAAAGGTGGGAAACCCTGAGAAACTTGATGAAAGAGGAACAAGGGATATTGTAGGTCATAACCCCATTGATAATATTAGTCATGAAGGTATAGTTGATGATCAGCTTCCACAAGGAAGAAGTAAAGATGATGTTGAGTGACCATAGGCTTCTGACAAATCAAGAGAAGGTTGCATTGAGAGAGAAAATGTAAATCCCTCATAAACCTTGGGTGGTGAAGTAAGAAATTAGGAGAATCCTGATTTTCCAAGACAACAAGAAAGTGATTCCCGAAAGACTGGTACTGAACACATGGTACGATAGGAGACTATAAGTCTCGAAAAGGAAGAGACAGTAATAAATCAAGATAATCTAAAATACCTACTAGTGAGGATTGAAAGTGTTCATGTTCTAGGAAGTGTGACAAGAAATGTTGATAGTTTGAGAGCAGAAGTTCCTAAACATGTAGATAATTAGGAACAAAGAAATGTTGAAAAGGAAGAATATAACAAAGAAGCACCTGACTGGTTAGTCAGGGAAATGGATTTGCCATTGGAGGTGGAACTACTGCCTCTAGATCTCAGAAGTTTAATATGAGTAGAGACTCCTAAACCTAGAGGTAGAGCATAGACAAGGAATATTATGAAGAGGAATGTAGATGGAGGGAGAACTCTCTAAATAGCTACTCTAATCAGAAATAAGAGAAAACATGAAATAACACCTAGGGATTACAAGGTGACAATAATTAATGTCGGGCATTCATCCTAGGGACAAGAATTATAAGAAATGAAAGTGAATTTAGAGACAACTGTCGCTAGCGTACAGAAGAGTAAACAGAAGAAAAGAGAGCTAAAGGAGCGGGTTTCCTGCCTGGAAGGTCTTATCAAGTCATTAGCCCAATCTGATCAAGCACAGACTGAATTGCCCCAAAATCCAGTGCTTATCTCTAAGGAGCAAGTAGATGCTATTACGACGCTACGCCATAATTTAAGCGTATTCAAAGAATGGATGGAGTACTTGGTGAGCCAAGGAGAAGAATTAATTGAGGATGCAGTTGGGAAACATAAGGAGGCATACTATTGGTGTGAAAAGTCTAGGAGACTGGAAGGAGAATGTCAATTGTTCCAAGAACAGACTGATGTAGAAAGGCAAAAATTAAAATCTCTTATTTAGAAAGATGTATGAGAGCTAGTGAATGAAAAGATAACCACAAAACAGGAAGTTCCAATATTTGAGAAGTGGAGAAAAAAAGTGAATTGGAAAAGTTACACTTTGCTACAATGTGTAGAGGGATTTGAAAAGGTCACTGAAAGATGCAAGAAGTTGATTGAAAGAGATGAAAGTTTTATTGAAATGTTAGCACAACAAAGTTGTGATCCTCGTACTTTAGGGTGGGGAATAAAGAGGTAAAAAAATTTAAGGGATGGCTTGAAAGAGTGAATAAGGACCCCATTCATTCATTGAGCCGGGAGGTTATAGATGATATTATAAAGTGCAAGAATGCTACAGTTAAATATGAAGTAGAAATGATCCAAAGAAATGAAAACATCATTCAGATATCAAAGGATTATGCTAGGCTTAAGTACAGTTGGAAAGTGATTCAATTAGTTTCAGAGGAGTGTATGCATCAAGTGTTGGTCACTTTTTGGGAGTACCAGTAGAGGAAAGGTTAAGAGGAGTCTTTGGACTTGAGGTTCAATAAATAAGGATAGATAATCGAATACCGAATGTCAGAGGTTTTATGTGTCAATATGGTTTTGAAAGTGAATATTATAGGTTTTTTCCTAGTTCTAGTAAAGTTGACTGGTCCCAAAACTTTTGTAGAGCACCGATGATCTTTTTTTATGCAAAGTGTTTGTGAACCGGAGTCTGAAGTTGAAGATTGCCATTGATGAAGAAGTCAAATTTTTGAATTTTCCTAGAATGTTCTAATGACAACTGTCACCTGCCACATGCTAAATTTTAATTTATTTTTATGATTCTCTTTAATGGACTAAGTTTAAACTCTTTGGGGCCTTGTTTCTATAAAAGGTCATTTACTGCTTTATTTTATTTTAAGTTTAGAATTTGTGGATGTCAGAGAACCAAAAAAAAATCAATTTTTGTTCATTTTCATATTTTCTATTCCATTCTAGATTAAAAACTTGTATGTTTCATTAGAATTTAATCAAATATCAGAGCCAATTTGAAAGTTATTTCTAGATATGAAATCTTCCTTAGCTAATTGTTTGTTCTTATCGAACAAGATTATGTGATGCGATATTTAAGGGTCCATACTAACACTATCCAATGGAAAATAATCCCCCTTTTCTTTAAGATCTTGCATCATTTTGTGCCTAGCTATGAACCAATATTGTGACGTATGGAATGGTTTGCTAGTGCAAGAGCACCTTATGTCTCCATCAAAAAAATTGGTAAAATTTGAATTTCCAAATGAAAAAGAATTGTAAAAGGTCATGATAAGGCCAATCCAATTGTAAATGAGTCATCAATGGGTCTTTAGGAGGTTGAAATAGAGGAAAAAGCAAAATTTGAAAAAAAATGTAAAAGTTGCCAATTTGTAAAAAGGAAAAAATAACAGAATATGAAGAGGCTTTGAGGGAAAATGAAGAAATAGGTCGATGTAGGAAGTTGTAACGTCAGTTATTTGTTGGGAAACTTCTATAAAAGCATGTATAAGGTGAGGATAAGGCAGTATTGAAGATTGTAATCAAATCTCAAATAAAGAATTCCCTATTTTTTAGAAAATAACGCTTCTTTAGTGATTTCTCTTATCTTTTGGGACTGTTCAACATTATCAAGACTTGTTTTTGGTTGGTTTGAATAGGCTAAGGTTGGAATACTTCATATAGAGTGATTTTGAGAAGTTACAATTGAATTTTAAAATCAGTCTACAGATTTCTTCCTTGTAATTGTTACAACCCTTAAAATAGTGTTTTGAGAGTCTTATAAGATTTGTGTCACCATTCCACCAATGGAGGTAGTTTGATCAGTGGAATGGGAGAATTTTAGGATGCTTTTTGGTTTTTTGAAGGTGTGTAGGCGCAGGGAATTCATTGTGCAAGGTTTTGATGTTGTCTTATCTAGAAAATCTGACTTTTCCTCTTGAAAATGGTGGCTATAAACATGGTATTGATGATTTAGCTTGAGTAAGGGCTTGGTGGTGGTAAATTATTCTTGGGCAGACATAAACAAACAAGTTTGGAATGGTGGTAGGTATGTTAGAGGTCTACAAGGTTTCTTTTTAATAAACCCTTACTGTTTTGTATTGTTAAAGCCTATAAACAAGGGTTTAATTGTTCAATGTAAATATGGGCCTTTCTATTCCTAAATTTTGGTGAAATGAAAGTTTGGTAACCTGTTCTAATGCTTCCTAGGGGTATTTGGTAGTTTCAAGATGAAATAAGGGTGGTTGCTTTGCAATTTTGGCCTAATTGGGGCTCTTTGCTAGAAGACAGTCTATTGATTTTGTTAAATTTTCTAAAGTGTAGATGCCCTTGGATTATGTTAATATGGACTAAAATGGGTTCCTAGAGGCATGATTAGTTTACTGAGTTTCAATATGGGTTGTTTATTGTACCCATTTTTGTCAAAGTCTATGCTACAAGGGTTTAGGTATTAAGATTGCAAGAATGAGTAATTCTGTAAAAATAGTGATAAAGGTGTTTGATTTATGTTGAACCTGCTTAAATAATGATGTTAGAAATGTTCCAAGGCTTGGGAAAAGTTTAGAAGGTGTAATTTGTTGTTTTGAAGATTTGGTAATATGATTCCAATGTGAAAAATAGATTTTTGGCTGCTAAAAGTAAAGGATCTGTTAAGAACAGTATAGTGTGAATATAATC
This sequence comes from Sequoia sempervirens, assembly GCA_007258455.2. Classification (NCBI taxonomy): domain Eukaryota; kingdom Viridiplantae; phylum Streptophyta; class Pinopsida; order Cupressales; family Cupressaceae; genus Sequoia; species Sequoia sempervirens. The sequence goes on from VDFB02000002.1 coordinate 186,552,880, forward strand.
ATGGGTTGTTTCAATTAAAATATTGAGGATTTCAATGCTTCGAAGGATAGGTGTTAGTTTTGAAAGAAATAATGTATATTTGGTTGTCTTGTGCCTTGGGAATCAAATTGTCAAGAATGGTAAGTTGGATTTATGATGGAAGTATGGATTGTTTTCAGAGATTGTAATCAAGTTTATGCCATGTTTTCTAATTTGTATTTGATTCTTATGGAAATATTGAATGATGGTTTGTAGCCTCTTGAAGGTTAAAGGAAATGATGGTTTTTTTTAAGGAAAGTTAAGAGAAATTGATGAAGTTTGATGAAATAATAAGTGAGTCTATTAATTTGATCTTCTCCAGTTGGTTTTGGGGCAGAAGTTTCCTGATGAATGATGTTGTTGATAGATTTTCATTCATCATTTGCTCTAGTTTGGTTATTTATTGAAGCATGTGTGGATAATACCTAGGAGAAATTTTACTTTTCAGTAAATTTTTATGCTTTATTTTAGAATAGATGTTTAAATTTCAAAAAATGTTCCAAAAAAGTGATGAATGCTTAAAGCTAAATCTACTTGGATAAATGCAAGTTATTTGAAGTTCATGAAATATTATTGCAATTTTTTTGATTTCATGAAGTTTTTGAATGGTTGGACTGAGATTCTTTGCTTATCTTAATGATACCTTTCAAAACCGTAAGAACCAATTACCCCTCATGTGCAACAGCATTATCACAATGAACCCTAAAGCAAACCTAGTACAGTCAAGACCTGACATAAATGATCCTTGTGAGTAAGCTGAGTTAGCTTAAGATTTAAGTTGTCCCAATGAAATCTTTCAAGAAAGTTAGGTTCATGTGGTGTGTCTATGTGGATTTATCTACCCTGTTAGTGTGTGACTAACATTTTCATCAATAGGAAGTGGTGCTAGAAGGAGGGCTCATAGTTCTTTTAGTTTTGTTAGGAAGGAAGCTGGAGTCTCATAGATTCACTAGGTCTCGATCTAGCAATCCCCATGTGACATTAGTCAAACTTAGTGGTCTTGCATCATCTAGACCCCAAAGGTTAGGAAGTGCAAGCTCATTGTTGCCAAATCCGATTGTTGTTATACAACCCTCACCCGCAGTGATGCCTTACTTTAATATAGAGTCACTAATTCAATTCATTATGTATAATGATCTTCCAAAGAATATGAACAAAAATTTTCCTAAGTATTATCTTCACAAAGATGCAAAAGAGCATATCAATATCTTTAAGGATACATGTTTCAAAGCAAGGATACAACATGAAGATGTTGTATGTAGGTTGTTCCCTTACACCTTGAGTGATAAAGTTTACCAGTGGTACATCAACCTACCCCATAACTCTAATAGAACATGGAAAGATATGAAAAGTCCATTTTTAGCTATGTTTAGAACCCCAGTTGATCCTGCCTTGCTATATCATCACTCCGCTTAAATCAAAAGGTTTGAAGGTGAACCTATAACTACTTTTAATGACAGGTTTAAAAAGGCTTATTCTAGGTTGCAAGCACCTTATGTAGTGGATAATTTGTCTACCATCACCATTTATTATACGATAGTTGATCCTTTAACTACTATGTTTGTGAAATGAAATGCAAATCATCCTACTACCCTAACCGAAGCCTATGCTGAAACCATAAGTGTAAATCTAGAAATGAAGCACCTCAGAAGTGGATTGTCTATAAATGGAAAAAATTAATTGAATAACTATCCCATTCTGAGTGTGAACGGAGTTTCATCAAATCATCCAATGGCTCCTAATTCTTTTCCTTCAGTGGTCCAGAATGGGACATATCCTCAAAATAGTTTCTTTCAACCAGGAAATAGTCAAGCTCTAGTCCCATACCCTGGTCCAACTATCACATAGTTGCATCCTAATAGAAATTCTTTCCTCTCACAGACTCAAGAGAGTCAAAGAGTCAAAACCTCAAAAGACAAAGAAGAGATTAAGGAAATCATAGCTCAACTTAAAAGATTAACCACAGAGGTTACACAATTAAGGAATCAGAATTTTTACTCTCATAGTAACAATCAAAATTCACAGAGTTGAGCATATAACGCTCCTAGACCACCTAGACCTTGGAACACCCAACCGAATAATGGAGTATCCACACCTTTAGATAATGCTAATCCCCCCGATGATAGGTCTACATCAAAAGTAAATTTAGCTTACCTTGCAATGAACAATTGGTGTTGAATCCACAATACAAATGCTCATTTAGAAGTGGATTGTCCAAAACTACGTCAAATATTTTTTTGGTCATTGTGCATTACAATGATCAGTGTGACTCTCACCCACCCCAAGGGAATGAGTTAGCTCCGGTGGAATATGATTCCACTTTAGTTCTTGAAAGTTATGAATATTTTGAGTCACCTGTTGTTGTCAGGATTCATACTTATGAACAAGAAGGGGACAATTCAACCATGCCTTTAAAAAACTACATGTTTCCTTATCAAGATGAAAATGAACCTCAGGACGAAGCTGATGAAATTCATGCTTTCCAACAATATCCAAAAGGACATAGCTACAACCTAAGAAGTAATACCAATGGTGGAAGTAGATTCAAAGGGCCTTTGACCATTTCAATCCCACCTAATAACTTTAACACTCCACCAAATGATACATCAACACTCCAGGGTTACATATGATAACCTCTCAATATAACTCACCAAATGTTTCATGGAGTGGAAAAGTAAAATCCGCTAATATAAGTAATTTGACTAATTATTTCATGGAAGAAATCAAAAAAGTAAAAATCAACCTCTCTTTATCAGAATTGCTCAAAACGCCTATGATTAGGAAAGCTTTCTTGAATACCTTAGAATATTTTCCCAAAGAAAACACACTTAGTAAAGAAGCACAGGAGAAGGAAAAATCCATTAAGGAAAAAGACAAACACATAGTTCCTATGGCAGATGCACAAGTAGCCTTTTACATAGGAAAGATAGAATCCCTGCCATTTTAGTTGACACTGAGAATATTTGGTAAAAGTCTCCATAATTGCTTGGTAGATTCTGGAGCATCTACCAATGTGATGCCTTTGTCCATATGTTAGACTCTAGGTTTAACCCTAGTGAATTCCCTAAAGAAAGTTACTCAACTCTTAAAAACTAAGGTAAATGCAGTTGGAGAATTAACCAACATTCATATGCAATTAGCATCAAATCCACAAATTTAGTATTATATTAATATTCAGGTTGTTGAGATACCTGATACTTGTGAGATGCTATTGAGTAGGGACTTGTTAAAGACTTTAAATAGATATATGACCACAAACTTCTCACATATGTGGTTTCCCTAGAAAGAAGTCCCAAATCATATTAGAATTGAGAGAGAGCCACACATGAAACACATGATCACCAATTATAATCAGAAAAATGAAGTTCTATACATAGATGTAGAACCAAGAGTTTATGGAATTAGAAGTTCCAGAGTAAAAATAGAAGAATTTTTCATGTGTAATGCTAAAAAGCATAATTAGATAACACTCATAATAGGCATGTTAGTCGAATCAGATTATGTTTCTTCGAAAGGAGAAGACAGTCACTTAGACAAATTTTGGAAGAACATTGCTAAAGAAGCTCGAAAGAGTAGGAAAACTAAAGATTCACTAAAAAATTTATTTTTGTAGGGTTGGTGCAGGTTACACAATTATGCACATTCAAAATACAATTTCATGATGTGCTTAGAGATCATTCACAAAATTGAAAGTCAATACTATCTAGAAAATATTACTCTTAACAGGTCTGGGCCTAAAATACTTGAAGATAAAATGCAGGCAAGGCAAACCAAAAATATCAATTTTTCAGCTCGTAATAATGCTAATCTCAAAGTTTTTGAGGATCAAACTTGGACCCTTAAGTTTGATGGGTTGAAATCAAAACAAGGAATTGGAGTTGGGGTTGAGCTCATCAGTCCCCAAGGTAAGTTTTTTCCCTTTGCCTATTGATTACAATTTCAATGTACTAATAATGTGGTAGAATATGAAGCTCTCATCCATGGTTTGATGCTCACGATCAAGAAGAAAGTTAAGATTCTTAAGGTTTTTGGTCACTCAAAGCTAGTGGTCAAGCAAGTCTAAAAAATAGTATATTTGTCATTATAATCGCTTTTCCAGTTATCGACATTGAGTGTGGGACCTGATAGAAAATTTTGATGCCTTTAATATTACTCACATCCCATGAATATTCAATCAGAGAGTAGATGCTCTAGCTACTACTACTAGTGCTCTATAACCATTAGATGCTTCCAATTTGAGAAGGTTCACTGTTGAGTTGGTGTAGTTTCCCTCGTTTCCTAATAATGTTACTAATTTGCAGTTGTTAGAAGATGATTGTCATATATTGGAATTCATCACTAATACCAGTATCTTCAAAACATAGATAATTGAAGAAATGGATCACCTGGACAGTGAAATTAAAGGTGAAGAATTAGCTCAAGTGAAAAATAATAATATTTCAAAAGGGGTAATTGAGCTAGAAAGACTATTTGATGTGGATCAGTTAATCTGATAGAAAGACCCACCTAAAACTAATGGAGGACATTCTGAATTATATAATTTGAATACCGAAGAATATCTGAAGAATTTTTTTATAGGGAAGGTATGTACTAAGGAAGAATGAAGAAATATTTCTTAGGCACTCATATATTATTGGAAAGTTATAGCATGGACATATGAAGATTTAAAGACTTATGACACTTCCATCATTACTCATACAATTTCGTTAAAGCCTAATGCAAAACCTTTCTGGAAAAAATAATGACTTGTAAATTCTCTTTTAGAACCTTTGATTCAAAAGTAAGTACAAAAGCTCCTCTCAGCTCGAATAATTTTCCCCATCATACATTCTACCTGGGTGGCAAATATAGTGCCTATCAAAAAGAAAAATGGAGATATATGGTTGTGTGTGGATTTCTGAAATCTTAACAAGGAATCAAAAAAAGATACTTACCCCTTGCCTTCATTAGATGAAGTGCTACAAATTGTTAATGGTTTGCAGATGATGTCCTTCTTGGATGGATTCTTCGAGTATAACTAGGTAATGTTCATGAAGGAGGATCAACGAATGAAGACTGCTTTCACTATAAAGTGGGGAACTTTCACTTACAGAAGGATTCCATTTGGATTAATAAATACTGGAGCCACATTCCAACGAGCTATGGATTATGCCTTTCGATATTTGGTAGGAAAGTGCATCATTATATACATGGAAAATCTTACGATATTTTCCAAGAACAAAGGATATCATGTTCATTATCTTAGAGAAATATTACAAAAGTGTGAAACTTACGGAGTTTCATTGAATCCCGAGAAATGCATTTTTCAGGGTGACTAAAGGAAAGTTACTAGGATGCATTATTTTCTAAAGAGGTATTTCAATTGACCTAGATAGAGTGAGTGTCTTAATCAAGTTATAGCCCTCAAGAAGTAAGAAAGAATTAAAGTCATACTTCGGCAAGATCAATTTTGTCCAGAATTTTATTACTAGGTTTGTCAAGATAGTGAAACCACTCAATGATATGTTCAAGAAAAATGCAAAGATCAAGTGGACAAGTGAAGCTAAGCTCGCCTTCAAAAATATGAAAGCTATAATTGTAGAAACACCAGTGCTAGTAAGTCTGAATTACATTAAACCTTTTATATTTACTCTTTTGCTTCTGGTCATACATGTGCAACAACATTAACACAAAGGGGCGGGAACAAAGAGGAAAATCCAATTGCTTTCATGAGTGTCCCATTTAAAGAGGCAGAGCTAAGATACATAGATATTGAAAAAAATCCTTTATTTTGGTTAATGTAGTGCGAAAATTTTGACATTACATTCTCAAAAGTATAGTTAAGGTGATTTTCCCTGATGTCATAGTAAAAATGATATTGACACAGAGTGAGCTCAGAGAAAAATGAGATAAATGTGTTATGATGTACTACAAGAGTTTAATTTAGAGATTATACCCATGAATTTGGTTCATGGGCAAGCCCTAGTTAAATCCATTGTTGAGATTGATCCACAAATCTCTAGCAATAGTATACTCTGGACATAGAAGACCAAGATGATTGGTATTTAGATATATGGTACTATTTGGTTAGCAACAATTGCCCTGATCATATACAAAGATATCATAGAAGAGCCCTGAAGATTAAATCCCAAAGTTATATCATTAAAGGGGGGGTTCTACTCAAGGAAAATCATGAAGGAATTTACTTAAGATGTTTGAATAAGATAGAAGCGAGTGAAGTGTTGTAGGAATTACATGAAAAATTTGGTACAACTCACAGACCACCTTTGGCTACTACACACCTCATCTTGAGAGCCAGCTATTACTAGCTGGCTATTTTCAAAGACACTTATGAGCACGTAAAGCACTATTACACATGTCAAACTATTGTGGATAAAGGGAGATTTAATGCTCAACCATTATAGCCGATGATGGAGATGCACCCTTTCTCATAATGGGGATTAGACTTCATCAGTACTATTAATCCTCCATCATTTGCAAGTCATAGATTTGTGTTGACCACCACCGATTATTGTACCTAATGAACTGAAACATGCCACAATAAGCAATGCACCTCAAAGGTGGTAATCAATTTCTTAGAGGAAAATGTTATTACCAAGTTTGGAGTATTGTATTCCCTATTATGTGATAATGGACCTACTTTTTCCTCATTTAAATTTTATAATTGGGCATTTGAATACGATAGAACATTGAAATTCTCATCAAATTACTACCCGCAAGGAAATGGATTAGTAGAATGGTGCAAGAGCACCAAGTCCCTTTAAGTAAATTGGGTCAAGTGATAGGTTCTTGATTTTTTTAGGTTGTTTCAATGTAATAAGGCCATGGTGAGGCAATTCATAAGGTTTTTTGGTCATTTGAGTCATTTTGGGTCTATAATGTAAAAGTTGCAAATCATGTCAAAAGTTGTCAATTTTGACAAAGTAGTCAAGGAGGGTAGATTGGAATTTTTCTTATTTGGATTCATGTTCTTAGGCTGGATAAGGTCTAATAAGACCATTTCAAATTTTTTAGAATGATTAGAATAAGTTGGGGGTCAATTGTGCTAAAATTACAAAAATTGCAAAATAATGTTGCAAAGTTGTCAATGAAAATGTAAAAGTTGTAAACCAATGGTCATTTGGGTTTGAAAAGAAGTTGTAACTGTTGAATGTGGTTGGAGGACCTTTAAATAGGATTTTGAACTCAAAGGTACTGTTGGAGAAGTTGATCATTGAGAAGAAGCAATAAAATTTCATTGTTTTCCTTGCAAAATCTATGTTTTTCTAGAAATTTTGTTGCTTTCTTGAACTATACGGTTTCGTACTGGAAGATTGTGATCTCTTATGGAGTGAAATGTTTGGGAAGTAGGCCTAACATCATTTTATATTTGGTTTGATTAGTTTTCATTTATTTTTGTGCATTCTAGAGGCAAAATACAGTGAACCAGTTTATATACCCTGTTTAAGGGTTTGCAAAACAAAAATCATGTTTTAAGGGACCATTTCACTGACTATTCAACCTGTGACTGGTGAAATGGGTCCCATTGAATGGATTTATATGTAGATTTCTTGAATAAGGTAGGAATTATTGTTGGAAGATATTTTTGATGACTGTCCTCAAGGATTTCTAAGAGATTTTTCTTGAAAAGGAGGTTTTACGCTAGGGTTTGATGAACTAATGCTGACAGTGGTTTGGTGAATGTTTCTTAAGCATGTACAAGCATAATGAAGATTTTTTAAAGCGGTGGCTTGGAGAGTTTTGGACTGTAAGATGGTTTTTCAATAAACCCCCATGTAGAATGCAAGAAATGAGGGTTCCATGGTAGAGCACTTTAGTAAACGTGTCACTGCAAATAACTTGTGAAATAGAGAGTTTTGATGGCAGGTTAGTGCTTCCACATTGGTTTCTTGGGTTGGTTTCAAGATTAAAGGGGCGTCTCTTTGTAAAATTTCCCTAATTCAAGGCCTAGGTAAGCATAGAAGGCATAGTTTCAAGTTGATGTTCTAAAAGAGTTGCATGAGGTATTGAGGTATGTTATAGTTGGCCATGATGGGTCTCTGAAACTATGAGTATTTGGTTGGTTGAGAGAGTTCATGTGAGTTAGGGTGAAAAATCAAGGTCTATAGACCTACTAGTGAAGGAGTGAGTTTGTGTGGAGAATAGACCTTGTGAGGGTGTGGAGTTTCAAAACCTTGTTGAATTCAATTGTTTTAGGGTTGATTGGTTTAGAATCATCCCTGTATTGCTATCAAATGGTATCAAAGAACAGTTAGTAGATCTTTGAAGGTGATAGGTTGAAGTTTGCAAAGAAGGTTGAAAGATTGAGTAAAGAAAAAAGGTGTAATTGGAGGAGTCAAGATGCCTCCCAAAGGAAGCACTGTTGATAGAAAGATTGATCAGCAGGCCAGAGAATTAGAAGCCTTGAAAAGAGAGATGGTTGCATTGAATTTTAAGGTTGGGGTTGATATGGATGAGAGTGATTTTGAAGAGGAAGAAACTTATAGTGAAGATGAAGAGTTGGATCCATAGGATTTGAGGATGTTGAAGCTTTCAAAGTTTGTGAAAGGTGATGGATATGGAAAAATGGATTTTCCTATGTATGGGGGTAAACTAGATGGTGAAGAGCTCTTGGATTGGATAGGGGCCATGGAGAATTATTTTGAAAGCAAGGAAGTAGATGAAGAACACAAGGTGAAGAAGGCTAAGACCTGTGTCACCAAATGTATAGTTGGCATTTTTACACTCACTTGAGTCTTTCTAATGGGCTTTGGCTTGATTTTTTCTTGATTTAATGTTGTAATGTGGTCAAAACATTCACATTAGGTCTTAAACATTCAAACTATGATGTCTTGTGAAGGTCTTGTGAAGTGTTATAAAAAAATTCTACACTTTTCTAAACTCTATTCATTACAATTCACCTAAAAATCACCTTTTCATCACTTGTAATAAGATTTCACACTTTTCTAGGCTTAATTTCACTAATTCAACCCTTTCTCATGTCTAAATGACCCCTTAATACACTTTCTGACCATTTTTAAGTGTGTTTTTGAGGATATTCCTATTGGATTCCTTTTACTACCCCAAAATTCTCGACACCCACTTGATTTGCTTAAGTGGGACCAAGTCTCCCATAGGGGCGACTTAGTCCTTTTGGCACAAAACTCAAAATAATTTTAAATTTCTAGTGGGATTTTATCCTCTAACCCTTGAGGTCAGCCTATGATGTGTTACTTTCAAGAAATTTTAGTAAAATCAAGTATAAATAAGGGTTTTTCACCTCATTTTAGAGCTCCCATCTCATACAATCATCTATCTTCAAATCACTTACAATCTCTTGCACTCATTAAGCATTCAAGCAAGTCAAGCATTATTAAGTCAAGCTATTGGAGTTCTTCATTGCATATCTTCATATTTGAGCATCAATGATATGGTAAGTTTATGACATTTGCATTTGCATGTTATCTATTTGTCATACTCATTTCATTATATTTCATTGTTTAGGGTTTGATTACCAAAGTCAGGTTTGACCAAGGTAAACCCCTATTCTCTAACCCTCAACCATTTTTCCCCTTTTGCATGTGACTTTTGTATGCAGATTTGTCGAGCAATAGGTGTTGAAAAGTGATCAAAAAGTGCATAATGTCAATCAAGTCAATATCACCCTATTTCAAGCTTGGAGAGACTTTCTACCCCATTTTCTACATAATCAAGTACAGACACCTGTCAGAAAAGGAAGTGCAGACCCGAGACTACAAGATTTTGTCCCGAATTTCCTAAAATCTACAAGAGGACTAAGTCACCACTAGGGGCAAATTAGTCCCGCTTTTGGGCCTGAAAACTGATTTTGACATTTTTGGACACCCATTTGACAGATTCATGTTCTGGTAAAGTTTCCTAAAACTGGGACTAAGTCGCCTAGTTTGGCCTAAGTGTCCTGGTCAAAATTTTACCAACTTTTCTAGGATTCCAAAGTTTTTTGACATCAAAATTTTGATTCCAGGTGCACCTCTTCCATTCTATTATGTTATTTCATCATATAGTTGCATTTCTTAGGCATTTATGCATATCACATTGTGTTTTCTAGCACTTTACATTTTCATAGTTTTGCATCATTAAATCATTCCATTTCAGATTAGAGCATTAGGACATCTTAATTAGGCATTATTACATCTCATTAACATAGTCTTGAGTGTAAACCCTTGCATTTTGGGAACCCTTTCCATCCTTTTTCTCCTTTTAGGTGAAAAATCCTAGGAGGAGCAAAGCATTGTAAAAGGGTAAACCAAAATCACCATTTACAAGACCAAGTTGAAAGGACATGCTATGTTGTGGTGGAACTTTGTGCAAGATTAAAGGCAAAAAAAGGGGAAGACCAAGATCACTTCTTGGGAGAGAATGAAGGCAAAACTCAAAGGTAAGTTCCTTCCTACTGATTACAATGTTCAATTGCTCAAAAGACTTCAAAATCTTAGGCAAAAGCATCTAGATGTACAAGCATAGACCAAGGAGTTCTATAGGTTAAGTATAATGGAAAAACATGAGGAAGATGACGAAGAAAGAGTGGCAAGGTATCTTAATGGTCTAATATATAATATACAAGATGAAATAAGTTTGATGACACCAATAATAGTAGAAGAATGTTTTCAAATGGCTATAAGGGTAGAAGAGAAAGTGAAGAGGAGACAAGAGAAGACCACAAGAGGAAGAGGCGGTACTTCTAGAGGTAGAGGAACTTTTTCTACGCCAAAAAATTCCAATCAAGATCAATAAAATGTTGGTAAAGGTAAAGAACAAGTGGTTGAATCTAGAGGTGGATGGAGAGGTGGAAGAACAAGTTTTAGGGGTAGGTATGCAAATCAAGGAAGAGGTTCTAATGTGTTTTCAGGAAGGTGTTACAAATGGGGTGAGTTTGGCCATCCATGCTTTAAGTGTCTTGAAAAGTTTGGTGCTACTTCAAGTGGGGGTGAAGGAAGAGGTGAAAAGAAGGTTTAAATTGTGCAAGAAGATGAAGAGGAAAGTGTCCATTCTCCACGTTATGTTGTTGCACCTGAAGTTGGTGAAGCTTTGATGCTCCAAAGACAACTCTTAAAGGCCTCCAAGGAGAAAGAACCATTGCAAAGGAGAAATATTTTCAAGACCACCTACAAGAGCAAAGGTAAAGTATGCAAGTTAGTAATAGATTCAAGCTCCACTGATAATATAGTGTCAAGAGAAATGGTAGATAAGTTGAGTTTGGTAAAATTTCCTCATCAAACACCCTATAAGGTGTCATGGTTAAATGATGATCAGTCACTTTTAGTCAATGAGCAAGCTTTAGTTGAATTTCAGATTGGAGGGTACAAAGATAGGGTACTTTGTGATGTTCTATCAATGCAATGTTGTCATTTTTTGCTTGGAAGGCCATGGCAAATTTGATAAACATGTTGTGTATGATGGAAGGGCCAATACATATCAGATTGAACATAATGGGAACTCATTTACTTTGCTTCCATTGCAAAAGGAAGTCAAGGAGAAAACAAAGGCAACAAAATTAATCATGATGGGTAATAAATATTTTGTGCAAGTTGAGAGTGAAAAGGAGATGAAGTTTGTAGACACCACTAGGAGGGAAGAAGCCATGATAGTGAATTTGAAAAATGATGCTATGTTGAAGAGAAAATATGGTGAGTTGCTAATGAAATCTGATCATGGAAAGGTCAAGGGTGAACTTGTGTTGAAGGTTCAAGATAGGTTTATGAAGCATGATAGGATTATGGTGGGGACAGTATCTTTTCCATTGAATACAAAAGAGGGTAGAGGACAGTTGTGTTGTGTTGTTCTAGAGGTAATGGATCTAATGGAATAGGGGTTAAAAGGATAGAGAGTCTGATGACTAAGGTCAAAGGTAATAGTACAGTGAGCAGGGATGATTGGCAAAGGAAAATGAATGAGCCTAAGTATACAATGAGAATGAGGGAGAGTACAATAGGAGGGAAATTGGTCAGAGGTTAGGTTGTAGAGATCAAGGCAAGTGTAGCATCAAGTGATGACAAGGGAAAGATGAAGAGACAGTCAACAGGGCAAGTTGCAAGAAAGAAGCAAACACTAGAAAGCAAGGAGACCATCAATGAAAGGAACAAAGAAAGGTTGCAGTACCTGATTCCATGGAGGATATTTCCAAACCAAGGATCATTTGGAGGACCTAAAGATGCTATGAAGAAACAAGGTTCAAGGTAGTACAATCCTCATGGGACATGAGGTTTTCTTTTAGGTGGGTTGTATGGTGCAGGAGCACCAAGTCCCTTTAATTAAATTGGTTCAAGTGATAGGTTCTTGATTTTTTTGGGTTGTTTCAATGTAATACGGCCATGATGAGGCCATTCATAAGGTTTTGTGGTCATTTGAGTCATTTTGGGTCTATAATGTAAAAGTTGCAAATCATGTCAAAAGTTGTCAATTTTGATAAAGTAGTCAAGGAGGGTAGATTGACATTTTTCTTGTTTGGATTCATGTTCTTAGGTTGGATAAGGTTTAATACTACCATTTCAAATTTTTTAGAATTATTAGAATGAGTTGGGGGTCAGTTGTGTCAAAATTGCAAAAATTTCAAAACAATGTTGAAAAGTTGTCAATGAAAATGTAAAAGTTGTAAACCAACGGTAATTTGGGTTTGAAAAGAAGTCATAACCATTTAATGTGGTTGGAGTACCTTTAAATATGCTTGTTATTTCAAAGGGATGGTTGGAGAAGTTTATCATTGAGAAGAAGCAATAAAATTTCATTATTTTCCTTGCAAAATCTGTGTTTTCCAGCAATTTTGTTGCTTTCTTGAACTGTACGGTTCCGTTGTTAGCAAGAGACACTACACATGGTTTTTGGTGTTGTCATTGATGGAAACCCTTGTTATCTATCCAATCCACACATTGAAATTTTCTCATACCGGCAAATAGATTGAAGATTAGTAGTTATATGTTTAGTTAGAACAGAGCATCCGGTAACTTCATGTTCTTCAATTCATATGCAGATTTTATGTTATTATTTTATGTTATGGATCTCAAGGAGTATTTTTCGATGGATAATATGTGTTATCTATAAATCTTTGTGCCTCGTATCAATTTGGGTGGAAGTTATAAGGTCCAGTGAACTAATTTTTTGTTCATCATTATTTGGAGGTCGACTTGGTGAATATGGTGTGTCACGGATATTTGAGGAGTTATTGTTTAAGTAGTTTTGTGTTTGAACATTTTGATTTGGGTCCTCACTAAGTTGTGGCTGACTCTTGTGGATACACATTGAATATTATGGATGATTTGAGCCGACTGTTTGTGAATATTTTCTTATTTTGTTGAAGTCAACATGTAGCGATTGAATTCTTGGTGGCGGATATATATAAGTGATTGATTATATCATTTTGGTGTGTGTTTGATGTGAGTTGATGTATGTTGCGAATTTCAAAAGGTTAGTAGAGTGATTATGCATAGTTTCACTTGTGCATTAAGGATTTTTGGTGTGAATTGAAGTAGAACAAAGCAAAAGAGCAGAATCAATCAAAAGGTCCTGAATTCGATTGTTTAGCCTAACAGAACTGGAATCAGGCATTGGTAGATGCTACTTTATCAGTTCAAACTCTTTGGAAGTATTCAAAAAAATTGTAAGGCAGTAAGCCTTTCATTTTTTGAGCAGTGAGCTCTAGGCAGTGTGACTGAATACAAGTGCATTCTCATCTTGTAATCTTTTCTTTTGAGTATACTCAGAACAATATTGTGGATTAACCTCCACCATGGTTTTTTCCCTAATAGGGTTTCCATGTAAAAAATCCCTGTGTTATGATGTTGTGGTTATTTTTCTTATGTGCATGCATTTTTATTTTGGTTGAATGTTATCAACACTTTAATGATCAGATTAATAAAGTTAAAAATTGCACAACACTTATTAACCCCCCCTCTCAATGTTGCTTGATTCCAACATCCGTACATGAAGATTGTGATCTCTTATGGAATGAAATGTGTGGGCAGTAGGCTTAACATCATTTTAGATTTGGTTTGATTATTTTTCATTCATTTTTGTGCATTCTAGAGGCAAAATATAGTGAACCGGTCTGTATACCCTGTTTAAGGGTTTGTAAAACAAAAATCATGTTTTAAGGGACCATTTCACTGACTGTACAGCCTGTGACTGGTGAAATGTGTCCCATTGAATGGATTTAGATGTAGATTGCTTTAATAAAGTAGGAAGTATTGTTGGAAGAGATTTTTGATGATCCTCAGGGATTTCTAAGAGATTTTACTTGAAAAAGGAGGTTTTACACTAGGGTTTGATGAACTAATGTTGGTAGTGGTTAGGTGAATGTTTCTTAAGCATATACAAGCATAATTAAGAGTGTTTGAAGTGGTGGCTTGGAGTTTTTTGGACTGTAAGATGGTTTTTCAATAAATACCCATGTAGAATGCAAGAAATGAGGGTTTCATGGTAGATCACTTTAGTAAACGTGTCACTACAAATAACTTGTGAAATCTAGAGTTTTGATGGTAGGTTAGTTCTTCCCCATTGGTTTCTTGGGTTGGTTGCAAGATTAAAGGGGTGTCTCTTTGTAAAATTTCCCTAATTCAAGGCCTAGATCAGTGTATAAGGCATAGTTTCAAGTTGATGTTCTAAAAGAGTTGCATGAGGTATTGAGGTATTGTATAGTCAGCCATGATGGGTCTCTGAAACTATGAGGAATTGGTTGGTTGAGATATTTTTATGTGAGTTAGGGTAAAAAATCAAGGTTTGCAGACCTACTAGTGAAGGAGTGAGTTTGTGTGGAGACTAGCCCTTGTGAGGGTTTGGAGTTTCAAAACCCTATTGAGTTCAATTGGTTTAGGGTTGATTGGTTTAGAATCCTCCATGTATTGCTATCATAGAATCATCAAACAAGAACCTACTGGAGATAATTAGGAGATTAATTGAAAAGAATCCTAGAGAATAGAATTCTTTATTGAAATTTTTCCTTTGGGTAGATCATACTAGGATGAAATTCACATTGGGAGATTCTCCTTACTACTTAGTCTATTGGATAGATCCTATATTGCCTATAAATTTGAAAATCCCTATTTGGCAATTTTCCCAAGAATACATTAGATTAGATGATCAAACTGAAGCTCGGTTGCTACAACTGATGCATTTAGATGAAAAATGTACTAGTGCTATAGATCATTTTTCTAGGCACCAATCTGTGGTAAAACGGTGATTCAACAAAAGGGCTATTGAAAACTTTTACAATATATGATTTAATATTGTATTGGGACAAATCCCATGAGCATAAGGGTGAACATGGTAATTTTGACAAGTTATGGACTAGTCCTTACCAGGCATTTGAAATTTTATGATACAACACATACAGGCTTAAAACTTGAATTGGAGAGGATGTTCCATTGCTTGTCAATGGATAATTCCTGAAGCATTACTTTCAAGCTTAGTGTTGGTGGCTTACCCTTGTTGTAAGTTTGTAAATAGTGTTTTGTAGATAGTTTTATATAAATAGTTTTTGTAATTAGTTTATTTTTGTAAATAGTTTTGTTTTTGTTTCGTTTGGTTTTTTTGGTGCTTTCTTTTGTTTTGTTTGCTTTTTGGGATTTTGTGTTGTAGAGATATACAGTAGTTATCAACCTTTGAAGGTGGTCAAAATAACATAACGTAAATTTTGGAAATGTGATTCATGCTTTGACCAAAAAATAGTTTTTTAATTATAGATGATTGGGGAATTGTTTGGATTCATTTACTTTAGTTCGCATAAATCATTCAATTGATGTTGAGCTACAAACACCCATACTTAGATCATTTTGTTGAATTTGGGATAGCAGTTGTTTGCATTCAGTGAAAAAACAAAAGGTGACCTTTGCTACCACTATAATTCCCAACCTAATAGTGGGCTTCATTGCCTACAAGTTGAAGCAAAATAGCTTACAAAGAAATATCAAATGAAAAAAATGAAAAAATGAATCTCAAAAGAAATATCAAAAAGAGAAAATTCAACTCTTTAGGCTATCCAAATATCTCTACCGAGGCTATGGATTCCTAACTAGCAGTAGAGCTATGTTTGGGGGAATTATAGAGATAACCTTTCTGGGGCTATGAACGTTTGACTGGCAGCAAGGCTCTATCCAAAGTTGGCTTAAAAGGAAATCTCCAAATTATGTACGTCAATGAAAACATTTGCTATGCTTTGAATTTACTGTAGCAAAATAAATCAGTTGCACACACATGAGCTCAGTAAAATTTAATCTTATATGTTGGCTAAAGTAAAGATGAAATGTCAGAATGAGGGTCTAATCGTTTATAATTTAAGGACTACAGAAAGTTGAAGTATGGGTATTAAGTCCAAAATTGGCTCTCTATTGTTTTTTTTGGTTTTGTTGGTTGCTAGTTGATGTGTGGTCTCACAACATGCCCCATTTTTCTCCTTGGAAAAATGTGGACCCCCTTTTTTTATTGATTTTATTTCACTTCCTTTGCTTTTTCTTGCTTTGGTGTGTTGCTTTTGGAGGAAATGGTAAAATGGAAAGTTTTGATTCAGCTTGTTTGGTCCCTGCCTAAGTTCTTGTCTTTACCAAACTTGGAATGTTGCAAAATATTTTCCTTGGTCTTATTGATTTACCAGACCCTCGAGTCCCGAAAGTCGATGTTGTTATGCTAAGGATGTTGTATCTTCAACAATTTTTACTTTTTGCTCAGGTGGTAAGTCATGCCTAGTGAGTCATCACCAAGATGAATTATCTCAGTGTGTGCATTCCCCTTTTATTTGTTGGTTAGCTCGATAGTGGCCTTTGCTTTTATTTAAAACTAGAAACCGAAAATCGGAGGTTTTGTTGTGAATATGTGTTAAATCAATTTGGTCTCACTTGAACCCAATTTAGGGTCTCCTTTTGCACCTGGTTCTTATGAACCTGATGGGTAAGAGTCCCAACTCCTGGTAATATTTTCAAGGTTCGGTGTTGGAGGATTCAAACCTCTTTTGATTGTTAATTGTTAAGTATCCAAAGGTCAATTAGCTTATAAAGCCTTTGCCTCATAAGAATTGAAGTGACATGTAAGTGTGCCATGTAAGCTTTCTTCATCATCTTCTTCTCTAATAGTGGGCCCTATGGAGAAACTAAGGTGTTTGTGATTTGAACCCTAATTTTCCATGATTGCACATTTCTTTAGGGAAATTAATGCATTGTAAAAAGAAATTAATGAAGGTGGCGAGCAACACACATACTTGGCACCACCTTGAGCATGTAGATGCTTTCATAACACTCTACCTTGCTCCATATTGCTCACTTGTAAGGACATTAAATAATTAAAATCAAGATTGTGGTGCATAAAGAAAGGTAAACCTCAAGAAGTCAAAGAACACAACTACCAAGGGTTTTGAGGTCACATTCAAAAAGAAAATTGCATCACCAGCAAAACTAGGTATGCTTTGAATAACTGAAACTCTGTTAATTTTTCTATGCATGTATGTCTCAAGATATATGGTGTTTCCCCTCGTTTGGTAATTAAAATGTTGATTATTTTGAAATAAATTTAACCTAATTGCATATTGAAACTTTTATGAATTATTGAAAATGAATGGTTAGATTTAACACTAACTCGCACACAAGGCACATGTCTGCTAATATTGTAGGAAACCTAGGAAAATATGAGCACTTCCAGAAGGAAGCCAGATCAGGAATTCGAGTACCCTATTTTACAAATCGTACCAATCAGCGGGATAATTATTGACACTCATCCAGGGTGGTTTACTGACATTGAATTCATCACATGGATTCGACAAGAGAATGCCTCTCAGTGCACAAAGAATATTATTGCAAGTGGATTGCATTTAGCAGGAGGGTTTCTACCAACCATGGAAGCCCTTGAACTGCTAATGGAATGTATGAATTGTATGACCCAAACAAGAGGGTCGTTGAGAAAGAAGGGAGAGTCTATGTAGACCTCTCTGTAAAAGGGATTGTACACACATTTGGGCTCCCCGCATTTAGCTAGACAAATCCAATGGATATGAAGGTCTCAACCATGACATACCTTAGTGTACAAGAACAAAATAGAAGATTTATGAATGCAACATGGTGCTAGAAGGATATTACTAAGCAAACGAGACCAATCCTGAGGTTTGTGTGTTATCCAGGATGTCCAAGACATCATAACCCTATTAGGTAGGATAGATGGATTTAGAGATGCCAATAAATTTAAACCTTAGATGTTCGGGATCATAGAAAAAATAATGGAAGACCATGTGCAAATTCACTAGGGCAATTTTATCAGTGACAGGCTACATGAAAAGTTAATGATGTTCCTAGACACCCTATGGTTTTCTTTCTTATGTTGTTTATTGATCATGCGCCCTAAGGGAAAATATTCAATGGTTGAACAAATTTGGTACCTTGGGTAGAGAACCAAGGAATAATTTGATATATACTCATTTACCCAAGATCACTATCCACAGATACTAGGAGCACTACTGGAGGGTTAATGAAGTGTTTTCTATGAATTTGGTAAGAATAATGGAAGGCGAGAAATCCAAAATATTGTCCCTAGAAGCACAAAGTTTCATTAAGTTGGTTGGAGGTTTCTACATTAATTTTCCTACTTTCACCTACATCAAGGTGAAAGGATTCAAAGGATACCCCTTCATGTTACCTAGGTATCCAACGGACAAAATATTGTTACAAGAATTGGAAAGATAGATGCATCCTTCTCATGTCCTTTTCTCGCAAGCACCCAAGAAATGTTTTATCAAATTCCTCATCACAATCGGGAATTACAAATGTAATGCGGCTAAAAATGTTGGTATGTGTGAGGAAGAGTTGAAGATGTATAAGATGGAGTTATTTACACTCAAATGAAAGAATTATGATCTAGAGGGAAATCTTGCTAAGCAAATATGCAACAAGTATGATCACATTTATAATTTAGAATATTTTTGGCATAATTGTGATGACAAGCATTAGGTAAGGAAGAGATTATACCATAGGTTTCTATTACATTCAGCAAGGCTTCTCAAACTCAATGATATTCCTAAATAGTTGGATATAGATGATGGGGAGGTATTGAACCCAATTTATAATATAGAGAATATTTCTGATGAGCCTATCCCAGACCCAGACTATTGAAAAAAAGGGAAATAAAAACCATTAAGGAAATTTTTGAGAAAGTGTTGACATCTACTCAACACTAGATTCATGGTTATAGTAAAGCATTAAAAGAAGCAGGGGTAAAGCTCACATACCCGCCTAATGTAAAGAAGAAGCAAAGAGTAGAAGATGAACCCAAGTATGAGGAGACTACTAAAAAGAAGAGAAAAGTTGGAAAAGAAGAGGCAGTTGGACATGTTGAGGAGAGAACTGTTGATACTTCAAGCCGGAGGATTCTAGTGACGCCCACTAGCTAGCTTAAAGAGATTGTGGCTAGTCAAGCCAATGTAGCAGTAAAGCCTAAGATGAAATTTTATTCCACAATAAGGCCAAAATTCTAGCCTATGACTGATGAAGAGGCGAGAATGAAGACCCACACTCATGCTAAGTCAAGGTCTACATCCCAAAAGGTTGCATAATTATTTACCTCTCGCCCTTCAGTTAATATAGCAACAATGAGACAAACACTGGGAAGGACTCCTATAATTCAAGAGGAAATTCCTAAACTAAATGAAGAAGAATTTAGAGAACAGTGGAGGAAACTGGGTGCCATGATGAAATAATTTGAAGAAAGATGATCTAAGGAAATCCCCATGGTGCAGCCAATAGTGGAAGAAGTGCCAGATATAGGGTCAAATCCTATACATATAGAAGAAGAAGATTTTATAAGAGTAACACTCACCCCAGAGGAAAGAAACCCTGAGAAACTTGATGAAAGAGGAATAGGGGATACTGTAGGTCAGAACCCCATTGATAATATTACTCATGAAGATACAGTTGATGATTAGTTTCTGCAAGGAAGAAGTAAAGATGATGTTGAGCAAATGCAAGCTTCTGAGAAATCAGGAGAAAGCTAGGTTGAGAGTGAAATGTTGATATGTGGTGACTAATCATGCAAATACTGTACACTCATAACGTATCCTCGCGGGGGTTCGAGGGCACAGCCCCCATTTTTTTTCTGTTAAAACATCAAGATTTTCCCGCTAACACGTCAACTAAAAAAATGACTTTGTAAAACCCTAATTTTGGAAGCTTCCAAAAAGCTTGTTATAAGCGGTTGGGATATAAGTTGCGAAGTGTGTAATTCACGAGATTGTAATCTATTTTGTAGTGGATAATAAAATCATTTGGTGATTGAGTTTTTTTGGATGTAGCCCATATTGGGTGAACCACATTAAATTTTTGTGTTGATCTCTTTTTGTGTTATTCTTCATCGTTATCTTTGGGTTATTTAATCTGTATATAATTGTTAATTTTTATTGCGCTGATCTTCCTAAATCCTAACAAATAGTATCAAAGCCATGTGTATTTCCGTTGATTGGCAGGAAACCTCTAGATTTGAGTGGGAGTAATGGAAGAAGGAAAATGAAAGCTTGAGAAGTTCAACGGCCAAAATTATCAATTATGGAAGATGCAAATGGAAGATTATTTGTACCTAAAGGATCTATGGCTGCCATTGCAAGGAAAAGCAAAGAAATATGCTACGATGTCTAATGAAGAATAGGAGATTCTAGATAAAAAGGTACTGGGAACCATTCGGTTGTGCTTGGCACCATCTGTGGTGTTCAATATAGCAGAAGAAAAGACAACAGTGGATCTGATGGAACATTTGGCTAAATTATATGAAAAACCCTCAGCCTCAAATAAGGTATTTCTCATGAAGCATTTGTTTAATCTAAACATTATTGAAGGTGGATCTATGATAGATCATTTAAAAGAGTTTAATATGATTACTAGTCAGTTAACTTATGTAAAAGTGAATTTTGATGAAGAAATGAGGGATCTCTTGGTTTTATGTTATTTTCCATAAACCTAGAATACCTTGACAATGGTTGTAAGTAACTTTGTCTTTGGTTCAAATACATTGAAATTTGATGATGTTGTTGATGTTATCCTTAGCAAGGAAATGCAACAGAAAAGAACAGGTGAGACTTCAACGTCGAGTAATGCTTTGACTGTAGAGAATAGGGGAAGAACAAAGGAGAGAGGAAAAGCCCAAAAAATCATGGGAAGTCACAAGGGAAGTTAAAGAAAGGTAGATCTAAATCCAGAGGAAAAATGGATTGTTAGCACTGTAGAAAGCCAGGACACTTGAAGAAGGATTATTGGTCTCAAAAAGGAAAACAAGGAGATGGAAAACATGATGAGAGTAAGGAAGCTAATGTTGCAAGTAATAAATTATAGGATGTTTTAATTCTATGTTTAGATAATGTTAATGATTCCTGGGTAATAGATTTAGGGGATTCATTTCATGCCACGCCCCATATGAAATATTTTGTAGATTATGTTCTAGGTGATTTTGGACAGGTATATTTGGGTGATGATGGACCTTGTCAGATTGTTGGAAAAGGATAGACAAAAATCAAGTTGCAGAATGGAAATGAATGGTTGCTATAGGAGGTAAGGCATGTTCCAAATTTGAGAAAGAATTTAATTTTTGTAGGATAATTGGGTAGTGAAGGCTGCATAGTTACATTTATAGAAAAAGTCTAGAAGGTCACTAAAGGTGAATTAATAGTAGCTAAAGGTGAAAAGGTAGGCACATTGTATTTGTGTACTAGTAATACTTATTCTACCTTAGCTACTACAGAAGCAGTTTCCACTAAGACAATTAGAGCACTTGTTGTAGGGATAGAAACAAAATTATGGCACCATAGACTTGAAAAAATGAGTGAGAAAGGGATAAAGATCCTTCACTCTAGAAATTTTCTACTAGGTCTGAAATAGATTGACTTGGAATTCTGCGAAAATTGTGTTTATGGAAAACAAAAAAGAGTTTGATTTCTCAAAGTTGGGAAAGAGAAGAAGAGTGATAAATTAGAGCTTGAATATTCAGATGTATGGGGACCCACTCAAGTATCTTCTCTTGGTGGCTCTAACTATTATGTTACTTTTATTGATGATGCAACTAGGAAAAAATGGGTGTATTTTCTAAAACAAAAATCAGAAGTATTTGAAACTTTTAAAAAGTGGAAAGCTTTGGTTGAGAATGAGATAGGAAAAAGGTTGAAGTGTCTCAGATCTGATAATGGAGGTGAGTATTGCAGCAAAGAATTTGAAAATTACTATTCATACTATGGAATCCATAGGCAGAAAACAGTTCCTAGAACCCCACAAGAAAATGGTGTGCCTGAGAGGATGAATAGGACCATTATGGAGCATGCAAGAAGCATGAGATTGCATGTTGGACTACCCTTACAATTTTGGGAATATGTTGTACATACCGTTGTTTATTTAATAAATAGGGGACCTTCAAATCCTTTGGATGGTGGAATTTCAAAGGAGGCATGGATGGGTAAAACGATAAACTATTCATTTTTGAAAACCTTTGGTTGTGAAGCTTTTGTCCATGTTGATATTGAAAACAGAACCAAGCTTGAGGCTAAGTCTAAAAAATGTACCTTCATTGGATATAGAGTAGATGAATTTGGTTATCGGTTATGGGATTATGAAAATCATATAATCATTGGGAGCAAAGATGTTATATTCAAGGAGAAGGTCACGTATAAGGATCAACTGTAGGAAAAGAAGTGTGAATAGGCCAAAAATGAATATGTGGTGTTGCATGAGATTCCATAAAATAAAATTCCAGTGGTACTTGATGCTCAGCAAAAAGTCATCCCACAGACTCCTGCAAGTGTTAGACATTCTACAAGGATAACTAGACCTCCAGAAATATTTTCTCCGTCATTATATTCTATATTATTAACTAATTTTGGTGAATCTGAAGGTAATGAAGAAGCAATGTAGGTAGATAACCAAAAAGCAGTGGGAGCTAGGAATGAAAGAGGAAATGGATTCCTTGTTGTAGAATCAGACTTGGGACTTGGTCCAATTTCCTACAGGTAAAATAACACTTCCAAATAAATGGGTTTACAAGTTGAAGGAAGAAGATGGAGGCAAGAAAATATATAAGGCCAAACTCGTGGTAAAAGGTTTTGCATAGAAAAAAGGTATAGATTTTGATGAAATTTTTTCTTCAGTTGTAAAGATGAATTCTATTAGAAATATTCTAAGTCTTGTGGCTATGGAAGACTTGCATCTTGAATAGCTAGATGTGAAAACAATATTTCTCCATGGAGATTTGGAAGAGGAAATATACATGCAGCAAACATAGGGATATGAGGTCAAGGGTAAGGAGTAATTTGTGTGCAGGTTAAAGAAGAGTTTGTATGGCCTAAAGCAAGCACCTCGGCAATGGAATTTGAAATTTGATAGTTTTATGGATGAACAAGGTTACAAAAGATATCATTTTGATTATTGTGTTTATTTTAAGAAATTGGATAATGGCAATTATATTATCTTGTTGTTTTATGTTGATGACATGCTTTTTGTCGGGTCTAACATGCAGCATATTAATGAACTTAAGCAGAAATTAGAAAATTCATTTGCTATGAAGGATTTTGGTGCAGCAAAACAAATTCTTGGTATGAGGATCACACAGGATAGGAAAAATACAAAATTATTTTTGTCTCAAAGTGAGTATGTAGAGAAGATTTTAAAAAGGTTTAACATGCAAGATGCAAAAGAAATTAGTACACCTTTTCCTAGTCAGTTTAAGTTGACTAAGGATATGTGTCTAAAGTGTTAGAATACAATGATCTACAGAGAGGGGGGTGAATCAGTAGATACCAAAATATATCCCTTAAAACCTTTATGCAAATTACTTTCTTAGCTCCAAATACTTTGTACAGATTTCTTTCTCAAACTCTTAATGTGTAGATTGAAAACTAAAGATGCAAACATAAATATTTAGATAGAAAATCAACACACACATTCCCACAACACCAGATGTACGTGGAAAACCCAAGATGGGAAAAACCGCGGTGAGAAATTTTGCTTGAGTCTACTGCTCAAATCCAGCCTCACAATCCAAATCTTTGTTATAATGTTTAGGGCTACGACCCAAGGAAGCTTCAACTCCCTAATTTAGAAGCTAGAACCTCAAGGATGCTACAACACCCTGGTTTAGGAGCTAAACCTCCTATTCTGAGCTACAACTCAGTTCAATGAGGCTACAACCTCAACAAAATTACAAGCTCATATATGTGCATACAATTGGATTCTACTTAACCTGAAAATGCACCATTATATTCAATGAATTGTTGCACTTACTACAACTTACTTTATGTTTCTAAAGTTGCACTCTCAGCAACACACCCCTGCTCTGCACTCTCCTCTACACATAGAACAATCATTGTTCTATCTTGCTGCTCTGCTCTTCTTTCCCTTTATGCAGTGTCTCATGCATCTACACTCACTTGAATGCAAACCTAGATGATATTATGTATTACAGTTTAGGACTTCCTTGAATGTACATTCTATGTCTGCTTTTCTACTTTCCCTTCTTCCTCGCTATCATGGTTGCATATTCATAAATCTATTTTTGTACTATCTGTGACTACATATTCCTATTTGTTCTAGCAGATGCAACCAACATACACTACCCAACAGATTCAAACTTTTGACAATATCTAATTTTCTTCTTTCTCCATCGACCTACAATCTCTACCTCGAGATTATCTCCACCGTCCAGATCATCTCCAGCTTATTTTTAGGGTTTTCCTTTCTTGCTAACTTCACCAGCAAGCTGCCAATTCATCAAGCCACACACACACTGTATAGATTCACTAAATATGCTAAACCAAACAACCTACAAAACCCTAAACATAGAATACATTAAATGCATTCCCTTGACAATAGGATTCGATTATGATCTCAATCACCTATTAGGGTTTTCCAGAAATATTCACTACACAACCTCTACATTGAGCCTCACAACATTTAATTCAGATACAAATAATTTGCTAAGAATATCAACCCGTAAAACTATAGAATCAGATATGTATTAAATGTGTTCTCTTGTTCATTCGATCTGATCCAATCTCAATCACCTCTGCAGTCTGTTCCACCACCTTGAAGATCAAATATTCATTTAAATTGGTTGTTGGGTGTAGTTGGACCAATTAATTCTTTCCTCTATGTCGGTTTGCAGGCGAAACCCTTGTTTATGTAGAGTTAGTTGTTTCAGATTTCATTTTTTGAATTCTAGTCATCAATCTACAAACTTTGTGTCATGATCATGCACTTTTTGTTCACTGTCACAACTTTAAAACTCAACCATACAATAAACGATTGTTTAAATCTCTTTCGTTGATCACATAACCATCACGATCACATAGTGCATCACAATAACCTTAAATCATGACCGTTGGATCAACCTTCTTAAAATCCTTCAATCTTGACCGATGGATCTTCTACCTTTTAATGTCCATCGTCAGTCTCCTTCATACATAGCTTGCCATACACAGGGTCCACCAAGACACATGTCCAAATCCTGCTAACCTCGTGAGCTTAGACAATGGGCCCACACAAACCTTGTGGGGTTTGCAGGTTGTTTCCATTTTTCATCCACATCATCGTCACGCAACTCACAACAATGATGTGAATTGATATATTGAGCAATCACTCTTTGCCACCTATCGGCCTTCATCACAATTTTTCATCGTCACCATCATGTTTGGTCCCACCAAATACAGTGCGGGCACCATCAGATCTTCCTCATTGAATCTCTACCATTCATGGAATACGTCATCTTGTGCAGCCTTCGTAGGTCCCACCATGCATGTTGTGAGCATCGTTGATCTTCAACATTCAATCACCGTCATTCCCCACTGACCCTGCATGTCTTAATCGATACCTGCCACAAACTTAGTGATGCTTGTGGGCACCGTTAGATCTTGAAGCCATAACCATCACCATTGATCTCGTGAAGACAAATATATACTCAATACTTAGGAAATATTAGACTCACCAAATATTTTCTCGATCGTTATATGCAAGGTGAAGGGGTTGATTCTCCAAATGACTTGAAAGGCTTAAGTAGTAACTTAAGCTACCTTCAACCTGCTACAACCATTCAACAACAAATGAGAAGAAACTTGTTACACCCATGACTCTCTAATCTTCTATTGGCTTGACTATGCGGGGTCCACTAGACAGGCCACATCCCATCCTTTCATTTGCATTATGCTATGTCACTAAAAATTAAAAATTAAGAACCTCATGTCGGAGGTTGTGAACTTTTGCAAACCCACGAAATGCTAACACTAAGTCGCTAAGTCAAGAGGCTATGAAAATTTAGAACCCCATGACATAGGTTAGAAAATTTTGAAATCCCGTGACTTAAGAAATAAACCATTTTCTGTCGAACTGATGGAAATGTATCACCTCAAAGTGCTAGGTAGAGGGGCCAGTCACCTCCATGGGATGAAAGACATAAGTTGTAACTTATGTTACTGACTAACTTGCGATAGTTATTCAATGACAAAATAGAATTTTTGTTAGATGATGCCATGACTACAAACACATTAGGGTTTATCTGTAAACCCTAATATCACCTAAGAGCAAAAATAACTCATTATTGGGTGCATCCTTCACTTTCTCGACTTGTAGAGCACATCACTGGAATTCTCTTGAAAATTGAATTTGCTTCCTATTTACACCTTAGTCTTCAGGAAGAACCCTCTGTAATCCTCATGTTAATCTTACATGACAACAATGCAACATTTATAGAACCATGCTTCTCTCATCAGCATCCTACACCATAACTTGCAGAACCAGATCCATTGCACCTCCATAACATCTATGCACACCACTAAACTAGCATCATTCCAACATCTCCCTTGCATGATCAATTCCACTTCATTTGATATCAAAGACACTTTTGACATCAATGCATTCACCAACAACCTGTACGGTCCATGCTACATATTCACTGTGAACCTTATCTCTTCATGACATCAATGACACTTTATGTTAATGTCATCATCCTCACTTTCATGAGTAACTCCATTCCATCTCTAATCCTTTTCAACATGCTAGCAATCTGCCTTGCATGCTTTTCCCTTTTGACATCAATGACAACTATATGCCAACATAAAGACACCAAAGGAGGAAGTTAAATGTCTAAGATACCATATGCATCAACAATTGGTAGCTTGATGTATGCAATGGTATGCACAAGGCCAAATATTGCACATGTAGTGGGAGTTGTGAGCAAGTATATAAGAAATCTGAGAATGGAACATTGGAATGTAGTTAAATGGATTCTCTGATATTTGAGAGGTACTACTTCAAAGAAGCTATGTTTTGGAGGAACAAATTATGCTCTAAGAGTATATGTTGACTTTGATCTTGTAGGTGATATTGATAGCAAGAGGAGTACTAAAGGGTATGTTTTTACTATAGGAGGTACTGCAATCAGTTGGATTTCAAGACTGCAAAAGGTTGTTGCACGTTCAACCACTGAAGCTGAGTATGTTGTTGCTACGGAAGCCAACAAGGAGATGATTTGGCTATAATATTTTCTACAGGAATTGGGACAACAACAAGAAGATATCCCTTTGTACACTAATAGCCAGAGTTTCATTCATCCTGCTAAGAACTTAGCTCTGCATTCAAAAACTAAGCACACAAAGATCATATACCACTTCATCCAGTCAGTTTTAGAGGATGGGTAGTTGAAGCTAGAGAAAATTCACACAATTGAGAGTCCTGTAGATATGTTCACAAAGGTAGCTACATGGGAGAAACTAATATCCTCATCAATTTTTTTTGGCCTTCATGAATTATAATTGTGGATATAAGAAACCAGATAGACCTACAATCCAATGGGAGCTGCAAGTGCAGAAGTGTTGTCTAGGATCAATTTCCAAGTGGGAGATTATTTGGTGTGGAGCTTGATCAGTCTCCAAGTGGGATATTGTTGATATGTGGTGACTAATCATGCAATTACTATACCCTCGTAACATATCCTTGTTGGGGTTCAGGGCTATGTTGGGCCCCAAGTGAGGGTTTGGGGGTGACAACCCACAATAGCAGGGGTTTAGAGGTGAAACCCCCAAAAAAAAATTGTTAACATGTCAAGGTTTTCTCACTAACATGTCAAATCAAAAAGTGACTTTGTAAAACCCTAATTTTGGAAGCTTCCAAAAAGTTTGTTATAAGCGGTTGCGATGTAAGTTGCAGTGTGTGTAATTTCCGAGATTGTAATCTATTTTGCATTGGATAATAAAAAATCATTGGGTGGTTGTTTCTATAGATGTAGCCCATATCGGGTGAACCACATTAAATTTTTGTGTTGATCTCTTTTGTGTTATTCTTCATTGTTAATGTTTATTGCTCTGATCTTCATGAATCCTAACAAGAAAATGTAAAGCCCTCACAAACCTTGGATGGTGAAGTAAGAAATGGGGAATCTTGATGTTTCAAGACAACAGGAAAGTGATGCCCCGAGGACAAGTGTTGAGCACATGGCAAGACAGGAGAATATAAGTCTCGAAAAGGAAGAGACTGATAAATCAAGATAATCTGGAATCCATGCCAATGAGGACTAAAAGTGTTCAAGTTTTGGGAGGTGTGACAGGAAATTTTGATAGTTCAAGAGGAGAATTTATTGAACATGTAGATAATCTAGAACAAAGAAATGTTGAAGAGGTAGAATAGAATGAAGAAGCACCTGACTAGTTAGTCAGGGAAATGGCTCCGGCATTGGAGGTGGAACTAGTGCCTCTAGATCTCAAAATTTTAATATGAGAAGTAGAGACCCCTAAACCTATAGGTAGAGCAAAGGCAATGCATGCTATCAAGAGGAATGCAGATGGAGGGAGAACTCTCCAAATAGCTACTACGGTCAAAAATAAGAGCAAGCATTAAATAACACCTAGGGATTACAAGGTAACAACAACTAATGTCAGACATTCATCTTGGGGACAAGAATTAGAAGAAATGAAAGTGAATTTAGAGACAACTGTCACTAGGGTACAAAAGAGTAGACATAATAAAAGAGAGCTAAAGGAGCAGATTGCCTACCTAGAAGGTTTTATCAATTCATTAACCCAATCCGATCAAGCACAGACTGAATTGCCCCAAAATTCAGTGCTTATGTCTAAGGAGCAAGTAGATGCTATTACAATGCTACACCATAAGTTAAGCATATTCAAAGAATGGATGGAGTACCTAGTGAGGCAAGGAGAAGAATTAATTAAGGATGCAATTGGGAAACATAAGGAATCATACCCTTGGTGTGAAAATTCAAAGACACTGGAAAGAGAATGTCAATTTTTCCAAGAACGAACTGATGCATAAAGGCGAAAGTTAAAAGCTCTTATTCAGACAGATGTCCAAGAGCTGGTGAAGGAAAAGATAACCGTAGAATAGGAAGTTTCAATATTTGAGAAGTGGAGAAAAAAGTGAATTGGGAAAGTAACACTTTGCTACAATGTTTAGAGGGATTTGAAAAGGTCACTGAAAGATGCAAGAAGCTGATTGACAGAGATGAAATTTTTATTGAAATGTTAGCATAGAAAAGTTGTGATCCCCGTACT
This sequence comes from Sequoia sempervirens, assembly GCA_007258455.2. Classification (NCBI taxonomy): domain Eukaryota; kingdom Viridiplantae; phylum Streptophyta; class Pinopsida; order Cupressales; family Cupressaceae; genus Sequoia; species Sequoia sempervirens. Next base: position 186,582,404 of record VDFB02000002.1, read on the forward strand.
TTAGGGTAGGGTGATATAGAGGTAAAATCTTTCAAGGGATAGCTTGAAAGAGTGAATAAGAACCCTTTTCGTTCATTGATTCTAGAGGTTATAGATGAAATTATAAAGTTTAGGAATGTTATGGTTAAATATGAAGTAGAAATGATGCAGAGGAATGAAAACATCATTCAAATATCAGAGGATTATGCGAGTAATTTTTTATTGAAATGTTAGCACAGAAAAGTTGTGATCCCCGTACTTTAGGGCAAGGTGATATAGAGGTAAAAGCTTTCAAGGGATAGCTTGAAAAAGTGAATAAGAACCCTGTTCATTCATTGATTCTAGAGGTTATAGATGAAATTATAAAGTTTAGGAATGTTATGGTTAAATATGAAGTAGAAATGATGCAGAGGAATGAAAACATCATTCAAATATCAGAGGATTATGCCATGCTTAAGTACATTTGGAAAGTGATTCGAGGAGTTTCAAAGGAGTGCATGCATAAATTGTTGGTCACTTTTTGGGAGTATCAGTAGAGGAAAGGTGAAGAGAAGTCTTCGGACCCAAGGTTCAATAAAGAAGGATAGATAACCAGATACCAGATGCAAGAGGTTTTGTGCATTGATATGGTTTTGAAAGTGAATATTGCAGGTTTGTTCTTGGTCTCGGTAAAGTTGGTTGGTCCTGGAGCTTTTGAAGAACATGGATGATCTTGTTTTATGCAAAGTTTTTGTGAACCGAAGCCTGAATTTTAAGATTATTGTTGATGAAGAAGTCAAATTTTTGACTTTTCCTAGAATGTTTCGATGACAACTGTCACCTGCCATGTGTTGCATTTTAATTTTTTTAAAGATTCTCTTTAATGGACTAAGTTTAAACTCTTTGGGGCCTTGTTTCTATAAAAGGTAATTTATTGATTGAACAAAACTTTTTCAATTATTTTTCTTTTCCCTATTTTTTGTTCCATTCCAGATTAAAAACTTGTATGTTTCATTAGAAGTTAATCAATATCAAAGCCAATTTGAAAGCTATTTCCTGATATGAAATCTTACGTAGTTGATTGTTTATTCCTATCTAATGTAGAGAAGGGGTAGAGGTTGTTTGATCAATCACAATTAAATCAACCTTGACCAACTTTTCCACTCTAAAAACCTTAACTTGGTGTTTTCTCACAATTTCCTTCAAGTTCGCTTGTAGCACATCAAACAGTGAAAATTGAGCATATCTTTCATAGGAGATTTCAAACCCACAAAATAATTGTCATTCCTGGTACCCTTTATGGCCTTCTTTGACATATCCAAATTTAAGATAGGGTTATTTTGTAACAACACCCTCTAAAAATGATTGCTATACAGTAACTCGGCCAAATTAGGTCACTTTTACAAAGCAACTATATGGTATTCCTTCTCCTAATCAACAATCTTCACTCCAAAGATTTAGATGGATCACGTGGGGTCTGTAATAATATATTTTCTCCACTGGAACATCTACAGACTCACCAACTATCAAAATCCTACCTCTACCTATCAATTCAAGCCTAATACAATGAGATATTAGGCTAGGGCTTGCACAAACTGGGCCCTAACTCCATCCCCTACATCTACAATCACTACTGAAATGAAAAACATCCTAACTAGTTCCATTCCACCAATTTTCAAATATTTCCACTGGTGGAATGGTCCTTTATTCCATTTTCTTGTTCAAACCCTCTCAATCTAGGGTTTTCAGACCTCTTTCAGTAAATTGCTTATAAAATCCTTCAAACACTATGGAATCAATTCAAACCAAAACCAAAAAAGAGTTAGTTAATCCTTACACCATTTCTAATAATAATTAGTACATTTGCAACCTGTACGAAACCATACCACTGGTGTAGCAGCAAATTTCAATGAAAACACACAGAAAAATGAAGTTTTCTTATTGCTTGTGAACCAAAAATGTCTCCAGAACCCTGCCTTGAAGTTTACAAGGAATATTTTAAACTTTTACAACACCAAACCAATGGTTCATAACCACTTTTAAACCAAGTGACCATTCAACTTCTACATATGACAAAATTGCAAAGTTGCAAAGCAACTTTTGTAACAAATTACAAAACTTGACAACATAATGTAAACCTAACCCCACATGACTCACTACATTGAAAATAGTCTAAATAGACCTTATTAGATCTAAAAAAACTCAACATTAGACTATAATTTGCAACATTGACTAGGTGCCCCTGCACCATACACCTAGGGAGAAAAGAATCTCAAGTTCCACCTAAGATCAGTTCTTGGATTGTTGTGCCATGTTTCTTAATGTCCTCCTCTATCATCCATGTTGCATATTCATGAGGATACCTTCTCATTCCACTAGATATTCATTGTACACCTTATGCCTTATCCTCTTTGCTTCTCTTGTGTCCAAAATGCTTTCAATATTCAAAGGTTGATTTGGTGATAGGTCCTTGACCCAATCTTCATCTTGAACTCCTAATGTATCTGCATCATCACCTGCAATTACAGATCCCTTGAAAGGATAAAGGTTAGAAACATTAAATATTGGAGAGATAGCCACTCCAGGAGGGATTTTTATCTCATAGGCATTTGCACCAAATTTGTGGACCACCCTACATGGCCCATTTTTTTTCATTTGCAGCTTTGAATATTTCCCCTTTGGTAGTCTTTCTTTCCTCAAGTGTGCTAGGACCAAGTCTCCCACTTTGAACTGAACATACCTCTTCTTCAAATCTTCATGTTGCTTATACTTTTCCACACTCTTTTGAAGATTATCTTTCACTTGTTGATGTATATCCTTCATTGCAACTGCAAACTCTTCACCCTCAGCACTTCTTCTCTCCATACCACTCAAATATTTGAGCTCAAACACTCCCCTTGGATTCATTCCATAGACTATCTCAAATGGGCTCTTTCCAAGACTTCTATTGATAGAGTCATTATATGCAAACTCAGCTTGTGGAAGAATGAGATCCTATTGTTGTGAATGCTCTTTTCTCAAACATCTGAGAAGATTCCCAAGGCTCCTATTGAAAACTTCAGTCTTCCCATCTATTTATGGATGATAGGTAGAGATAAATGACAAGTTGGTTCTCAATTTCTTCCAAAGAGTCCTCCAAAAGTGACCTACAAACTTGTTATCTCTGTCAGACACAATAGTCAATGGTAAACCATGAATTCTCACTACCTCCTTGAAAAATAACCCAGCAATATATGAAGCATCATTTGTACATTTGCATGGTATGAAATGATCAATTTTGCTAAATCTATCAACAACAACAAATACACAATCAAACCCCCTTTGAGTTTTGGGTAAACCCAACACAAAATCCATGCAGATGGATTCCCATGGCTGGTTAGGAATTGGAAAAGGCTGGTAAAGACCTGCATTTGTGCTTGAACATTTTGCTTTTTGACAAAATACACAATTTTCAACAAACTTTCTGATGTCACTTTGCATTTTTGGCCAATGGTAATTCTCACTTGCTCCAATGTTTTATCTACACCAAAGTGACCCCCTACGCTGCCACAATGCTTCTCCTTAATCAGATTTGTCCTCATAGAACATTTGGGAATACACAACTGAGCACCCTTAAACAATAATCATCATGGAAAGAACCATATTACAAAAAATTCAGAATTTTTTCATCGAAAGCACCATCGAACTGAGCATCCTTAAACAAAAATTCAAAATTTCTTCATGGAAAGCACCATCGAACTGATTACAAACCCCATACACATCCTTGAAACCATCATCTCCTTCATACATACCTTTCAAAGCATCAATACACACACTTTGGAGTCGAATTTCTTGCACTAACATTTGTCTTCTGATCAAGGCATCTGCCACCTTGTTTGACTGTCCTTTTTGTGTTTTATGTTGAAAGTGTAGCTTTGTAGGCACTCCACCCACTTCACATGTTTGTGGCTAAGTTTTTCTTGGTTGTTCAAGAAACTCAAAGCATGATTGTTAGTAAAAACAATAAATTCCTTTGGAAGGAGGTAGTGTCTCCACTTTTTCAATGCTTGGACCATTGCATACAATTCTAATTCATAAGAAGAATACTTCTTCTTTGCCTCATTAAGCTTCTCACTAAAAAATGATACAAGTTTTCCCTCTTGACTCAAGACTACACCAATTGCATACCCACTTGCATCACATTCTATTGTGAAGACCTTATTGAAATCAGGCAATGCTAAGATGGGTTGTTGAGCTATATTTTGTTTCAAAATTTGAAAACTTTTTTTTGCCTCATTAGACCACATGAACCTTTTCCTTTTATCCCCTTTTATGGTATCAATGATGGGAAAAAAAATATGATTGAAATTCCTTACAAATTTTCTATAAAAACTAGCAAGACCGTGGAATCTTCTTACCTCACTAACTAATTTTGCAGTAGGCTAGTTCAAATTTGCTTCTACCTTGTTGGGGTCCATCTTCAAGGTTCCTTTTGAAATCACAAAACCAAGGTAGACCAACTCTCCCTTCATGAATTCACACTTCTTCAAGTTAATCATCAACTTTTCTTTATTCAACCTCTTCAACACCATGTCCAAATGTTGCAAGTGTTCTTCTTTAGTCTTACTAAACACAAGAATGTCATCCAAGTACACCACTACAAAATTTCATATGAAAGGCTTCAAAACTTCATTCATTAGTCTCATAAAGGTGCTTGGTGCATTTGAAATCCCAAATGGCATTTCCATTAATTCATACATCCCCTCGTTGGTTTTAAAATCATTTTTCCACTCATCCCCTTCTCTTATTCTAATCTGATGATAGCCACTTTTAAGGTCAAACTTCAAAAAGTAACAAGCTCCTCCTAAACAGTCCATCAAATCCTCCATTCTAGGTATTGGAAACCTATACCTTATAGTGATTTTGTTGATTTCCCTTGAATTAATGCACATTCTCCAATCTCCACATTTTTTAGGTGCCAACACAGTAGGGATAGCACATGGACTTAAACTTTCTCTTATGAGACCCTTATCTAGAAATTATTGTATTTGTTTCCTTATCTCTTCATTTTGTTGATTCATTTTGTCTGCAGCCTTATTGGGTAGATTTTCTCCTGGTATAAAGTCTATGTGGTGGCTCACATCACTTACAGGTGGAAAATAACTAGGGAGATCATCAACAACAATGTCTTGATACTTGTTCAACAAATTTTGCACTTCTTTGGGCACATCTTCAAACTTTGTTGCTATCATAACAAATTTGGGTCTGATTATGATTGCATACCCTTTTCCACCTTCCTCTTTCATGGTTTTTAAGAATTCATTTTCCCCAACCAACATGACACTTGTCCCAACTTCAGTATCTAAGTTTTCATCTTACAAAGGAGTGAGTGTAAAGGAAACCCCATATTTTTCAATCACATGGGTATTTTTCTACCCATCATGTTTATCTTTTCTATCATACTGCCAAGGTCTTCCTAACAACAGGTGACAAACATCCATTGGGATGATGTCACACAATATTTTGTCTTTATACCCCCTAATGTTAAGCTCAACCCATTTTTTTCATTAACCAAGACTTGTTGACCCTTATTCAGCCAAGAAACCTTATAAGGTGTGGGGTGTGGAATCCTTTTCATCTTTAATTTTTCAACCATCTCCAAAGAAACCAAATTATCAGTTGAACTAAAATCAACAACAACCTTACATACCTTGCCTTGAGATTTGCAAGTGGTTCTAAAACATGACTTTCTTTGTGGAGGCTCCTTCACCACAGGAACCTTGAGTAGTGTTCTCCTCATCATCATATTTTCTCCAACCTTTGAAGTAGCATGCTGAGAAGGAGAGTTAACACTCTCACAATCTTCCTTGCACCAACTGTGTTCTCCTTTCACCACCATGTGATGTAGAGGGTTATTTCTCTAGGAACTTCCATGATTGATTGCCAAATTGATTACATTGGTAGCATCTCCCTGAAAATTTGTTTGAACCTCTACCTTTTCCTCCAAATCTACCTCTACCATTGGATCTTCTACCTCTGAAACCACCTCTTGACTCCAAGCCTTGATCTTGATTGCCACTTGACTCTCCTTGCAATTTTTTTGATTGTCCTCTTCCACCAAAGGATCCTCTGCCCCTGAATTTCTTTCCTATGTATCTACTTTGTTTTTCCTACCTTCTTTTCAATTTCTCTTCTACCCTAATAGCCAATTGGAAGCACTCTTCCACCATTCTAGGGGTGGCAAGACTCAATTCATCTTAAATATTGAACCTTAGTCTATTTGTATACCTTGCTATCTTCTCAAATTCATCCTCAACATGACTTGCTCTAATTCTCAATTTATGAAACTCCTCTGTATAGGTCATGACATCCATTTCCTTTTGTTTGAGATTTTGCAACTTTCTAAAGGTCTGAATTGCATGGTCATTGAGCAAGAATTGACCCTTGACTTTGGAAACCATCCAATCCCATGAATTGATTTTTTCTTTTCCCTTTTTCACTCTCTCATCCTACACATAGTTCCACCAAGTTAGGGCAGGGCCTTTCAACTTTTGTTTTAGCAAACTTTACCTTGTGTTTATCTGCTACCTCCTTGTATTCAAAATAATTGTCTAGTGCATCAATCCATTCCAAAACCTCTTCACTATCCATCTTCCCACTATACATGGGAAATACCATCTTCACTTTAGAAACATCTCCCCTGACATCCTTCAGCATCTTAACCATCCTTCTTTCATCATGATCCAACTCTTGCTAATGGGATCCTCTTTGAGGGTTTTCATCCTCACCCTCTTCCTCTTCCTCTCGGTCACTCTCATCTTCAGTAGCCTTACCTCTTCTTTGGTTTGTTTCCAATGCTGAAAGTTTGGCTAAAATAGCTTCTTGAGACTCCTTGATCACTCTTATTTCCCTAGCAATGACTGCACTTCCCTTTGGATGCATCTTGTTCTTTCAAATTATAATTTTTCCTTCTTCAAACTTCAACCTCTTTCCTTCAAATGACTAAAACCTATGCTTTGATACTAATTTGATGTAGAGAATGGGTGGAGGTTATCTGAAAAATCACAATTCAATCAACCTTAACCAAATTTTCCACTCTAAAAACCCTAACTTGGTGTTTTCTCACAATTTCCTTCAATTTTGCTTGTAGCACATCAAATAGTGAAAATTGAACATATCTTTCACAAGATATTTCAAACCCACAAAAAAATTGTCATTCTTGATACCCTTTATGGTCTTCTTTGACATATCCAAATTGAAGATAGGGTTGTTTTGTAACAACATCCTCTAAAAATGACTACTACATAACAGCTAGGCCAAATTAGGTCACTTTTACAAAGCAACTATATGGTATTCCTTCTCCTAATCGCCAATATTCACTCCAAAGCTTTAGATAGATCACATGGGGTCTGCAACAATATATTTTCTCCACTAGAATATCTACAAACTCACCAACTATCAAAACCCTAGGTCTCTACCTATCAATTCAAGCCTAATACATTGAGATATTTGGCTAGGGCTTGCACAAACAGGGCCCTAACTCCATCCCCTTCATCTACAATCACTAACAAAATGAAAAACATCCTAACTAGTGCAATTCCACTTATTTGCAGAATTTCCACTGATGGAATGGTCCTTTATTCCATTTTCTTGTTCAAACCCTCTCAATCTAGGGTTTTCAGACCTCTTTCAATAAATTGCTTATAAAATCCTTCAAACACTATGGAATCAACTCAAACCGAAACCAAAAAAGAGTTAGTTCATCCTTACACTAGTTCCAATAATAATTAGTACATTTTCAACCTATAGGGAACCGTACCACTAGTTGTAGCAGTAAATTTCAATGAAAACACAAAAAAAAATGAAGTTTTCTTATATTTTGTGCACCAAAAATGTGTCCAGAACCCTGCCTCGAAGTTTGCAAGGCATATTTTAAACTTATACAACACCAAACCAATGGTTCATAACCACTTTTTGAACCAAATGACCGTTCAACTTCCACATATGACAAAATTGCAAAGTTGCAAAGCAACTTTTGCAACAAACTACAAAACTTGACAACATAAAGTAAACCTAACCCCACATGACTCATTACATTTAAAATGGTCTAAATATACCTTATTACATTAAAATTGAACTCATCAACACAAAAACTCAACATTAGACCAAAATTTGTAACATTGACTAGGTGCCCCTACACCACTATCGAACAAGACTGTGTGTTGCACCGTTTAAGGGTGCATACTGACACCATCCGATGGAAAATAATCCCCCTTTTCTTTAAAATCTATCATCATTATGTGCATAGTTGTGAATCAATCTAGTGATGTATGGAATGGTTTTCTCTGGTTTTGTTATTTCTTGAGGCATGCATGGATAATACCTAGGAGAAATTTTACTTTTCAGTAATTTTGTATGCTTTATTTTAGAATAGATGTTTAAATTTTAGCAAATGTTTTGAAAAAGTGATGAATGCATGGAGTTTTATTGGATAAATGCAAGTTATTTGAATTTCATGAAATATTATTGCAAATTTGTTAATTTCATGAAATTGTTGAATGGTCGGACTAAGATTCTTTGCTTATCTTAATGATACCTTTCAAAACTGTAAGAACCATTTACCCCTCATGTGTAACAAAATTATAACAACGAACCCTGAAGTGAACCTAGTACAGTAAAGACCTGACATAAACGAGCCTTGGGATTAAGCTAAGTTAGCCTAAGATTTAGGTTGTCCTAATGCAATCTTTCAAGAAAGATAGGTTCTCGCGGTGTGTCTATGAGGATTTATTTGCCCTTTTGGTGTGCAACTAACATATTTGTCAACAAGTTACTTTCAAGAAAAAAAGTTTTAAAAGGAAGATACTTTGTAAAGAGAAGGGATCCTTTTTTTATTATTCACCTAAGGGAAGAGAGGAGCAGTTGGGTTTCCTTTTCAAGAACATTTGTTGTACAATAGATATTGAGTCTGTGAACTCATATTTTTGAATTATGGGAGTTAAGATACATTCTTAAATCTGTGTATTTTTCCATGTTTATTTTAATTGAATATTTCCTTTGTGTCTTTGTAGTCATCCTTTCATGTAGTTTTTGATATATCAAGTTGTGAATGCTTTTGTTGCAAAATTTGTGACTTCCAGTTAAGTCAATTATTGAGAGGATATTTTGTTCATTCTTTCATGATTATCATTCATGGGGTTTGAGTGAGTGATCTATGCATCATTCATTTGCGCTCTCCTTGTCTCACATTATCAATCGCATTTGTGTCATTCTTATGCACAGATATTTGTTTTTCCTTTTCTACTTTCAGGTCAAAAGCATACCCAAAACAAATTAAATCATATGAGGGAGTTGTACCCCTAAAATTTAGAGGAAGATCGCTAATTCAATAGCAATCTTCCAAGTTGTTAGTTCATTGTGTCACTACTCAATAGGGCAATTAAGAGTCATTAATTCACATCATATTGTAGTGACCAATCTGTTTGCTAACAATTTTTTGGTGACTCTATTGGGAAAAAGATTTGAAGTTCTAGTGTTTTCTTTCCTCAAAAATCTAAAGGTACCTCCCCAAGGATGTAGGTTGGCATCTCTGAAACATGGAACTTGCTCAAAAAATATTTTTGGTAGAAGATCCAATCTTTCTTTCTCTAAATCTACATTATGCAATTGGTCTCACCCCAACCATGGTGTGCTCAATTTGGGCCTCTAGTGCTGCCACAATATTCAAACTTTCCTACAGGATCAACAAGCATTTTTCAAAGTTTAATGGAGAAGACTCACAGGTTGTTGATGATCATATTTGAGCCTTCACTGTAGCTTATGGAGGTTTGGAGGTAAAAGAAGAAGATGTTTTCGTCTGACTATTTTTTGAATCTCTCATTGAAGCTACTACAATTTGGTTTCAATCTTTAGAGGATGGATGCATTACGAATTGGGACAACATGAGGAATTTTCTTGGAAGATTTAAACCAGAAGTTGATGTGTGTGCATTCTCATCTCAATTTCTCAGCATTAAAAAGAAAAAGGGTGAATCTATAATGGATTTTGTGGAACATTTCGATAAATGTTTAAAAAATATCCCTCATAATCTTCAGCCAAGTAAGGGACTACAACTGATTACTTTTGTTGGATCATTGCATCATGATGTCCATTTCCTATTGAAGCAAAGTAAGGTATGTGATCTTGAGATTGTAAAACAAGAAGTTGTTAATATTGAAGATGACATAATTTTATCTGAGGTTTGGAAGAAAAATAAAGTTGAGAGATATACACAAAATTGTATGGTTCAAAAGCATAAAACCCCAAGGTTTCAAAAGGTGCATTCATCAAATCTTTTATGCCCCCCAGCTAAATGTTCCAATCTCATTGTTTTTTATCAGAATCATTTTCAAAAAATTAAGTAATATGGGGATTAAATATTTTAATGCTAAAATATATAACCTCAACTATGAGATAGATGAAGATGATTCTAATTCTTCAAGGGATAAAGAAAATTACTCTTTTTGTGAATAATCAATGTGTATTACATCTTCTACTTCAGCTACAACAAATATTGGAGATTCATTTACTATGAATAATCTAGAATTAAATAAAAATGAACAATTGTTTATGCCTCTTTATGCTTCAGAAATTGAAATTTTCATATTTGAAAATATTGATATTAAATTAGCAGATGATTTGGTTAACATGAATATGAAGGTAGAAGAACAAGTTTTGGAAAAGGAAGATGCCAACAAGTTAACAAAAATGGAGGCCTTCATTTTTGAAGATCTCAATATACATTGTGCAGCTGATTGTGAAATTAAAAATCAACTTCAAGAGGTAAGTAATTCATCAAATGTCCTTTCTTTTTACATGCAACCTGAATATGAAACATTTCAATTTGTAGATGAAGTTCACAAAGATGAGGTAGTAGATGATGAGGTAATTAATCGTCCTATTCTTGAGTCTTTTCATTTTGAAGAAAACATTGCACAAGATTCAAGTTGTTCCAGTCAAATTTTTGAATCAATATGTGGGATGGATAAAAAAGAAGAAATTGAGATGGATAAAATAGTAGTTGAATCTAATGAGTTAGTTGATATCACAAGTTGGGGTCCAAAATTTTTTAAATAATGCAATTACTTCCACATATAGCGACCAAGAAGTTTCTTTATCTCATGATTTGTATGTGGGATGTCTAATTCGAGGGCATGTTTCTTTTTGTTTAGAAAATCAAGTGTAGAGCAATATTAAATTTCATATTGTACAAGCAGATTCTACTAGCCATATACTGCTAAGATGAGTTGTTTGATTGTTGAAGCATATGATGAGGAATGGATTTTTGAGAATCAATCTTTATCCAAAAAAATTTTACAAGGTGTTGGCTTTATTTCTTTGATTGCAATGGCTAGAAGTTGTCAATTGGTTGTTTGCGCACTTCTCATTCACCAAGAATTGTTTCGCATAGGCAGTTACTTCTCTCAGCCTATTAATGGATTTGTATGATCATCTTGGAGGCCATTTGAGGTAGGGTCTCCCTACCATGTACATAGTAGGAGTTTTTGTTGTGTTGGTAGTTTAGTTTCTTTTCATGTTTTGTCTTTTTTTTGGCTTGCTTTTGCTCCTTTTCCTTCATGCTTTTCGACTCTGTAGACCAATGGATTCTAGCACTGGTAAGTTTTTTAAGATTCTGGATTCCTTTCTTTTTCCTTTGCAATCCTCGTTCCGAGACAAAGCCAATTATTGGCCATGTTTTTTACCTAGCCCATTTTAAACTTTGTGTGCACCCCCATACACTTCTGCTTGCCAAATCATGAAACAATTAATTTTGTAATTTTATAAAAGCTAGTGAAAAATCCTCTTGCAAACCTAATCCTAACCTCATTTTGTCCAATGTGGCCAATTTTTATGCCAAAAATCCTTATCGTTTGTGAGATTTTAAAATTCTAAGTTTATAATCGATAATTCACAAATGATGTCAAATTTTGGGTTTTGTGCATCTAGAGAAAAAATTATTTCTAGGTTTTGTTTTGCATTAATCATTCATCTTGCTATCAGAATTTCATGGAAAATGGACCTTTCAATTGAAATTTGTGAAATTTTTCATCTTTAGGCTTAAAGTGGTGATTACAAAATTTGTAAGTATTAAAAAGTTAAGTATTGGCAGAGTTTTACAAGGTTCACATAACCATTGAAATTTCCACCAAGGTTCACATAACTTTTAAAAACCCTACCAAGTATTGCAAAGGTGAAAATAAAAGTAGAAAGTAAAATGTCTTTGACTTATTGTAATATGGGTGGCATTTCGCTAAGCTGTGAAAACACGAGCGGTCTTTTATGTGGTTCCAATAACCTCTAAAAACCCTGCCATTCATAACTAGACCTGGTCATGGGCATTTCACTGACAGATATGTATGTAAATTATGGAAGCATCGATGGATGTTTTCATGAAATAGCAATGGGAGCAAAGATTGTTTACAATGCTCTTGTCCAAAGGCAATCTCCTGAGCCCAACACAATAGGGGATGATTTGATGATCTATTCAAGAACCAAGCCCATTCTTTTTCATTATGGTTTAAGGTCTACTATTGAAAAATTGGTCTCGTAATAAGACATGGCATCGCAATGATGAAATTACCTATGACTGCAATTTTCTACCTCCATATCCCAAAGAGGTGCAAATTATGGAATCTAACCTGAGCAAGAGGTGAGGCTTATTATTTAGTATTGAATGCATTAATACAATCAATGAAGGCCTTCTGATTCATTTTGAGTCACATGGATGCCCGAAACCAACCTAAGCACAAGACCTCCTCAGTTGCTTTAATGCCTAGAAGCCTCCCCATCTTCAAAGATGTTGGATATAAGACTATCTACATGGTATAGAAGAATGTATCATACATGAATTTGACAAGGTTGTCAATGCAAATGTTGTTGTTGGAGACATAGTAAGGCAGGAATTCATCATGAGATATACACTAGAAATTACTTTCAAAATTTTCAAGTAAATAAACTTGGAAGAGTGTCATTCCATAGTGAAAGACTCGGGGGTAAGAACATCACTACATCGCAAAGGGAAGAAACTCGAATGTGAAGCAAAGAATATCGAAATCGGGCATAGTAAGATCGATTATCCCTCAATTGCAAATTAAGTTGTTTTGTGCCAAGAATAATCTTCTTCAAATTTTGGATAAGATTTTATCATTGTATGGCACACATTACAAATGCATTTGAACAAAAAAATTGGGTCAAAAATCTTATGGAATAGCATCATGTAAAAACATTAGTATGGTTGAATAGAATGGTCGAAAGGTGCGGTAGAATGGAATGAAGCTATGATGACTTTGGCGAAAATACAAAATATAATCGATAGCATGAATTGTGAGATGAAGTGCTCCTCAAGTTTACAAGCATGGAGAGGCAAAGATTATCAAAGAAACAATTCATTTGCTCCATTTCCTATGGAGAAACATCCATATGACCCAAGTTGGTGTTTAGAATGGTACTAATCATTGTAGTCTATTTCCAGTTGTATACACCTAAAAATGGTCTAGATAATATAATTAATTAAATACAATTTATTTGATTAATTAACCTTAAATTCCTCTACTATTGAATAAATAGAAATATTTATTTATATAGTTCACATTTAAATTCTTCTAATTCTTCTATTATTTCATCTTAATTAAATAAACAAGTTCACATACTTTGTTTCATTTAATTATTCATTTCTTCCATTTTTAATTTAATAAATAGACTTCTATAGTTTGTTTTATTAAATTTAATATCTTATTTCTTCCTAAATTTGAATAAATCCAAACATTCAAATATATTCACATATTCTACATCTCATCATATTTTACCTACCAAATTAGATATAAAACATCTAATTTAATTCAACTGGCACTCACGGGAAAGCTATGGAGACAAATTGGAAATCAATTTGTCAATCTCCTTCCTCGGATTCTTCCTATCCTCTGGCAAGATGTTTTTCTAGGGAGAAACAATCCCCATGATCAGCTCAGACTTCTTCATCTCTCACCATTCAATCCTCTAGATTAAATCCAGGCCTTTGTTGTGCTGCCACATCACAGGATGTTGTCGTGAATCTATAAATACAACCTCATTCTACAGGAAATAGATCCCAACTTTGTGCAATCTTACTTTGCAGAAATAACAATCAAGCATTCAAGCATCTTAGCAATGTCATTTAGCAATAATAATCATAGCATTTTAGAATCAATATCATGGCATTCCATTTAGATTCATCATAGTTTTACTATAGCTTTATTTATCAAGTTTCATGTCAGTTTAGATTACAGTAGCTTCATTATATCATTTAGATATCAGCATACAACATTAGCATCATAATCATAATCATCCCATTCTATAGATTGGAATTTTAACAGTCACACTGCTTACCAAATCTGAGAGCCCTCTGTGATTTAATAAATCTTTGGAGATAGGGAACAATGAGATGCTTTCAAGAGTTTTCATGTACTTTAATTAGTTTAATTGTTGATTCTCTTGATATAATGTTTCATTAAGAAGTGTTTTTAGTTATTTTACTCATTACTTATTCCACACTTACATTTTGGCACCCACTGTGGGGTTCTAACCCCATATTTTAACATTTTTTTTTTCTGAAAAGTGTCCGTATAGGACTCTGGCGTGTTTCTTTTAGTGCAACCGAAATATTTTGCAGTGCATCCATCAAAAACTTTAGCACTTCTGACGATTGTTTTAGTGCATCCATAAAAAACTATAGCGCTTCTAAAGACTGTTTCAATGCATTGACTAGATGCTCTCAGCGCAATTGACTGTTCATGTTCAACCCTGTTTTAGCACATCCGATCAATTCTATAGCACATCTGACAAATTGTGCAGCACATCCAACAAATCCTACAACACATCTGATCAATTAAGTGGCGCATATGACCTCTGTTATAGCACATTTGTAATTTGTTGTCTGGATTCAACACTACTGCGGCCAGTAATTTCATTCATTGCATTTGGACTAAAATGAACCAATCCTAGGGTAGTCATTTGGATTAAAATACACCAATCCTAGGGTAGTCATCATACATTAGCTATCTCGGTTAAAATTAACATCATATCTTTTGTGAAGCAATATATTCACGTAGAGTAGCAAATTGTCATTTGGGCTTTAAAATTAAACATTGTTTACTATGATTGTGCGGTGATAGGCTTATGCTCTCCCCTTAATTGGGTGATCAAAATGTCATACTCATCTTTTAATTTCATACACTTTATGCTTTGTTAAATCCTTTAGAAGTCCTGTCGTAGTGGGAAAAAGTACTCACCCTACGGGAACGACCTGAGTGGGAACAACCAAAGGCAGGTTTTCTAACCCACTATAAAATAAAAGTAAATATGGGGAAACCCGCATTTACCAGAAGTGTGCAAGAACCATCCCCAAAATATTTGTTCTAAAGATTAGGAGGTCTCCTGAGGGACTTTATCATTTTCCGCTCTAAATGGAAACCCTATCTATGAACCATAGTGTAGAATCCATCTGTGTTAGTAACCAAACATTGCAATACTCACGGTGCAAGGGGAGGGAAGAGTCTTCCCCCAAGACACTCACCATATAATTTCCAAGGATCGTTTACTCGAGGGATTGATAAATCTAACTTTGAGTACGCCCCTGGAAAAGACAAAACATGGGCGCCTTCTAGGGGATGACACGATTGTGTGAGTCGAAGCAATTTTAAGATGTGGGTTGTTGAGTATAACGATGACCTTTTTTACCTTAAGAGTGAGTCTGCTTGAAGTGTATTCTTTGTAAAAAAACTAGTGGAAATCAAGAAGGATCATGTTTGATTCTTGAACATACACTTATTGTTTAGATTCTAGAACTTAAAAACAATTTTTTTACAATTGCTTGTTGCTTTTTCAAAACATTAACTCAGATAAAGATCATCCAGAAAAACACAAAAGATTTGACAAGTCAACCAGTAAAAAATTATGATTAGGGATTGGAAATCAACAACATTTGTCAAGAAATCCCTCGCAAAAAGAGTCAAGAAACCAAAGAAGCAACTTAGCTACAAAAAAGTTTTGGAAAGGAGATGTTTCTTATATCAAAGTAGAAAAATCTTGCTTAAACATCGAACTTTTATCCATAGGTATCACGACTTTGCTAGAGGATATACTGATATTTTTCCTTAGAGCCTTTATATTCACAAGCTTATTTTCAATAGAGAGCTCTTTCACAAAAACATAATCATAGTCAACCCATTCATCAGTCTTTTATCTCACAACCAACAATACAATATTCTAATAGGCCGGATCAATTTTTACAATAGAGAAAAACCTTGGAAACATTAGGCTTGTCATCAAAAAATAGAGATTTACCAGCAAAGATATCCTATCAAAATACCTCAAATTCAGAAAATTACACACAAAAAAATTAGTCCCTTTACTGAGAAAAAAAAATTAGACAACATTGTGGAGTCCCAAAATAGTGCTTACACAATCTGTTTTATCGCATCCACTCTATCTTTTAGCGCATCCACTGTTCAAATAGCACTTACACAGTCTATTTTAGCACATCTGACAAATTTTATAGTGCATTTGTCGACTGTAACCAAAAAACTTGCCAGTGTCAGAAATTACCAGTATTTTAGCGCATCCATAGCCTGTTTTAGCACATCTACCCTATTTCACAGCACTTTTACCATATATTTTAGTGCATCCACAGTCTGTTTTAGCACTTTTTCCCTCTGTAATAGTGCATCCATAGAACAAGAAAACAAAGAGCTATTGGAAACATCTGTCAGACTATTGACATCAGAAAATTAGGTTTTATTAGGACAAAAACATTTTCACAGGCCAGATAGTGTCTTAAACCTAAAACAAATAGGATCTTACAAGTCAAAATTCTTTTCAAGTTGAACCCAAATCTTGCAAACTTCAAAGTGTCCAATTATCAAACACGAATCTTGGTTATTAGGTTAAGTTTCATCATCAGGATTTTGTCATGCTACAATCACGAAATGAAACACAATAATCAAATTTTTAACTTGGTCTCATCAATAGAATATATCCTTCTATAAGAATTTGTTAAAATCCATTGACACTCATCCAAACACATAAGATCAAAGTTTAGTGAAAATAACAAACACTTGTATGCCAATTTTGACAAGGTTACAAAGACAGAAACTTAGAGAAAAGGAAATTGAAACATCAAACGTCATGGCTAAAGAAAATCCCTTTCACAAATTCCACCAAAATGATACCAATGAAATAACCCAAGAGGATGTCCAAACTACACAACAAGATCCAAATTTTGACATATTCATGGAAAAAGTTTTGGAACAAGATATGTAAAAATACCTCTTGATGCTAGTTGAATTAGGTGAAAAACTTCCAAAAGATTTTGATATTAATCGATTAAAAGAAACACCTAGAGTAGTTGAAATTGAAACACACAACACGCAAAACATAGATCAAGTGGTTTCCCTAACATGTCAAATGCAAAATTTTCAACAACTTCAAGATATGCTAAAAGGAACCACAAAGAGGTACTCATTACATTTGTCCTTATCCTTTTCATCCAAGTGTGGACATGATACCATTTCCTAGACATTGTGAATTTCCCAAATATGACAAGTACAACGACAAAATAGATCCAATTGACCATGTAAAGTAATTCAGAACAATGAGTTTAGAGTTTGCACAAGAGGATACTTACCTAATGAGGTTATTTCCAAGGAGCTTAGGAGGTCACTGTATGGAATGGTTCTCTAAATTACAACCAAGGATTCGATCCTTTGAAGAACTAGTCAACAGATTTATCTCACAATTATCCCTCAATATTCAACATGAGGTAACCATAAAAGATCTTTACAACATGAAACAAAAGAAGGGTGAGACATTCCTATCATTTCTACAATGTTGGTGAAAGTTTTTTTCTAGATATCCTCATTCTATACCTGAAGAGGAAAAGATGGAATTATTTATTGACAACTTAACTGATGACATGAGCTATAGGCTTAAACTGCAATGTCCCCTGACATTTGAAAAAGTGATTGAGAATGGGCTTAAAATCAAAAGAAGCATTGGTCAAAAGAGGAGTGATTAAACATTACAATGAAGGATCAAACAATGCAAATTCCTCAAATCACTATGGCAACAATGATAAACCTAAATTCTAGCAAAAAAATAGAAATACTGGAAACAATGATGCTACAAATGACACACAAAATGCAAAACCAGTATTCAATTTGATGGAAATGACTAAAGAATAATCAAAATGATAACCACAACATCAATCAAGGTACCACTCAAAACAACAATCCAAACAATGGAGAATCTCGATAACCATCGTATCAAAGACAATCCAATTAATGGAGATTTACACCATTGGGACAAACATTGGAATTAGCAATGAGAGAGCTTATTGCAAATAGACTTATTACCCTACCAGAAGTGAGAAATTGGGAGCCAAAAGTAAAACCATCTTGGTGGAATGATGTTGACTATTGTAACTTTCATAAAAATAAAGGACATAAAATGAATGATTGTATGCAATTAAAGCATTTGATACAAGATTTTATTGACATCAAGAAGGTATTTGTCAAAGGACATCAAACAAACAACGATCATAGTGCATTTACAAATCCTTTACCCAATTATGAAAAGGGAGAGTCTTCTTCAAACAGTAAAGGAAAAAGTGTAAACTGCATTTATGACAACACCATTCATTGCATTTCTAAGGTTGAGAAAAATAATCTCATTGATAATAAAATGGATAACATTAGCATCAATGACATCGTATCGCTAAACGTGATCCAAAACATAAGCACATCTGACAACCAAATCAATGTCATAAAAATTAGGGAAAGACAATACTATCAACCAATCAATGTAATGACGAGGGGGCAATCCAAAGTGATACTAAAAGGAGTTGCACCTAAAACCACTACTCCAACTTCAAATCAATATAGCATAGTCGATCAACTATAGAAGATACCAGCACAAATACCCATACTAGAACTCCTTAAAATTTCACCATCACATAAGGAGGTTTTGGAACAAGCTCTTGTGGCCACTACGATACCCAATAATCTGGATGTCTGTCAATTTCAAGCTATGGTGGGACATTTGACCACGCCTCATTGTCTGTCATTCTTTGAACAAGATGATGTGTCACTTAATCATCCACACAATGTGGCCCTTCATATAGAAGTTTTAATCCATAAACACCGTGTCAAACGTGTCTTAATAGATGGTGGAGCTGGATTAAACATTTGTACTTTAAAACTGATTCGTGCACTAGGTTATTCTAACAATGCTATTGATTCAAGAAGAAAGATCATAGTAAAAGACTATGATGAAGAAGAGAAATCTTCCAAGGGGTTGATTGTGTTACAAATTCAAGTGGGACCAATTGTCAAGAATATAGTTTTCCAAGTGTTAGAAAAGGAGCTAACATATAATATACTCTTGGGACTTCCATGGATTCATAAAATATAGGCATTACCTTCAACCTATCATCAGTGTTTACAATTTCCTGTCAATGGACAAGAAGTCACTATTTCAGCTAACTACAATAATCCCCAAACTTGTAACATGCTTAAAGCAACTCAAGACACTTTGGTGCCCTGTAATAGAGAAGCAAACACTTCTAGTTCATCCAGTGGTGAAAAACAACTAAATTTTATATCCAAATGGGTTGAGAAAAAGGACCAACCAAAGGAAAAAATTGTTGTTGACCCCACTTCATCAAGCAATGAAGATCCACTGAATATTTTATCACAACAGTTCAAAGACAATATCCAGTTAAAAGACAAGGGCTTGGGAGAATATTCCATTGATCAATCTTTATGTCTTTCACAATTGTTACCATCTCCAAAATCATATGGACAACCATCAACAAACACACAACAATCATCCCAACCTACCACGGTTCTGGATGAAAGGTTTGTAAAAGCAGGTACTCTAGAAGACGAATCAGAAGACAAGGCCATTCTCAATTGTCTCTACAAAGACAAAGAAGCATCAACATCAGCAAATATCAACATAAAGATAGATCAGTATGGAAAAGGAAAAGCTATCTTAGAGAAAATGGGGTATGAAGAACAAGGACCTATTGGTAAAAGAAAAGAGGGCATTGTAGAACCCATCCAACCTCTCAAACTTCAATCAAAGGACAAAACAGGATTGGGTTATATAGGAGAAACAAAAGAAGAAACCACTCATAAATTTGTTGAAAGGATCCTTCAAATCAGTGATAGCTTTGAAATAGATTATAATGAATATGAGTGGGATTCTTTATCAGAAATATCATAAAAGGACATACAGGTTGATGTTATAAAAGAATATGCACCCACATGTGAGGAGGGACAAAGTTCAGGGACTGGAACCCTTGTATTTGGATCACAAAATATCAATGACTCAAGTGAGGATGAACAGACATTGAGTGAAATAGACGACTTGGACGAGAATAATATCATAGACCTTAACATCACCATTGAAAACTTTGAAAACATGGCTATTGGAACCCTCACTGCCATCAATTTTACCCAATCCAAGGACTTTTTACCCTTAATACATCCTGAACTTATTAACTAGGAACCAACTGAACCTATTGATATACCAGTCTTTACGAATGATGATGCCATCATAAATTTTCTTTGTAGTGACACACCTAACACAAGTTTTACTCATAAGGCTCATAACGATACTTCAAATCAAGAGGGTACCAAATCTTCCAGTTGCAAAATTGAAAACATGAATAATGGATCTAATGGTGAAAACCATTCAATGGCAGCATTAGATCTCGAAAAAGTAAAAATAAAGAGCACATCTAACAGTGAAAACCTCTCTAAGGCACTAAAAGATGGGAGATTTGACACCCTTCTAGAGCACTATCATGGAAGATCATCAGTATTGGTGGAGCCTACCCAGTCTATTAATCTTGGCATAACATAAAAGGCAAAAATTCTACATCTGGCAGCATCTATGACAGAACAAGAGAAGCCCAAATTCACCAAATTCTTTAAAGAGAGACATATCAACTTTGTCTGGTCTTACTCTGATATGCCAGGGCTAGATCAGATCTTTTGATGCATCATCTATCTTTACCATCCAAAATCAAACCAGTAAAGAAAAATCTAAGGAAAATGCATCCCCACATCGCATTGATGGTAAAAGTTGAGCTAAAAAAGTTGTTAAATGTGGGATTCATCAGGTCCATCGATTATGCTGAGTGGATTTCAAATATTGTACCTACATCTAAACCAGATAATAGTATCAAAATATGCACAGATTTCAAAGATCTAAATAAGGCGTGTCCAAAGGATGATTTTCCTTTACCAAACATTGACATTATTGTGGATTTAACAGCAGGACATGCCATGTTGTCATGAATGGATGGCTTCTCAGGGTATAACCAAATCAAGATAGCACCTGAAGATTAGGAGAAGACAACATTCACCTATCCATGGGGCACATTCTATTGGAACGTCATGCCCTTTGGGTTGAAAAATACAGGTGCAACATATCAACATGCAATGACCAATAATTTCCATGACATGATGCATACTTTTATGAAAGATTACGTGGATGATATATTTGAAAAATCATATACTAGAGAAGGACATTTGGAGATCCTGGGAAAAATCTTTACTAGACTGGAGAAATTCAATGTCATATTAAACCCTAAGAATGTGTGTTTGGTGTCATATTGGCAAAGATCCTTGAATACATTGTTTCAGAAAAAGGTATTGAGGTGGATCTGGCTAAGGTCAAAGCAATAATGGAAATGTCACCACCAAATAATATGAGTCAACTACGGTCTCTACAAGGCAGGCTACAATCAATCAGGAGATTTATCTCCCAATTAGTAGATAAAAGTCATCCACTCAATCATCTACTACATAAGAATGTCTCTTTCAAGTGGGATCAAGAATGTGAAATAACTTTCAATAAAATAAAGCAATATTTGATGTCGCCTCCCATACTCATGACACCTACAGAAGAGAGACCATTGTTACTATATATTGCAACAATAGAAATTTCTTTAGGAGCTCTATTAGCACAGGAAGATCCTAAGAGATGGGAACAAGCTATTTATTAAATCAGCAGGACTTTGAACAACTATGAAATAAATTACACCTTCATCGAGAAAGCTTGTTTGGTGGTGGTATTTGCAACCCAGCAGTTATGGCATTACATGTTGACCCATACAGTCAGACTCATAGCAAAGATTGATCCATTAAAATATCTACTCAAGAAGGCTGCTCTAACAGGGAGACTAGCAAAGTGGGTCATGATCTTAACTGAATTTGACATTCAGTATGTAGACCAAAGAGCCATCAAGGGTCAAGTGATAGCTAATCAATTAGCTGAAGCTCCCTTACTAGATAATCAACCAATGACCATTGAATTTCTTGATGTAGACATTCTTACTATAACAACACAACAATGGAGGTTTTATTTTGATGGGTCATACACACAACGTGGGTCTGGTATGGGAATTCTATTCGTTACACCTCAAGGACACACCATCCCAAAGTCCTATAGACTCCTGTTTCCATGTACCAATAATGTAGTTGAGTATGAGGCATTAATTATTGGCATCAAAGTAGCCATTGAATGGAAATCACAGAACTACAAGTATATGGAGACTCACAACTAGTCATCTATCAGGTAAATGACGAATATCAGACAAAGGATGAAAAGCTCATGCCATATAAGAAAAAGATAGATGATCTCAAAAAGTACTTTGTGGATATCAAGTTTGAACAAATTCCAAGGGCAGAAAACAAAGTTGTGGATGCTATGGCAACAATTGCTTCTCTCTTGTAGTTACCAGAAAAATGAAGTCATTATGAGTCTATGGTAGAACAATTTTCTAACCCTGCTTATGATAATCTAGATTCTCAAACCATATGCCAATTAGTCAATGTTGAATCCTTAATCTATGGGAAAACCTATGCTTACCTTAAGGACAATATCCTCCCTCCCGATCTTTCAAGAAACCAAAAACGTAACTTCATCCGCCAATCTGCACAACATACCTTAATCGTTGACATACTTTACCGTCGAGGTCTAGATGGTACTCTTTTTCGGTGTCTAGAACATAACGAGTCTGAGACAACTTTACATGAGGTTCATGAAGGTATTTGTGGAATTCATTCAAGTGGACTAACCCTAGCGAAGAAACTCCTCCGTTTGGGATATTACTGGCCGAATATGGAGAGGGAGTCTTATCAGTTTGTTAAGAAATACCAGAAATGTCAGATCCATGGTAACTTAATCCATGCACCAGTGCAAGAATTGCATCCATTTTCTTCAACATGGCCCTTTTGTCAGTGGGAACTGGACCTGGTAGGGAAGATTAATCCGTCTTCATCCAATGGACACAAATTCATAATCACAGCAACAAAATACTTTACAAAATAGATAGAAGTGGTTCCCTTAACAACAATCACTGGAAAGCAGATTTCTTCGTTCATTCTGAATTACCTCATATGTCGGTATGGCATACCTCAGTCCATTGTAACAAACAATGGTAGACCTTTTAAGAACTAGGATGTCTAGGAATTATGTGAGAAGTTTCATATCCAACATCATTTTTCAACATCGTACTACCCTCAAGGAAATGGTCAAGCAGAGGCCTCAAACAAAACAATTCTAAAAATTCTAAAAAAAACAATTAACGATGTTGAATGTGATTGGCATGTTCAATTAAATCCTGCTCTTTGGGCATATAGAACCAGCATTAGAACACCTATAGGAGCTACACCATATGCCTTGGTATATGGAACAGAGGCCATATTACCTATTGAGGTGGAAATACCATCACTATGAGTTTCAATGAAGGGTATCATTCTAGATGAGGATTATAGGGTCTCTAGACTTCAAGAGTTGGAACTATTGGATGAATGTCGTCAACAAGTTGTGAATCATTTGACAGCATACCAACAAAGAATGTCCAAAAGCTACAATCACAGGGTAAAGCCTAGAGTCTTTCAGGTTGGTGACTTGGTTCTAAAGGAAAACCCTAGAAATCAATAAGACAAAGAAAAGAAAGGGAAGTTTGAACCTAACTGGCTAGGTCCCTTTGTCATCATATTAGTTTATGGATCTAGAGCCTATAAATTGTCTACACCTGAAGGGGATCTATTTGATGAACCAATCAACAATATCCATCTCAGAAAGTTCTACACCTGAATCACCTAGTGCATGATTCGAGTTTTGGAAAAATGGTTACCTTGATGAAAACCTGGCAAACAGGCATCTCGGTGACAAGAAAAATACAAAAAGAATCAAAAAAGAGAAAAATACAAAAAAATCATAAAGATTCAAAAAGTGCAATAAAAACATGTAGTGAAAACCTGGAAACAGGTGCTACTTGTAATTTAATCCAACAATTCCATCGATTGGGGGCATGTCATTGTCGTTCACTTTCACTATCATTTTCTGTCCATTATCGTATCATTGCAATGTGGTCATGTCCCACCCTAGCTTGGGGAAAAAAATCCTGACCTCACTGGGGGCAATAAACTTCAAGCTTAACCAAATGGACAAACAACAGTAAGACAAATGCAACAAAAACAAAGATCAAAACACAACCCAACATTGAACACTCAATCACCATCAGAAACACATCAAACATCCATATCCTATCAAAATCCAAAAAAAGGTCAAAAATCAATCAAAAAGTCAAAAATGGTGTCGTCTAGTCGAACTACGTAGTCTCTGTGTGTATAACGTAGGCAAGGCTAATCTTTGATTAGCCCTCGAGGCCCCTAGGATACGTCTTTAGGTTAGGTTTTTGGTCAAAATCTCAAAAAATCACAAAAATATTAGAAAATTGAAATCAAAATCAAATCAAAATGGATGATCTAATCTGAATAATGGTTGAAATACTTTAAGAAAAGGTTGAATAGTTTTACTTTGATATTTGTTATCAATTCTTTGGAGCAACTCGATGATGTATTGAACTAGAGAAGCTAGGATGGAGAATGGTATTTTATTTGTCTGTTGTCTATGAGTTAATCATTATTATTATGTGAATTGTTGTGAGACGTGCTCTACAAAGTAACACTGCTGACATTTGGAATTCACATAGGAAAGTTATTGATTCTTGTTTGTTTATGCAAGAAATGCTCAGGTCATCTCGATTTAATTATACCTAGATGCTTATGTTCACTTGCAATATCAATAATCATGGAAGTAGTACTCAGATCATCATGGTCTAAATAATACCATTGATGCTTGTACTTACTTTCAACATTTTAAAGCTTTATGATGATACAAAGCACAATAAATGGAGTGTTAAGATGCCAATGTTTGCATGTAGATTTGCATGGTAAAATAGATTGCATTCATGATAGTTTTACATCTACAGAGTTTTTGTTACAAAATTTGGTAAAGGATTCAAAAACAATGATATATTTTCTCAATTACTTGGAATTAACAAAAAAATCATCATTATCATGTAGTTGCATAATCATTTTCATTGCATGCATTAGAAAGAATTTAATTTATCGTTTCATCATTCATATATTTGAATCAAATAATTTGCATTGAACATATCATATTTTTCATATCACACATCATAAAACTGCATGAGAAAACTATCAAAAACATCCTCAATATCATGTAATTACATTTCCATATTGTACATCCATTCATCATATCATATATCATGTATTCAAAATACCATTATATTCATCATTTTTCATCCACTTATTACATCATATATTTGCATTTAAAATATATCACATAAGTAAAGTACACATATCCCATTTACATCATACGTCATATATCATTAAAACATCATATATGTACATTATCATATAATTTAGAATTGCACATCATCATACATCTATTTCATCCATATAAATAACTACATACATCAGGCATACATACATCATGATTATAAATTGCATCCAAACATCATCATTATGCACATAATCATATTTACACATCATAGATAGAACATCATAAATCATTAGCATGTCATCATGATTATACATTGCATCCATAACATCATAATATAAGGATCATCACATGGCATATAGAACATAAAAAATAAATGCATCCATCATAGAATCATATAGAACACATAATAGATTGATAAAATCCACTGCATATCATATAGATCTCAAAATCATAATGCCAGGTATACAATGATGTCTAAAATGAAGAGAGATATATCATCAAAAATGGTTGTGAATCAAAATAATTAGAGTGTACATCACATCTCAAAATATAATAGAGGCTACAATCATGAAACTATGTGTTGTTGGCTCCAGACAGTGTAGGCATCTCGAGGACCAGTCCCTCCACCATCAGATGTACCAAGATCTTTCAGGTCTCTTAGGAGGGACTGTGTCACACCTCTACTCATGATCCTCGAATGGGACCTGCCAGATCGAGACTGTGCATAACTCACTCTTTGCTCTGAAGGAACGGCATCATAGAATTTACCTCTATAGTACTCTACCTCCCAACCAACACAGACAACCTCTCGCATATAATCCACTACAGTGGTATCATATGCCAATCTCTGCAATCTCTCAGTTGTAGCCTGATCCTACTCTGCAACCCATCTAATGGCATCCCTCTTGGTTTTCAATGATGTAATTTGTGTTTGAGCCGCAACCAATTGAGCTTGTACCTGAGCTAGAGCCTGTGCATGTGACTGGGCCTGTGCCTACATCTGAGCCTGTTTCTGCATCAATAGACCCTAAGCCTGAACCAACTGATCATGTAAGGTATGTACCTGCACCTATAGGCTCACAATCTAGGTCTGTTGTTGTTGGGATGGTACCCTGATCCACACACGCTGCTCTATAGGATCTACCACTGCTTGCCTCTTACGAGGCACCGTATAATCCTACACATCTATGGCTAGACCTGAACCACCTACACCTCCTCCATCATCTCCACCACCACCTCCTCCATCATCTCCACTATCATACCCCTCCTCCTCTCCACTACTCTCATCATTGCTTCCCTCCTCATCCCCACTATCCTCGACATCCTCCACCTCAACAACCTCCTCTCTCCTTCATCGACAACCGTGTGCAACGACAACCTCCTCCTTGGCAAGTAGTGATGTTGGCTCATTAGGAATGGTAATATGTGGAAATGGATGAAGAAACAAATACTTTGCATAATCAACTAAAACAAGTGGCTCAATAATATCAGGTCAGATCTCCCAAACTAGAAGCGGTAGAGCC
The DNA here is from genome assembly GCA_007258455.2 of Sequoia sempervirens. Taxonomy (NCBI): domain Eukaryota; kingdom Viridiplantae; phylum Streptophyta; class Pinopsida; order Cupressales; family Cupressaceae; genus Sequoia; species Sequoia sempervirens. Next base: position 186,609,547 of record VDFB02000002.1, read on the forward strand.
TGGAACTCCTGAATAGCGACATCATATGAAAGGTCGGGCCCCCAGTCTGTAGAATCTACCTGTCGACGAGCATAATGGGCAACACCCTGGGGAATGCCTTGAACAATACCATACTGTCTAAGCACTTGTCTTAGCAAAAAAAAATCTAACTTCCAACGTGTCTGCCCAATTAGAATCATCGACTGACATAGATAAGGTAACTGAATGTCGTCGTCATCCCAGTTCTCACAATCTAAGTAGGGCCACCATGTCATAACCTCTATATCATCCAATACTCTCCTCCAATGATCCAACTTACCTAGTCTAGGCTGAGTAAGATGACCTGTCTATTTATGTACATATGGTCACATGGCAGGTCGTTGTCTAACCATCACTGGATGCGTAACAACAATATGCTCCCATGCCCACACCTATAGTAGAGTGACTCCTAAAGACAAACTACGACCTCCAAGGTAAACAACTGAATGCAAATCATGATAGAGATGGGCAAGCATACACATGCCCCAAGCATATCTCATCCCATGTACAATTATGCTCTCCAGCACACGGCCTCAACCAACAGAAAGTCTCTTTGACCTGCGATCAGGACAAAGGAACCCTCCAATGAAACCAGCAAGTACTGTAGGAAAAGTGGCATAAGCATCCACCATCTCATGTCACAAAATCCAATATCTAGAAATATGATCATCCCAAAATACTCTACGGAGGGCATCGGTCCCGCCCTGCTCTGATGAATCATACACTACAATGTCACCAACAATGGGTATCCTTAGAATACGCCATACATCCTCAGGGGTGACTGTCATCTCGCCCGTAGGTAGGTGGAAATTATTATGCTTGCTATGCCACCTCTCTACTAGGGCTATCAGGAGACCCCGATTAATCCTAATCTAGGGCATATCTAATAAAGAGGACAAACCACAACGTGTAATAATTGTCATCTCAAGTTGTGCTAGTTGTGGTATCAAATCGAATGTCTGGAGAAACTGCTCTCGAATCTGAAGGTTCGTCAAAGCCTCCTATCATCACAAAATATTCAAAGTCAGTACTTTTTGTCAAATCATCAAACATCAATTATTCTATCAAATCTAATAAGCTCTTGGTGAGACTTTTGATTAAATCTCATGAGCGAACATCATCAAACCTCACCTATCATGAGGTCAATCATCAAACATCATTGAACCTCACCTATCATAAGGTCAATTAATCAAATCAACCTTGCTTATCATGAGGTATATCAAACAAACTATAATTATTCCTCACCTATCATGAGGATAATTATCATCAATCAAACATTAGATCTCGCCTATCATGAGGTTGAACATCATCTACTTGATTAAGATCATCAATCATATCAAACCAACGACTAACACAATCAAAATTGACAAATCAAGGATAAATTTGACAAACTACATCATTCTGACTTGGATGTGCTAAAATAGTGTTTCTAGGCACCACAATATCAGAAGCACCATTAAAACACCTCAAAGCGCTAAAATAGGTGCTAAAAGCGCTAATTTATCATAAGCGTTATTTTAGGAGGCATAAGTGCTATTTTAGGAGGCAAACATGCTATTTCAGGACATCAAAGCGCCATTTCAGTGAATGCGCTATTCTAGGAGGTCAAAGTGCTAATCTATTGGGTCAAAGTGTTGAACTATTCAAAGCGCTAAAACAAAAACCAAAAGCGCTAAAATATCTATCTTAGGCACTAAAACTTTGAAAGCGCTAAATTAACCTATGAAAGTGCTACAATATATATCCTAAGCACTACTTCGTTAAAAGCGCTGAAACAAACTATAAAAGCGCTACATCAGGCCTTAAAAGCACTATTAGAAACAAAAAATGTAAAATCCAAAAAATGGCATGAAAAATGAGAAAATACGTAAAACAAGGAGATTAATGGGTTTGTAGCGGAGGTCTGTAAGTGGTCGAGCAGTTGTGTCGTCGCACACGCTCAAACTGGTGAGTGTGGTAGGGGATTGGCATCTTGCTCCAAATTGCTAAAATTGCTCTCTCTCACAATTTTTCAGACTGAAATTGCACAAATGAGTTTTAAAATCACCTTTTTGACCTTTTATAGGTTAATTAAGGTGGGATTTTATGAGGTTTTTTATTTTTATTTTCCATGGAGATTAATTCAAAACTCATCGCAAGGACAAATTTCTACATTCTTTGTCGAGAGATAAATTATTTCATCGTTATATCTTCATCAAATCATTAGAAAATCATACAAATTTCAAAATTTTCAAAAAATCTGAAAAAAAAAAATCATCAAAATTTTATCAATTTATCTCCCAAGGGGGCATATATTCATCATCACCTAAAAATCCATGTTTGGGGCTTATTGAAGAAAAAAAATTCGTCAATACTAACAGCAGCAGCAAAATTTTCTTTGAAGCAATGTATAAACACATCACTTCAAAGAGGGGCAAAATGTATACACCTAAAAATGGTCTAGATAATCTAATTAATTAAATATGATTTATTTGATTAATTAACCTTAAATTCCTCTACTATTGAATAAATAGAAATATTTATTTATATAGTTCACATTTAAGTTCTTCTAATTCTTCTATTATTTCATCTTAATTAAATAAACAAGTTCACATACTTTGTTTCATTTAATTATTCATTTCTTCCATTTTTAATTTAATAAATAGACTTCCATAGTTTGTTTTATTAAATTTAATATCTTATTTCTTCCTAAATTTGAATAAATCCAAATATTCAAATCTATTCACATATTCTACAGCTCATCATATTTTACCTACCAAATTAGATATAAAACATCTAATTTAATTCAACTAGCATTCACAAGAAAGCTGTGGAGACAAATTGGAAATCAATTTGTCAATCTCGTTCCTTTGATTCTTCCTATCCTCTGGCAAGATGTTTTATTGGGGATAAACAATCCCCATTATCAGCTCAGACTTCTTCATCTCTCACCATTCAATCCTCTAGATTAAATCCAGACCTTTTTTGTGTTGCCACATCACAGGATGCTACCATGAATCTATAAATATAGCCTCATTCTATAGGAAATAGATCCCAACTTTGTGCAATCTTACTTTACAGAAATAGCAATCAAGCATTCAGGCATCTTAGCAATATCATTTAGCAATAATAATCATACCATTTTAGAATCAATATCATGGCATTCCATTTAGATTCATCGTAGTTTTATTGTAGCTTTCTTTATCAAGTTTCATGTCAGTTTAGATTACAATAGCTTCATTATATCATTTAGATATCAGCAACAACATTAGCATCATAATCATAATCATCCCATTCTCTAGATTGGCATTTTAACAGTCACAGTGCTTACCAAATCTGAGAGCCCTCTGTGATTTAACAAATCTTTGGGGATAGGGAACAATGAGACGCTTTCAAGAGTTTTCCTATACTTTAATTAGTTTAATTATTGATTCTCTTGATATAATGTTTCATTAAGAAGTGTTTTTAGTTATTTTACTCATTACTTATTCCTTACACCAATGACACTTCTCATTGCAAAGTTGTTGTAATTTAGTCTCAGAAGATCAAAGTGGAGGAGGAACGTGTTATGTCATTGAACTCACCCTACTGGAAAATTTACAAAATTTATCTGAAACTAATAATAGATGATGGCAATGGGTAGGGGATCTGCATAGAAGAATAAATATGCTCCAAAGTGAAGGAAAGTAACCTGTTTCATCTCCATAATTTTACTAAAATGTGGATTTTATATTGCTTTATGTTGATTCGGAATTGACCTGGATTCCAAGAATCATCCCTTGGAAATATATTTAATGCTCCTTTAAGAATAATAAGATGTTCAAGAACCCATTACATTTGAAAGATTTTCAAAATTTTGGAATCCAAAGGTCACTTTTAAAAGTGAAGTTGTAAAATAATAAAAGGGAAAAGTTTCTAACTTATCAATTGATTTTCAAGAAATGGTCACTTCTGGGAAAAGAAGTTATAAAAGGAAGATACTTTGTAAAGAGGAGGGATATTTTTTTATTATTCACTTGGGGGAAGAGAGGAGTAGCTAGGTTTCCTTTTAAAGTACATTTTTTGTACAAAAGATATTGAGTCTATGAACTCATATTTTTGTATTATGGGAATAAAGAGACATTCTTAAATCTATATATTTTTCCATGTTTCTTTTGATTGCAAATTTCTTTTGTGTGTTTGCAATCATCCTTTAATGTAGTTTTTGTTATATCAAGTTGTGAGTGCATTTGTTGTAGAATCTGTGAATTCTAGTTAAGTCATTTATTGAGAGGATATGTTGTTCATTCTTTCCCGATTATCATTCATGGGGTTTGAGTGAGTGATTTTTGTATCATTCATTTGTTCTCTCATTATCCCACATTATCAATCGCATTTGTGTCATTGTTATGCACAGATGTTTGTTTTTCCTTTCCTAATTTTGGGTCAAAAGCATACCCAAAAAAAATAAAATCATATGAGGGATTTGTACCTCTAAAATTTAGAGGAAGATCACTAATTCTATAGCAATCTTTTGAGTTGTTAGTTCATTGTGTCATTGCTCAATAGGGCGATTAAGATATTAATTCACAACAGATTGTGGTGACCAATCTATTTGCTAACAATAACAAACTTCCTCAACACATAGTTGACATCGATGACAACACTAGCCAGTAGACATCATGTTGGCATCAATGGCAACACCTTCATACTTGCAACACCATCATGTTGTGCTTCTTCTTCTATGTTCAATTTTGGAGTTGGAATCTCAACATGAATATCTTGTGTGCTCTTCAGAATCATATCTAATCTTTATGCTAACTCCGCAACATTTTCTATAGTCTCTTTCTAGAGCCTCTCATGATTATTTTGATCTCTACTCATGAGAGTAGTTACTCTCTGCATCATCCAGAACTCCTTGCTATACAATTTAGCCAATTTGGATTTATTATCCCCGGAGAGAAGTACACCAATATTTTCCAAAGAAAAATATTTTATCTTTTCTTCTTCCTATATAGCCTCTTGCTTTCTTGCAAGTAGTACATTCTATACATCTTTAGGTAGTTGCTTTTCAATGTTCTACATATTAACTTCAAAAACAACAATGTATTTTTGCATCAGTATATAAAGCAACAGTCTCCTCCAACATTTCATTCTCCACAATTTCATTGAATAGAGCATCAAGTTTCATAGGGATATGCGCCCTTGTCGGAGTCTTCTTCTTTTGCTTTCTCTTGTCTTCTAGTGTCTTCTCTTTTCCAAACTATGCTTTATGTTGGTTATTTTTTTAGTGCCAAACTTAATCTCACCATTTACCTATGAATTTTCAAGCATCCAATGATAAGTAGAATCAAGGATTGGCCAACAAACAAGTAAGGATTACTAGGCCCTTACTTGTACTCTTCGGGCTCTATGAAACCTAGGAGGGTGATCGATATAATTTTCACATAATATGCTCTTGTCATTTTATCCTGAACATTAGAGCAAACAGATGAATTCCTATTAGTTGCAAATAGATAGAATCCCTCAAGGACTTGGCTGACCCCTAAGTGAATTGCCACCTAAAGCAAGGAATAAGTGATAATTCATAATGATATGTTGTGATTAAAGGTGTTCAAATGATTTTCATTCTCATTGTGTGCTCTTGGTCAAGTGCAGGATTGACTCATTTACATTCAAGATAACCAAACAAATAGACCAATGCCTTGTCTTTCGGTAATGGAGTCACATTTGTAACAACCTGTAATACCTTAGAAATTCGATTTAGTAACTCGTAGGGTATTGACATATTGCATTACAATATTCAACTCGTTGTGTCGAAAACAAAACTACTTAGCAATCCTAGAATCTTCCCTCACAACCCTATGATCTCATTTAAGCATTTTAATCAATTCCTTGAACCAAAGCAAAAATAAAATCACTTATTCACCCAAAGCAATTGAAGATAAACAAAAAGATCCTTAATCATTTCATTTATAATCTGGAAGGAAAAACACATGGGAGAGAATATGCTTTCGAACTTGCATTTTCATCTATATACTACTGCTATTGTAGAACTAATTAAGTTCATTACAAATTGACTTATACCCTAGACTTCATACTAACCTGTTCATTTGTGCATGAATTTACAAACTTCTCTTTCATGAGCTCATTTTTCCATCCTAGACCACTTGAGACCCAAAATTCGAACCCCTCTGGCCCTGAAATCCCATTTATAGAAACATTGGAGCAACAAGCATTAGGCCAAATTATCATTTCAGTCACATTTACATTTGACACTTAATTTCATTTCAATTTCATAAATCCCCCCAGATGGTTATATTTTCTCATTGCAAAAGTGGGGGGAAAGCAAAAGACAAAACTCCATATAGTTTGTTGAAGAAGAATAACCAAGCTTTTGAAAGGCATCGTTCATTGTTGCAGCAACACCAAAATCTCTTGTCCACATCAGCCAAAGAAGATTCTCCATGTTAGCACCCAAGACAAAACATTACCCATTCGCTGAAGAAGACAATTATTCCATTGTGGAAGCGGTTTCATCAAAAATAAAAATAGAACTAAGGTGCTACTTTTATTCTTCATAATCAAAATAAACACACCTGCTCTGTGTTCTTGCTGAAACTGGAGAGGCTACTACCCCTCCATCATCAGAATCCTCTCGACATTCCAATGTGAGAAGGTAACGTTCATATTTTGGGTAAGTATTTGCTTCATTGCTCAAAGGACCAGTTGAATCCTCCATGGGAGATTTTTTCCTCCCCATATAAGAATCATAAGCCTTGTGGTATTTATTCTTCTTCCCACAAGACAACCAATTTCCCACAGGCTCACACTAGTCATGGCCAACAACCCTACTCCTTAGGTTGCAATTACTCTTGACACCACCCTTCTTTGACCTCTTATGGGTTTTCTTCTTCTCCTTTGTGTTGCAGGAGCTCCTGGTGTGCCTTGTTCAATTTCAAGCACATCATCCTAAAGTTCGGTCATACTAATCCTCCTAGACCTCCTGACTAGTTTGACAACCTCACTAATCTTACTCATTCTTGCAAGAAACGAGACAATAACTAGTGAACCTCAATTGCAAGAAAACTCACTAGTTTGTTCTTAAATGGAAATTTGTAGAACAAAACCCCAGGACCTACACATTTCTTACCAACTCAAGTGAAAAATGCATGCAGTTGAAACCCTTGTCAACCCCAGGAATTTAGAACCTATGAGCCAACTAGTGCATAATTGGAACAAAGTAGGTATAAACACCTACTTACCTGGGACAATTACTTCAATGCCTTTGCAATTTCTTTCCTGAAACCCACACGCTCATTCTCTGGCTCCAAAGTAATTCTTTAGCTCTCAATGACTACAAATGGTGAAATAAAACAACATAAAATCCTCATTAAGTAGAGCAACTAGAGTGTGTAGCCATTAATGATCAAAGAAGACTCATGTGAGTGAGCTAACAACTAGTCGTTCAACTTTGAATCTTGTTCGTCGACCTTTTTTTATTTCAAACACAACCAATGATGCTCCTCAAGTAACACTCCTTGCTTTTATAACTTTTGCCTCAAAAATGGTGATAACACCTCAGAAAGCTACCACATCGCTATTTAATCTCCTTAGTCATCTCTAATTTGACAGCCATCATGTATCACCATCCTGGTCCATACCCCTTCAATTGAATTGGTGAGGTGCCAAGAGCAGGTAATGAAGGGAATATTCTCTCAAAAATTCCATCACCCATCGTAGATTTTCCTTCCTTTTCTGGAGTCCCATCAATGATGTGAGCATTAGCGCAATGAAATCTCAACCATTGGATCACAGTCCACCTTTTACTAATCCTTATCTCACATTGCACATCGCAAATCCAAGTCTCGATGTCTGGTTTAGATCAGCGACGGTAGAAAGGTAGTGATGGAACATGATCGGGCCATGTGTACCTATTTCAAAATCAAAGGCACAAAAGGTATCACCCATATCAACACTTCATATCATCAACAACACATTAGAACAAAGTACCACATCACTCATCACCCATTTGAAAAAGTTTAGTGCATAGCTATCAGCGATAAGTGATGAAAAGAGTCACAAAGAGCCTTAAAGGTCATCACATATCATGAATTCAAGACATAGGACTCAAAAGCAATTAGCGATAGCGAAACAATTAGTGATACAAAGGGAAACTCATCACTCATCACTAGTGTGAAACTTAAAGTTAGAATTCTATCCACAATGACCGACCAACAAAGCAATGAAATGGGATTTAAGTAAGACAATTTTTCACGTGCTTGCAAGTTGTTTGAAGAAGGGGAACTTCTAGGACCATGTAGAAAAATGCCTTAGAAGACTTAGAATCATTTTATTCAAAGGATGTAAAGGCCAAACAAGGTCAATCAGTTGACCTTATAAAATACATTTCAGACCTCAGTGTGAGGGGCCAATTACTTCATGGTCTTCAATGGCTCAAGTTGATTTTATCATGATCGAGGATGGGCACAACAAGTCAATGAAAAAATATAACATTGCAAAGGGCACAAACTTAAGGGTTTTCAAGAAGGGTTTTTAGCATTACACACCATAAGGAGTGATGATGGACCAAACCCTAAGCCCAGGGGCACGAGATTAACCAATTTTACAGAAATTTTGGATAGAACACAAATCATTTTTAGGGGTTCCATCAGTGGCTCTTGTTGGGGATACATGCCTCTTGTAGGCATGGCGAGAATCCAGATCTCAAAGTTGGAGCAGGCTAAGCACAGGACATCAAAAACCAAGGACCTACCTGAACAAGGCAAGAGAACCATACCAAAGCTAACACACCATATATACAAATTTACAAGATTGTACAATGTGTTCTAACTTCAAATTTCCTTAAAATCCCTTTTTGATGTACAAGCTCTTAGCCTGTATTCTATAGTTTAATAAGCTTCAGCTTCAATTAGTGGCCCCAGACCCCTAAAAACTTAGAACCAATCTTTACCTCTATCAAACACTTTATTTTCTTCTATCTGCAATAGGCCAAGGCTTAAAACATTGTTATGAATTTCCCACCAACTAATCATGTTGTATTCATTGCAATTATCCATAATTTCCATGTGTCTAAACCTACCATTTTCATCATTAACCCTGTCCAACTAAAAACTACAATAAGACATTACCTAGAATCCATAATCAATGTACCATTTTATCTTATTCAGCTCACCATCATACTCCACCACATAATCCTCCAATTGGACTGGAAATTGAAAACATTCATAGTCCACTTGATCATTAACACCATAAGGGTTGACATTAATTTCAGTTTGTACATCAAACTAGAAACTTTCATAAACACTTTGCTCAACAATTCTATCCAGAAATATTTTCCCTAACCCTTTGAAGTCACATTGCAATTCCACTTATGATAGCTTGGGATTAATAGAAGGATCATATAAAGCCCTAGAATCATCCCCTATTTTTTGTCCCATAGCAGACAAGCATTCATCTCGTGTGATGAACAAGAAATGTTCATAGACAGACATACTCTCGAACTAGTGTTCACATTCATCATAGCAGTGTGAACTAATCATACTGTCATATGCTCCACTTCCCTAGGAAATTGATTCATCAAAACCCATAGCATCTTCACTCTTATTCAAATTAGGGTCATTACCACAAACCCCATTACTGATAACATCACATGTATCAAAGAATACTTCCATTTCAGGCTCAATAACATATTTTGATGTACCCTTCAAATCATCATTTACCTCAGAGCAAAAATTTTCAAAGAAGGGCTCAAATAACTTTGGATTAATAGGGTCAGCAACAAGGCACCCATGTACCTCATCCATTGATAAATATGTTGACTCAAATGTGAAAGGTTCATTATAATCTGAATGTTGCTAATTAACATTTGAACAAGCTTCTTCATCCCTTTCCTCATCAATGCATTCCTTGTTGAAAAGAATCATGTCCATTTTTGCTACAAAACTAGCATATTCCATCTCTACTTCACATAGACACTCAGTAACCACTAGGACATGATCATGTTGTTAGCACTACAATTTTTATTATTCTAAGCACTGTGCTTAGGCTCGAGATATTGAATGCACACATTCTTATCTTCAAACTCATCATCATTCACAATGCTAGCACACTCAAATCCTGATATAACTGGATTGCATCCCACATATCCTTCATAGGGGACTTGTTCGTTCACTTATGAGGATAAAATTTCCAAAGCATTCACATTATTGCGTCCTTCTTGTGAAGAAAATGCTTATGTATCATCCTCACAAAAAGATTCATACTCAAAAAAAAATCAGAAACCTCACTTCCTTTCTGATCATTATCACTCATTACCACATGCACTGAGCTCAGAGTGTTCAGAATGAAAGCTCAAATTCTCATTCTTAGTTTCTTGACCATTTGTTTGTGATGAAACATCAACAATACTTGCAAAAGCATATTCTTTCTTATCACCAATGTACTGATTTACACATAGGTTGCTTGTGAACTGGTTACAATCATTGTCCTCACTCATACCACAAGATAGATGTCTATTCTTTGATACACCCTTTTCACTTACTTGCACTGCATTATGATTCTCCTCAATAGGACAACCAAAATTGAAATTTTGGGATTTCATACTTTGTGCATAATCATATTTGGCTTCCTCGGTAATCCTAATCCAATCAATTACTTGATCAAAACCACGAGGCTTCAACTCTTTTGGCAAGGTACTAAGCCCTAGCTCAAAAATCTCACAAAACTGGTCAATGCACATTGCATCCTTTGGTCTGAATTTTTTGGGAATTTCCAACAAGGCATCTAAAATCCTTGCAAGCAAGTCATATGGTGATTCTCCCTTATATTTTTTCATACTGGACAATTCTTGAACAAAAGATATTTGATCAGCATTACTTAAGCTCTCTTGATTTTCAATTTTTGAATTCACCATTAACTGTACTAGGTGATGATGGAAAAACCAGAAAAGTAGAAGCATCTCTATCATGACAATTACTTTTATTATCTAATCCACTTATATGAGATGTACTAAAATAGCCGACACTTGCAACCATATAACCCTTCATCATTGAGTATCTCAAGTTATTTTCAATGTCCATAGTAGTTTGATATGCATGATGCAATGTTGTAGGCTCCTTGTTTCTCAAAAAATAACTCATTTCTTCATCAAATGCTCCCAAATATACAACCAAACATTCTACATCACTCGGTCTCATATTTTTAGGAATATCTCTCATTGCTTTTGCAAATCTAAGGTTAAAAGTTGGGACTAACTCTTCTTCATCCTTTTGAATTTCCATAAGTTTTTTCCTTACTAAAATTGGGTTAATTCTTTCACCAAACTGTTCTATGAAAGCTTCCATAAACTCATTCCATGAAGAGATAGAAAATCCTAGAAAATACAAAAACAAGTCTCTAGCATCTTCCTTCATAGATTGCACAAAGAGCTTCATGATAACATCTTCATGACTTATCTCATAATCACCAATTAACTCCATAAAAGTATGCAAATATCTATAAGCTGATTCAGAACCTTGCCTTGTGAATTTTGACAAATGTTCCCTAACATCATTAGGAACAAGATTGGGAAAACCTTGAATACCATTAAAATTCAATGGACTAGACCTCCCAATATAGAAATTTCTTTGGTGGCATGACAAGGGTTGCATGTTCTTCATGTTTTCACTTAACATTCCACAGGGACATGCAGGGGAATGATACATTTCTTGTATACCCTTTACAAACCTCAAACATCAACTTCATAGTTGATCATTTACTACCCTACTCCTTGATTTAATCATGACCTTAAAAATCATAACTCAAATACATATATGCCTTAGATCTTCTAATGGTCATATTTCAAAACAAACATACTTCTTCAACATGATATAGATATCTCAAATTATACCTTAGAAGTATGTAAAATTACCACTACCATTCCCTTTATTTGTGCTCAATTCACTTAATAGGGAACCAAAATTTTCTTTAGATCATTCAATATGGTTTTCATACAAATTTATGCTTCCTAAAAACCAAAACAGGGGACATACCTGGATATGTTGCAACTACTTTGAATTATGCTTCTGACTAGAAAACTTTGTAGATCTGAAGCTATCATCACAATTTCATCAGGTTCTTTGCATAGAGTCACCACCTCCTTTTACAAAGGAATGATCTTCAACAATATGAAGTTTTTTTCAAAAGTTAGTTTCACTTTGAGCTTCTCCAATATCAGAGTCACACATGAATCCTTTATATTTTCTACAACACAACCCTTTTCATGTTTAAAAACTCAAAATATGAACCAAATGTTCAGATTTAGTAACCCTTTTGACTCTCTCAAGATAGTTCTAGAGTCTTCTAAAATTTCCTTTCTAGCTTCCCATCAGGGTACTTCACATGTGAGCTCAAGTCTAACACATCTTTTCTCAGCAAATATTCACACAAATTTATTGGATTCTCTCAAATAATGGATACTGGTGTAGAGATCTCAGAGTTGCCACCCACATTGAGTGAGAAATTATGAAAATACTCCTGGAATTATGGTAGAGCTTAATAGAATTTGCAAGCTTTAGGGGAAACACAACAAATTCTTGCAACATTTCTAAGGATTGACTCACAAACATCACAGGTAAACTTGAAAGATGAATATATAATAGGAAAATATTTGACTATTTGATAGGACAATCTACAACCCATTTTCTAAGTGCATCCCCAGCAGAGTCACCAATCTGTTGGTGACTTAGATGGGAAAATATGATTCCACAATTTTTAATTTCTAATTACAAACCGTTTTGAAACTTCAATGACTCTTTAAGGAAAGGTGATCTTCCATTAGAATTTTCTCAAGTTGTCCTGAGTAGAGTCACTAATCTATTGGTGACTCAGATGGGTAAATAGGATTCCACAATTTTCAATTTCTAGTTACAAACTATTTTGAAACTTCAATGACTCTTTAAGGCAAGATGATCTTCCATTATAATTTTCTCAAGTCGTCCCTAGTAGATTTTCCAATCTGTTGGTTATTTTTTTAGAACCAAACTTAATCTCACCATTTACCTATGAATTTTCCAGAATCAAATGATACGTAAAGGAAAGGATTGCCCAACAAACAAGCAAGGATTACTAGGCCCTTACTTCTACTCTTCGGGCTCTATGAAACCTAGAAGGGTGATCCTTATAATGTTTACATAATATTCTCGTCATTTTATCCTGAACATTAGAACAAACAGATGAATTCCTATCAGCTGCAAATAGATAGAATCCCTCAAGGATTTGATTGACCCCTAAGTGAATTTCCACCTAAATCAAGGAATAAGTGATATTTCATAATGATATGATGTGATTAATCGTGTTCAAATGATTTTTATTCTCATTTTGTGCTCTTGGTCAAGTGCAGGACTGACTCATTTGTAACAACCTGTAATACCTTAGCAATTTGATTCAGTAACTCATAGGCTATTGATATATTCCATTACAATATTTAACTCATTGTGTCAAAAAAAAAACTACTTAGCAATCCTAGAATCTTCCCTCACAAACCTGTGATCTCATTCAAGCATTTTAATTGATTCCTTAAACTGAAGCAGAAATAAAATCACTCATTCAACCAAACACAATAGAAGATAAACAAAAAGATCCCTAATCATTTCATTTATAATCTGGAAGGAAAAACACATAGTAGAGAATATGCTTTCGAACTTTCATTTTCATCTATATACTGTTGCTACTGTAGAACTAATTAAGTTCATTACAAATTGACTTATACCCTAGACTTCATATTAACCTATTCATTTGTGCATGAATTTACAAATTTCTCTTTCATGAGCTCATTTTTCCAACCTAGACACCTTGAGACCCAAAATTCGAACCCCTGTAACTAGCCCTGAAATCCCATTTATAGAAACATGGGAGCAACAAGGATCAGGCCAAATTACCATTTCAGTCACATTTACATTTGACACTTAATTTCATTTCAAATTCAAAAATTCCCTTAGACGGTTATATTTGCTCCTTGCAAAAGTGGGGGGATAGCAAAAGACAAAACTCCATATAGTCTATTGAAGAAGAACATCCAGCCTTTCAAAAGGTGTCGTTCATTTTTGCAACAATACCAAAATATCTCATCCATGTTGACCAAAGAAGATTCTCCATGTCTTCACCCAATACAAAAAATTACATGTTCGTTGAAGAAGACGAGCTTGCCGTTGTGGCAACAGTGTCATAAAAAACAAAAATAGAACTGGGGTGCTACTCTAATTCTTCAGAATCAGAATAGACATGCCCGCTCCATGTTCTTGTTGAAACTCGAGAGGCTACTACCTCTCCATCATCAGAATCCTCTCGACATGCCAACGTGAGAAGGTAATGGTCATATTTTGGGTTAGTATCTACTTCATCGCTCAAAGAACTAGCCAAATCCTCCATGGGAGAGTTGTACCTCCCCATATAAGAATCATAAGCCTTGTGGTAGTTCTTCTTCTTCTTCTTCCCATAAGACTTAGCCAATTTTCCACTAGGCTCACATTGGTCATGATCAACAACCCTAATTAAGTCCCCATTAAATTTTCTTCAAATTTTTAATTCCACCTAGTGTTCCAACTTTCAATTTTGGCCATCCAATATCCTCACATGAATCAAAAGATAAACTTGTCATCACTTAACATATGCCCCTACCCCCATCATTCTCCCACATGTGTTGCATGCATACACACCTCACTCCTTTCTCACACATGTGTGAGCATGCAAACTTGTAAACTTAAAACCCTCTTAATCCTCCACCTCATCTTTGTCCCATTATCTTAATCCCACCATATTTCCCATGCATGTGAGCATTCTCTCGACACATGTGTAGCCTCCATATCTCTTACACGTTTCTTTCTCACACATGTGTGAGCATGCCTTTCCTTAAGCCTCACAAGAAACTTTTCTTCCCCCTTCCCCTTACAACACTTGTCATAAGGTTAAGCCTTCAATTCATGTCTCCACAATCCTAAAATCATATCCATCCTTCAATTTTACATCTTGGACCTTCACTTTCCTTATGAAAAATATATAAATTAAGGATTCTCTCTTTCATTTTGACAATCCAACTTCACAATAAACCTATGTTGTTATTTTCACCTTCAAATATTGAGCTATTATTATTTTGGTGCAATTGAGAGAAATCCAAGTTCACATAGTTACACCCATTATACAATTTGAGCACACCAATTGAAGCTTAAAAGGTGAAATTCACTTCAACTCAATCAGAGGAGAAAGGTAAACAGCATAAAAAGTGTTACTTATTATTAAATCTTTTATGTTTTATCATCTTGTTTATTTCCCTCGTCTTTAGGTGGCATCATGTTGGCTCTCAAAATTTTATCTCTAACAATCCTATAATATAAAACCAAAACTAAATCTTGGGAGATGTAACTTGAAGAAAGGGACACATTCATGATAAGGAAGTGGTCTAGTTATGAACCAATGTATGAGAGTAGATGAAATCTCCTTTAGCTTTAGGCTCTACTAGACTAGGGTGTATTCTCTAATTTCTTCTCACAAGATGGTGAATGCATAAAAATATAGGTATTAAGAAACCACATATAAGACATTAAAAAATTGGAAAATTTTCATTAAAAATATGGTAATGTTGGCTACTAATAGACCCAGTAAGACCTCCAAACAAGTAGATTATACACTCATGTATATACACTAAAAGGTAAAATATTTTATACTCCTATATGTGAATCTCCATATCCCTTACACATATGCAAGGTGTAGGCATACATTCATGGCTCTCTAAATGTGTTTTCAACTCTTAGCTTACAAGAGATAGGTCATGGGTTCATTAATTGAGCCATTAAAGCATCTGAATCCTACTCTACTCCTACTTCATTGAGAAAAAGATATAATGCTATTAAAAAGTGATGGCCTCTTACTAACTAGACCAATACATATGTATAAAAACCCAAAGATGAAGGAAGTTTGTAAATTAGCATGTATAATAATCTCTCATATCAATAAATTTTTGTGTGCCAGAGAAATTGATAATTATAAAATAATTTGTAATGCATTAGGATGTTATCATTTATCAATCTACTTCATATTACATTAGGCCAACAAGTGGTAAGAGGGAACCAACAACTAGGTTTGAAAATAATCCTCTAAAATGTTATAGGTTACTATGGAGACATTCACTACCAAACAAAACCTTACTTGACTACCCCTTTCTATGATTTATAAAACATGTTGCATCCCTTACAAATACAGACTTGCATCATTGGATGCCCTCTTGAAATATCTTTAGCAAACCAAAAAAATGGCTTAAGGACTAAACCTTAGAGCATATTATATATCTCTATTTATACCATTTTAGTTTATAATATGTTCCAAGGGTATTGGTTTTCAATAATAATAAAAAAGTGTCACTTACATCATGACCCAACATACTAGCATTCATGTTAATCAAACCATAATTACAAAGAAACTATTACAAATAAAAGGCTAATAAAATCTACTTGGGATAAAAAAATTAAGTACTTAGATCATAGCATAAGATCTTCATATAATAATTAAGTCAACTACATTCATGCCCCTAACTAGAAAGGGTGCAAATCAAGAATTTAATTCAATTTCAACCCCTTTTTATAGCCCTATATAAATTTATAGTAGAAGTCATCCATGCCCATAAAGAGAATTAGAACAAAAGAGGGGATAATATGATGATGAGTCTAATGACATAAAATGCCTACCCTTGCAATTTTGCATTATATTTTGGACTCACCTTGGTGTTTGTCTCCCCTAGTATGTTTGTAGGTCCATTTATCCCTTGGATAAACTTTTTCTACCCATGGTGTCAAAGCCTTCCCTCTTTTGGTCCTTTTTTTCTCAAATCAATGCTAAGAGACTAATCCTAACACTAGTTCACCTAATCTTGATTACTAATACTAGTTCATCCTGAATTATCTCCTTTGCTAGTCATTTAATTAAATAATCTTTATATAATTAAATTCATCACATTTCATCTTTTAATTAAATAAATCAATTTTATCTTATTAAGTCATCATCTCCTATTAATTAGATAAATCATTTTGTTTAATTAATCTTATAGTCCCTCTTTTAATTAAATAATTCATTTTATTTAATTAAGCTCTAAATTCATCTCATTTAAATTAAATAAATTTATCTTTATCTTATTTAAAACTAACACCATTCTTTTTAATTAAATAAATCAAACTTTATTTGATTAAGTCTAAAATCATTATTCCTCTCATTTTGATTTATTTAAATCGTAAAATCTAAATCAAATTGTCAAATCAAGTAAATTCTATCTAAATTAATCAAATCCTGATTAATCCTAATCTTAATCACTCAAATCCTCTAGATTTTGCGACTTGCACAATAAATCAATTTTTTTGATTTTTTTAAATCCTCCATTTTCATTCAAAAAGGCATCAAGGATGGAATATTCTTCAAATTCAAAAAGTCCCTCCAAAAGGACTTGTCCTCTCCAACAAGGCATTAAAAGCCTCTTACATGTCCTTTGCCTTGAGCCAAGTGGCATTAACTTCATTTTCTTCTCCCTCCAACATGTCACTTTCAAATTTCAAATTTGAATCTAATGGCATTTATCATGCACATTGACCAAAATGTGCTCCATCCCTCTCCAATAGCATGTTGAAAAGTGGCATTTTGTTATTGGTTGATCTCTAATCCCACATTCATCCTATTATTCAATCCTCCATCATTCTTTCTTATAAATAGAGGCCTCCTCTATTGTATCAATCCTCCACAATCTTCTCCACAATCCATGTAAGATCATGATGCACAATTTCATCCATTGTCATCCATTTTCATAGTTTTTTATCATTTCATAGCTAGGTTATGGAATTTTTTTATCAAGGAGCATCAATCACCAACAATAATCATCAAGCTTGCAAGGAATTGGGAAAGGGCTATTTTCCACATCAAAATAGCACCAATTCCTCCATGGGATTGAGAGTTTGTTTGCATTGAATAGGATTTCGTAGTTTTTATTTGTGTTCTTCATATTATTTCTTGCTATTTTCATTTCAAATGAATCTTATGGGGAATGTTGTTTCTAACTTGCATATTGTACTAATAATGTGTTTGTGCAGGTTTAGGATCACCATTCACAGTTGGCACCTGGGATCTCATTTCATTGACTCGATACTCTCATTTTACATTCTAATTTACTCCACTTACATTTGTCGCTACTTTTTCAATTCTTAGACACATGTAAGTAAAATACAATATTTCAATATTTTTTCATTTGGATACTTTTTTGAAAAACCAAAGTAGTGGCTTGACCATTTATGGCAAGCTCTTTTGTAGTCTAAAAACTTATTTTATTTCAACTTGCATATCTTTGTTGGAAGGTCTTCTCATTACACTAGGGTTTTTATTTTCTTCTCCTTCTCTTTTTCATTGTTATATCATTTAAATATTTATAGTAGATTGGCTCTTATTTATCTTCATCATATATGGAAGTACAACTCATTTTCCTTCCTCATCTTGGGTTTAGTTAGATGCAGATTCTAGAAGCTAAAGTGAGTTTTATAGAAAGTTGATTATTAAAACTTGTATGGATCATAGTTGCATGTTGTGTAGATTTTTGTGCTAGAGAGATTCAATCTTTGATCATAAGTTCCTTTTTAAATTTTTTTCTTATTCTAATACTTTTTTTGAAAATTTATCTTTGATAGCAATAAATACAAAAAAAATCATTTCAACTCTTTTCTTTAGCTTTCTAATTTCATTTTCATTGTTTAAATCATATTCTTAGGTTGAACTTGAGCATTTGGTAGACAAAATGTTTTCAATTGGTTCAAACTTATTTGACGAAATTGCAATGGAAGAAGAATTCTGGGAAAGCAGCACTCTACCAGATATAAAGGGTGCAGGAAGTCCTTTGGAGTTTACATCGGCAACAAAAGGAAACGATAGGACAAGAAGTTTTTGTCGAGATTTCGAATGCTCAGTATTTGTTGGAAATGGTAGGCCAAGTATCTCAGGAAGAAACATAAAACGATAGCCTGCTAGAATCAAAAGGAGTGTCGCCTGTAGTGATAGATTGTAACAAATCCCTTACATTGTCACAATCTCCATTTCAACCTTCAGTGAAGAAATCCCTTGGGAAGAGAGGTAGAAAATCAAACCTCATTAAGATGAAGGAACAAATAGACGTAGGAGTGCAAAAAATAATTTTTGAATCCATGTCAAATAAGAGACCAAGGAGAGCATGTTGCTCTCCTCGGGCACAATGAGGATTTCTTCATGGAATGTCAGGGGCATTAGCGCCCCTGAAAAGTGAGCTCACATCAAGAAAATAATAAATGCTTGTGGAGCAAACATTTTTCTTCTACAAGAAATAAAGACTTCAGCTGATGTATTTGAATCCTCAATAGAAAAATGGACTAGATGGGAATCAACGCATTCACCAGCTCAAGGGGCATTAGGAGGACTAGTCATTCTGTGGAACCCAAAGTTGGTAACTGTTCAATTGCATAAAAATGAGAATTACTGGAAAATTGTAGAGGTGACAAAGTTTGAACTACACTTCTGGCTTATAAATGTTTATGGTCCTACTTTTACTTTGGACAAAATGAATCTATGGGATGAAATTACAAGGAAAATAGGCTTGATCCATAGTGGGAAAATTGTATTAGCAGGGGATTTTAATGCAATGACATCCCTGCAAGAAAAGAGTGGAGAATAAGTCCACCACCAAGGGTGATGTCATATTTCAATTTGTTTATAGCATCCAATGCTCTAAGGGATATTCAACCAGTTTTAGGAAAATACACCTGGACCAATAAAAGGAAAGGTTTTCTTCAAATAGCAGAAAGATTAGACATTTTTTTGGTGTCTCCTAATTGGTTTACTTCTTCACATAATCTAAATTCAGAAATTTTACCATATCCTAGATCAGATCATTATGCAATTTGTCTAAACATATCGAACATAACTATCCCAAGATCAAAGCCCTCTTTTAAATTTGAAAGTATGTGGTTTAGGCACCCTCAGTTCATGGACCTTTTGAAACAGTAGTGGGTCAATGCTCCATATGAACAAGGTACCAAGATGTTTCAGTTTAATAGAAAATTGAATTTTGTGAAGTAGCAAATAAGAATCTGGAACAAGAAAGTTTTTAAAAATATTTTTTAGCAGAAAGATATAGTATTCAAAGAATTAATAGCAGTTCACGAGAGTATAATTCAAAATGGCCTGGATGCTACTCTCTATGATAAACATAAAGGTTACAAGAGGAATGGGAAGAGTTATGTGCGTGAAAAGATCTATTGGAGACAAAAATCTTGAGAATTATGGTTAAAAGAGGGAGACCGTAACACTAATTTTTTCCATGCTTTTGTACAGATCAAAAAGGCAACAAAATCAATTCATTCAATTCAAGAGTTGTCCTTAGGAAACTGGATTTCAAAGGAAGAGGACATTAATAATTAAGGTGTTAAGTTTTTCTCAGAACTTCTATCTGCCCTGCCAAGCATAGATGCCAATAGAATTAATGATCAACAAGAATTGTTGAGCACAATTCCACATCTCATTAGTAACGAAGACAATAACCTGCTCATGAGACCTTTCACCATGGAAGAGCTGAAATATGTAGTTTTCTCACTTCCACCTAATAAGGCTCCTAGTCCCGATGGATTCACGACCTTATTTTTTCAAAAATGTTGGGAGTTTTTGTGTTTTGAGCTTCTCTGGGCACTCAAAGAATCTAGAGGAACTAGATCCATGTTTAGGCAATTTAATGTAACCAATATTGTAATTTTTCCAAAGATTAAAGAGCCTAAAACATTGGTTGAGTTTAGGCCTATCTCATTATGTAATACAGTTTACAAAATATTTACGAAAGCAATCTACCTGAGATTGCAACCACTCATACCAAGGATTATTTCTTAGGAGCAAGGAGGTTTTTTCTCTGGAAGGGAGACGTATGAAGGAGCAATTGTCGCATGTGATAAGGTAGATTGGAAGTTTCTTGATAAGGTTTTGTCAAAGTTCGGGTTTTGCTCCCAATGATGTAGGTGGATAATGTCTTGTTTATCTGGAGCCAATTTTTTCAGTGATCATAAATGGAAATCCAACAAGATTCTTTAGTGCTTCACAAGGTGTTAGGAAAGGAGATCTACTTTCACTGTTTCTTTTCATTATTATGGCAGAAGCCTTAAGTAGATTCATCCTACTAAAGCATAATCAATGTTTATGGCAAGGAGTACAGATAGCAAATTCAAGTATCTCAGTCACTCACTCTCTCTTTGTTGATGATAATCTCCTTTTCAATAAATCAACATTATTGGAAGCTAAACAGGTCAAAAAGGTTCTAGACAAATACTCTTCGGCATTTGGACAAAAAAATTAATTCAGCTTAGTTCAAGATCTATATTTTAAATACTCCTGATGACCTGAAGAAGAAAATAGTGAAGACTTTGGGATTTCAAGAAGCAGGACTACCTTGTACCTACTTAGGGATTCCTTTCTTTAAAGGTTCAAACAAAGCCCACTATTGGGATAAGGTAATTAATAAACTTAAGGTGAGAATTTTAAATATGGAAAGCCAGGTGGCTATCACTGTCAGGAAGAATTCTCCTAATCAAATCAGTTTTAACATCAATTCCAAACTATTTCCTAGTTGTTCTTAAAGCTCCTACATCTGTAATTTCTGAAATAGAAAAGATAATAAGATCTTTTCTCTAGAAAGGTAACATTGATGATCAGAAAAAAAGTATCCTTGATTTCTCTAGAAGGCCTGGTAAGAGAAAAGAAACAAGGGGGGGCTGGAGTTCAAAATCTCTCATGGAGAAATAAAGCATTTTGGGCCAAACTTGCATGGAAAATGCATTATAATTCAAAGGCTAAATGGTCTAGAATAATGCAAGTTAAATAATTAGACAATGAAAAGCCAACAAGAATCCTAACAGTGGCAGACCCCCCAAAGGGATCTACTATTTGGAATTTCATTTTGAATAGCAAGAATCTCATAATGAATTTTTCATCTTGGGAGGTAAATGATGGGAAGAGTGTAAAGTTTTGCGCAGATTCATGGAATGGAAAACCACCACTATCAGAAAATCAGGATTTACATGAGGTAAGAATAGCTCTATCTGAAGCTTGGGGTGAAAATTTGTTACATTATGTGCAGGCATCGAATTCTCTTACTGGGAAAGTAGTGTGGAAAAAATCTTCAAGCAGTCTTATTACTCCACAACAGTTCGATCTTTTTTGTAACATTATGAAGGACATAATAGTGTATTTATCTACAAAACCAGATAAAATAATATGGGCAACCTCAAAAGTTGGAACATATTCTATGAAGGAAGGATATGTAGTTCTAAGCCAATCCAAACATACTGCACAACCCAAACGTGCATTTAATTTTTGTTGGAATAACAAAGTCTTACCAAAAGCAGGTAGTTTTTCATGGCTTGCCATAGAGAAAAGAATTCTAACAAGTGATCACCTGGCCAAATTGAAGATTGTAGACCCATTCAAGTGCCCGTTATGCGAAGAAGAGTTTGAAACAGCTGATCATTTGCTTCTACAGTGCAATTTTGCTAATCAGTGTTGGAATTTTATTTAAAACAAGTTAAATCTCTTTAATCCTCTTCCAAATACACTTTGGGACCTCTTTCAAAGTTGGCCATTATTATACCAAACTTCATTCTTTGCATGTATTTGGCATATTATCCCAGTGATTGTTATATGGAACATCTGGTGGGAAAGAAACATGAGAATCTTCAGAAAAACAAAATCTTTAGTGAAGCTATCAATGTTGAGAATTGAAAAAGCAATATCAGATGGGATCAATACATGCGTTCAAAAAGAGAAATTCACAAATTCATTATTCACAAATTGGGACAGCTTTATTTTGATGAATTGGAAGGGTATCAAGTTACCATTTGATGCCAATCTGCTCAAAAAATAGTACCAAAAAAGTTGATAGAAGTTTAGTCAAATGGATCCCACCTCAAGAGGGCTTTGTTAAATTAAATTTTGATGGAGCATCTAAAGGTGAATCGGGACAATCAGGGGAAGGTATTTGCATCAGAAACTCATTAGGGAATATTTTGGCAGCCTCTTCAATCCATTTAGAACAAGGCACGAATAATAGTGCAGAAGCACAAGCATTATTATTGGGATTGGAATTGGCATCGCAGATGAGGATTTCAAATCTTCATATAGAAGGTGACTCAATGATAATTATAAATGTATGCAGAGAAAGAAAGGTTCAAAATTGGAATTTAAGATATATTTTACATAAAGCATGGGCACTGATAGATAAATTCAACGCCACCATAATCTCTCACACTTACAGAGAAGGAAATAAGGTAGCCGAATTTCTTGCAAACTTGGGGTGTGAGGCTACAGAGACTAAGGTTTTGCATGACACAAGCTAGTTAAGTGTTTTCCCTCAACTGATTGATCTAATAAATCAAGAGGCAAGAGGAAATCATTTAGTTGTATGAACTAAATTTTCAACAAGGAATAACACCACACGAGGGTCACAAGGGAAAACAGGGTAGTCTAAATTTTGTCTAGTCTTCATTCATCAAGTATTCCAAACCAGGGGACTATTAATTATCACTATTGTTCGTGGGAAATTGGGCCTCTTTAGATACACTTCTATCCACAATTTGGGCTCTATATTTGTTTTGTCATAAGTTATGATTGCCTGTGTTGATGTATCGGTATTGATATCACCTTAGCTTAATTTTATCAGATAAAGGACACAATATGGAGCTGTCACGAGCCTCTGCAAATGGACACTTGTTCATCTCTTTTAATTTCTCTAACGTGAATTTTAATTGAAGGTACTCATATTCCTTCATCTGGTGAGAAGATTTATTAACTCTGCAAGACAAAAGACTTCACACGAGCCGAATAAACACATCTTCTAACATTCAGACTCCAAATTTTTAGTGGGAAATTTCATTGAATTATGATTGTTTCATTCTCCCAATTTCATGGTACTAAAGTTGGCAAGGCTTTGTAATGATTACCATCACTCGAATGTAGTACCGACACATTCTTCATTAATTTTCTCTAGCTCAAATCTTAGGTTCATTAGATAGAAGGAAGGACATGCAACAACCATGTATCCCTTCAGTTGCACATTAATATATTTTGTTGTATGGGGCTTGTTATAAGAAAAATGGGTTTGTAATTATTAAAGTATGGGTCGAGAAAGCTAGCTAGGGAAATACAGAATGCATTTTAGCATTATATAATTTGGTGGGTAGCATTTGAACAGTATTAGTTTGATAATTTTGTAAAACCATGGTATGGATCCCTATCATCAGGATAATTTTGTATGAATTATATCTTTTTGAGCTATAACTGGAAGATTTCTTCCTGATTCTTTCCTGTCAGTATGCTCTTTTGAACCAGGATTTTGTATTATTTTATTTATATATAATCAATATTATAGTGGCTTACCACTTTTTCTATATATATATATATATATCTATGGTAAATCATCTAATTTAGAAAGTTCACATAATATCTAATTTAGGTTACATTTTTCTCTATTATGATGAGAAATCCAAAAAATGATGATATGGATATCCTAAATATTGATTTGGTAGTTGGAATTTCAATTATCACATTTGTGGCTTCTAAAAACATCTCCCATGGCTCATAAATAAGCACTAAGTCAAATCCAATAAGCAACAACAATAAATGTGAGGCCATCTAACATATCTCACATTAGTAATAAGGAGAAACATGGCATAAATGACAAGGAGAGTTCATTTTATATACATATATGACCAACCATCTCTATATAAGGAAAAATTCTTACATTATCATATTCACATCACATCCAAATATATAAAGAAAAATCCCCAATTTATGGCCCTTAGGGCATGGCCAAACACATGTATATAGGGCCTATAAACTTGCATAATGGATCACCAAGGGTGTGGGGTATTCATTGATAAAATATAAGAGTAAAGTGTGAGGAGACTAGGCAATACAAATATAGGCATAAAGATATTATAAATTAGACATAAGGATAATGAACCACATGTGGCACCACCACCAAGGCATATAAATTTGAATTGTATAGTGATAAGGTCAACCCAATGGATCATTATTATGTTGATTGTCATCATGACATACAAGAAAGTAATATGCATAGACCACCTACAAGCCAATACATTTAAATATAATTTGACCATTATTAAGATTAATTCCTATAATCAAAATCCAATCACACACATACTTCAAATGTTAACATAATTTGTCTCTAATAAGTTGTCAACACATAACTATGATAGCGTTATTGCATAAATTTAACAGTCTAAACCAAAAATAATGCCAACATATTCAATTGATATGAATTTGTTATTGTAACCTTACTCATACTATGTACTTAGGCCAAAAACGTATTTTAAAATGAAAAAATATTATCTCAGTGAAGAAAATGAGATTTTAATATGAAATTTGATATGTTAATTTTTGTACAAACCTAAAACTAACTAATGCATTTTCAACATTATCCTTATCATTTCTTCTATGTATATTAAATAAATATTTTTTAATTATTTAATTAAGCTAACATTTTCCTCTTTTCATCCATAACAATTAAATAATTTTTTAATTGTTTAATTATCTTAAGCTTTTTTCATATCTACATTAATTAAATAATTTTAATTTTTTAAATAATTCATCTCTTATCATTTTCCCTCCAAAATTAATTAAAATTAAAATTTATTTTATTTTTGACCCTTTGTAATTAAATAATTTTCAAAAAATATTTAATTAGGTAGAACTCCTCTTTTAAATAAAATAAAAAATAATTTATTTAAACTAAATATTTTCTTCTATAATTAAATAATATTTAAAAATTATTTAATTAGCTAACACCCATCTTTTAAATAAATTTAAAATAATTTATTTAAATTACATATTTTCTTCTAAATTAAAATATTAAAATATTTATTTATTTCTCCAACTATCATTTTGAATTAGATAAATTTATTTAATTTCTTCTAACTCCCTCCATCAAATTCAAATTTGGGTCTTACCTATCTTGAATTTTCCTATCCATTGATCTTTCTAATTAATCTCTACCATTGAACAAATATCACATGAACCATATAAATAAGAATCTTTCTTTTATTCATACCCCCTAGAACTTTTGTTATCAAATTCTATTTAGCACTTTGATGATCAAATCTCAACAATTTTAGTACCAAGCATTATCAATCTATCATTATCAAGTTTGTTGGAACACAACAATCTATTGAGAGGGGGGTGAATCAGTAGATTAATTAAAATTTGGCATTTAACAATTTATGCAAATTAAATTCCTTTTAATCCACTTAGGGAAAATTCAATCTTAGCATGCAGAGAAATAAGCATTCTCGCACATAACACAGGATATACGTGGAAAACCCAAGGTGGGAAAAACCATAGTGAGAAATATTTCTAGGATCTGTTGTCCTAATCTAGCCTCACAATCAAATGTTCAAATTACAATGTTTAAGGGCACCGACCCTAAGGAGACACCAATCCCCTAGTTTTAGGAGCACCCACTCCAAGGAAGCACCCACTCCCTATTTTGAGCACCTACCCAGATATCTGATGACACACCAATCATATTTACAATGCAAATGCAATACAATCTGTTCTCTTGAACACAATTCAATGTTGCAACCCTATATGCAATTGCACAATTCTCTACAACTCAACACTCTGCTTTGCACCTCTCTTTGCTCTACACCTTCCTCTATTTTTCACCTTGATTGTTAACCCTAATAGAAATCTCTAATTTTTTTGGGGTTCTACTCATTCAAAATTAGTGCATTCTATGTTCGCTTCACAACACTACTTCACACACTCTGTTTCATGCACTATTAGCTACATCAGCCTCATAGAATTTTTTTGTTTTTTTCCTTTTGTATACCTTCACCAACCTATAGTGATTTCCTTGAGATTCGCACACACGGTTCAAATCCTTTGCTATGGTTTACTCATTATCTTAGTCACCTCATCATTAAGCCACACATATTCATCATCATGTTTTGGTTTATTGAATTTTCTAAGTATGGAAATCTATAAAACCCTAAACCCTGATATGAAATTAATGCATTCCATAGTTCTCTCGATTTGATTGTTATCTTGGTCGCCTTTGCAGTCTGTGTTGCCACTCTACAAATAAAATCTCCAATTATATTGGTTGCTCGAGCAGGTAGACCAATTAACTTCATTCTCTGTGTTGGCTACCAGACCTAACCCGTGTTCATACTGACATAGTCATTTCTGATCTTCAACTTTGAACTTAGGCCATTGATTAGACTCTTCACACCATCCATTTGAAGGATCTTCATTCATCATTTTAACATTAAAACATAACCCTTTGATTGATCCTCTTTATACTCCCACCATCGATCTCAATTTCTTTGAATATATATCCATCACGTCCACTTAATGTATCACGACTTTGTATGAGACATCAATCTCAAATTCGCAATGTGAAGAGATATGGCGATACCTATCTGATCATGGTGTACGAGCACCTTATGCTTTTGTGTCTCCATAAGCATTTTGTAAAATTTTGTAATTTCACCAAGGCATTGTAAAAGGTCATCAATAGGTCTTAGGAGGTCGATAATGTAAGTTTGCATAATGTCAAAAAAAGTTGCAAAACTGAAAAATGCAAAAAAGGCAAGAAATTGCAAAAATGCAATGAAGAGTCACAAGGAAGTTAAAGAGTCTTTGAGGGAAAATGAAGAGATGGGTTGGAGGAGGCAGTTGTAAAGACAATTAATTCATGCAAATATATTTATAAATCCTTGGTAAGGCAAGCAAAGGAGCATTGGATGTATTCTTGAAGAGTCATATTGAATAAAGTTCCTTGTTTTTCTCAAATTTATGTGTTTTCTGAATATTGTTCACAATTTCAAAGGCTTGTACATAAGTCCTGACTTAGAAATTCTATGATTTTGATAGCATGAGGTTCTAACACTCATCTAAATTCATTTGGGAGAGGTTTGATGGGTTAGACATCCGATTTGAGTGCATTTTCTAAAGTTTAGTTTGAAAACCCGGTTAAGGGTTTTGAGAGTCTTTTAGGATAGAACTCACCATTCCACCAAATGTAGGGATAGATATTGGTGGGATGGATTTTTTAGGATTTTTTTAGGTTGTCAAGAACGCACCAATGAAGTTGTTGCTACAGGAAAGAAAACATAGTTTTCCATGCAAAAGAGTTTGCTATAGTCAAGGGTTTGTTGATATATTCATTGTATAGGCTTGGGAAAGGTTTCTTGAGCATTTTTAGACATAAAAAAATGAGAATAAAGTTGTGGCAGATGTCTTGGAGGCTGTGGGTGGTATATCTATAAAATTCTCACTTGTTTATGCTTTAAAATCCTATAAACAAGGGTTTAGTATTTAATTGTATTGTTTGGCATTTCCTACCTTGAATATTGATGATTTGTGAGTTTTTCCACCTGTATAAAGACTTTTTATGATTGGATAGATATTTGGAGTTGTTTTGAAGGTGTCTCCTTTGCAAATTAGGGCTAATTGGGGCACTTTGATAGTGTTTAGGCCAATTTCCTGATGATTGTTATAAAAAAAGCTCTTGTGGCAGTTAGACATGTGAAAGAATGTCCAAATAGGTCTCAAAATGTGTGTTGAGTTTATAATTATGCTTTGTGCTTGAAATGAAATCACTCGATTTAAGGGTATGTTGACCTACTAAGGAATTAGTGGATTGTTTGCCCCAAACAAAATATATGCTAAAACTGTGATATTTGTGAATGGATTTATGTTGGAATTGTTTACACAATGGTACTTAAATTATATCAATTCTTGGTTAGTGATTGAAAAGCAGGTTTGATGGTTTGATGTGTTGGAGCAAGGAGTATTTAAGGAACAAGAAGATGCTTTAACTGCAAGAATCAGGGACTCTGCTAGAACAGGGGTATGTGGACATGTTCCTATTTTGTTTCAGTGAAATTGATGTGGATTATAGTGGATTGAAGGTATGGTGAAAGTTAAGGAAGCAACTTTTTGTATTTGATGTGCTTAACCTTATGGAAACCTTGTGTGCAAAGTGGTCTTGTGACTACAAAAAGTGAAAGGACTGATAGAACAGCGTTATCTTGATTTGTTTTCCTTACAATGATGATGTTTATGGTGTCTTGAAGGACTGTTAGGAGCTTTGATACAAGTTTGCAGGATTGGTTATTTTTATTTCCTTATTGTAGCAAGTGGAAACTTGATGAATGAGTGGTGGTCTTTTTCCTTGATTGAATCAAGTTAAAATGGGTGGTAATAGTGGAATTTGTAGTGGTTCAAAATTTCTAATGATGTTGATTCAGTTGTACTTGAATCTGGTGAAAGTATGGATTACTGATTTGAGAATTTGATGATTGGTAGCCTAGTTAATGGCAAGTAGAATTGATGATTTTGTTGAAAGGATTAGTGAATCATAAGTAATGTCTAATATGATCTTCTCCAACTGGTTTTGGGATAGAAGTTCCCTATGTTTGTGTGGTTTGGTGATTGATATTGCATCATATCACCATTTCATAATCTCCTCCATTAGATACCCATCACATCCTCTTTGCCTATCATAACTTTGTTTGTACACAAAGAGAGTTAAAAATGATGCAAAGAATTATTTTGATGTAGCTACATTTTTCCATTTTTCATGCCAAGCACGTGTCTTCCTTATCTCTCCATCGCTCTTTAACAAGGGGACCCATCATGTCTTCATCGCTAGCTTTCAATGCATCACATATTGGTTTGATATTGCTTTATTCACAATTGTGATGTGAATAAACTTAGTGATGCAATCTTATGTCGCCACCTATCCCTACATACGTCATACTCCACTAACCTTAAATCCATCACATATCACACAAAGGTTCCCTTTTATCTGCTTCACAACAGTGATGTGAAGTAGTGACACAATGACCATCAGATCTCCCATCATTTGATCTTAGCCATTGGTTCATCTCTATTGCACATTGCGCAAGACACAACCTAAGATAGTCTTCAAAATGCATTGCAAAATACATGTGCAATAGTCGTCTGATTTGTATGCACAAATCTCCACAGTTGAATTTTCTCGTCGCACATTGCACAAACACTTGGTCGTGGTAGATATTAAAATACAATGTGAAGGATGCTCATGATACACATGTCGTCGACACAACTGATAAACATTAGAACAAAGGTTTGATCACCAAATGACACCAATAGCATAAGTTATAACTTGAACAACTTGTAACTGCCTATATACAGTCAACTTCAAAACATAAAAACTATTCAACGCCATGACTGTAACACTATAGGGTTTAACTGTAAAACCCTAGTTTGACAAGAGAACACAAATAAATCATTTCTAGGATTGTCAGATATCCTCTAATCATGCAAACTATTCCAATCAACACCATTTGAGAAACCCACATCGAATATGCTATCAAATTCCTTTGCAGACCTCCGAAAGAGACCTCTACAACATGTCAATATTGGATGGAAATTTTGCAATTTTTTGAGCAAATTTGCAATATTACAAAAACATACTCTTCTCTCCATCATACTTCACCAACTCTTTGAGAATCAGATCCAATACATCTCTGATCTCCCCCTTGACATCAATGACAACCAAATTTCATAGAACAATCTCCCCCTTTGTCATTGATGGCAAAACCAAATGCTCAAAAATGCTCTATATCAATTAATACCAATGCTTCAATTCACCAATCAATTGAACTACTTTGAACCAATTAGTAACGGTCTTATATGAATTGGAAACATTTTATACCAATTGAACTGTTATGTACCAATTATGATAAAATTGATTATTAGTGCACATACAAAACAACTCCTCCTAAGACATATCTTTCATCAACATTTGCACACTTTCTCCATTATAACACTTGACTTTCTCCCTTTGCTCAATTGCATAAGCATTTGCACAATTTCTCCCCCCTTTGACATCAATGGAAAAGGGACCTAACTTCCCCTTTGACTCACATCATTTTTTGCTACTATAGACATTCTCCACCTTTGACCAACCATTCAAAAAGAAAGAAAAGATTCATAAATATGCAACCATCAAGTCGTTAGAAGTTTGTAAAACCAAGTTTACTTGACTTGATCTCTCCTTCATATCAAGGGGTGAATATAATTTCAATGAAGCTCCCCCTGGAATTATGTCTTATCACAAATATTTAGTGATATGATGTGGGAGAAATGACTCCCAATTTCTGTCTCAGATATTCAAATTGTTCCTTGGGAAGAGGCTTTGTAAATATGTCAACAACTTGTTCTTTGGTGGATACATATTCCATTCTGACTTCCTTGTCTGCAACTATTTCTCTTATGAAGTGATACTTGATTGATGTATGCTTTTTTCTAGAGTGCATCACTAGATTCTTTGAGGTGTTAATTGTACTTGAGTTATCACAGAGAATAGAGATAGGTTCTTTGTACTCAACTTTGATGTCTTTGAGTGTCTACTTCATCCAAAAAACTTGAGTACAACATGATGCTATTGCAACATACTCTAGTTCTGCTATAGAAAGAGTTACTGATTCTTGCTTTTTGCCCATCCAAGAAATAAATTTGTCTCCCAAGAATAATGCACCACCACTAGTACTTCTTCTATCATCTACACTTCCTATCCAATCAACATTTGTAAATAAAGTTAAAGTGAAATCCTTGCTCTTGGATACCATAGTCCATAGTCAACAATGCTTTTGATGTATCTAAAAATTATTTTTACTACGCATTGACATGAGACTCTTTGGGAGTAGCTTGAAACCTTGCAACTATACACGCTGCTTGTATAATATCTGGCCTTGAAGCAGTTAAGTATAATAGGATTCCAATCATTGACCTATACATTGTTTGATTTTCATCTAGGGACTCATCTACCTTGCTTAATTTACATCCAGTTACCATGGGGGTACTAATTGGTCTGTTGTCTTCCATACAAAACTTCTTGAGCATTTCCTTAGCATACTTAGTTTGAGATATAAATATACCATCATTAGTTTATGCAATCTGTAAACCAAGCAAAAAGGATAAATCTCCTAACATGGACATCTCAAATTCATCTTGCATTTGTGCAGCAAATACTTTGCTCATTTTTTCATTACTACCACCAAATATGATGTCATCCACATATACAACAATAATTATGTGTTCACATTCATATTTTAAATACAAATTATTGTCTGCACATCCTTTCTTGAATACTTGTTGTTGTAGATACTAGTCTAATCTTGAATACCATGCCCTCGGTGCTTGTTTTAGACCATACAATGCTTTTCTCAATTTGCAAACATAATCATCTTCTTTTGACAGTTGAAAACCTTCTGGTTGTTCTATGTAAACTTCTTCTTCAAGTTTTCCATTTAGAGAAAAATAGATTTTACATCTATTTGATAGACTTTAAATCCTTTATAAACTGAAAATGCAAGAAAAATTCTTATTGCTTCTAATCTTGCAACCAATGAAATTTTTTCTTCAAAGTCAATGCCTTCAACTTGTGCATACCCTGTGCACACTAAACTTTATTTTTTCTTACTACAAGTCCATCTTCATTCAACTTGTTTATAAACACCCATTTAGTATCTATCTCATTTTTTCTTACCAATCGATCCTATCGGCAAGATAATGTTCATCGGAATAAGTCATATTGAGTCTATTTGTGTCTTACCAATCGAAGACATAGAGACATAACGGCGAGACAACAATCGTTGGGATAAGTCATAGTGAGCACATGTGTGTCATACCGATGAAGTACAAAGAACTATGTCGCTGAGATAGGAGTCGTCGATGTAGTGTCCCAGAGTATTCACTTGGTCTTACCGATAAAGCAAAGGTGGGTTTTGTCATTGTCATCGGGATGAGCTCATGGATTCCTACCAACCCCCTATGTCACAACGACGAGTGTTGTATTGGTAAAGACTTGGCAGCATGTTTGGAGGGAATATTCATCGGTGAGACAGGCTTCGTCGGAGAGAGCTAGGAAGGTCACACCGGGTGTTTTTCCATTGGCAGGAGAATTATTATGTCTCAGTGATCAAAAGATAGATTGAAAGAAATCTCGGCAAAACACGAAGTAATCTATGGAGTGTTTGCCCGACTCACAAAGTCACAACGATAGGCTTCATCGATGAGAGTTACAGCGACATATTCAGGACCGAAGGAATAATTATTGGGGAGACTCAGAACGTCAATCAGACTGCATGATTCCATAGCGATATGTGATCTATTGACTGTCGGGAAAACTCGTAGCATCGATGAAACTGTAGGACACCAAAGCAATATATAATATGTGGTAGTCAGAGAGACTTGGAGTGTCGGTATGACTGCAAGACGTCTCAGCGGGTGTTTAGCGAATGTTTGAAAAGGCCCGAATGAAATAATTTCCCAAGATTTGAATATGAATGGATGCGACCTTTCATGTGGCCAATATATAAATACCCATTTTTTATAGAAAGAAAAAAAAGAGAGATCGAATAAAGACAGTAGGATACAAAATGTTTACAATTTTGAGACTATGATGCATGTTTGAAAACAATGGAGATTTCAATTGAATTTATTTGATGCGATGACATTTTTCTGGTTTCAGTTGTTTGTTGTGTTAATTAAAAGTATTGTTGAAGTTGTCTCCAAGGTTGATGTTTTCTAATTGTTTAAATTGATATATCAAGGATATTTTTCAGTTTATCAGTGCACACTTGTTGTATTTGTATGATTGGATTAATTGGTTCTTTCAAGGAAAGATTAAGTCCTTTTGGTCAATCATAGTAATTAGGAAATCTCATTTGGATCATTAAGAAGAACTCAGTAGTCACATTCTTGCATGTTTATACCAGTTATAAACTTAAACCTATATGCCAAACAATTTGAGTTTTTGCCAGAAAGAAGTCACTCATTTCATATTTTCATTTGACTTTGTATACCCAATAAGGCACTAGTCTCTACTATTTCATTGTTTAATTTCATTCATTTTTTCATATGAACACATTAGATTTAGCCTTGATATTGCATATACAATTTATACCAAATTAAAACTCATTTATCCACTCCCATTTGCCAGTGTGGGTAAATTGCTTTAGGAGATAAAAAAAGGTCAAGTTTGCCTCATTGTTATAGGTACACCTGCCTAGGTCTGGCAGCATCTGAAGAGTAGAAGGTTCAATTCATTTGGCCTTGTCTGTTACCCTGAAACGTATCTAGAGATTCAAACCTCTAGAGGTATTTTGCCTGCATTTTTGAGAGCTAACAAATTGGCGACTTTGTTGGGGAGTTGTTGCAGGATATCCGGTTGAAGACTATAATATAGAGTCATTGAAGAAAGATTCATAATTTGAGAAGTTTCAGAAAGAGTGATTTCACAATCAAGAGTAATTTCATTTTTCTCACTTTTAACAAAGTGAGTGGCGACTCTGACAAGAATATTGCATCAATTCAACATGAATGGTAGAAGATCCCAATACAAAGGAGGTCCTACTGGAGGTCCTAGTGGCAACAGTAAGTGGACACATAAGGATGATAAGGTTGATAAGGGTAAGAAGATAAATGAGGACATGTGCATAACAAACAAAGATAAAGCATCAAGACCACATTGTGAGACATATGACCGTTATGATATATGGAGAGATAATTCAAGTGCAGAACCTTGTACCCATGAAGAAAAAATAAATCCTTTTTATAACCCTCAGAAATAGGTGGAATTTGAGGCTAAACTCGAGGCTGAAAGAATCACGTATCAACAAGAAAATGATCAAAGAATGGAGGGTAACCAAAATGAGCCCATTGATAATGTAATCCCTCAAGAAAATTTTGAGTTCTTGACTGGCAAGGAACTAGACGTATAGTTGGAGCTTCAGAGACAAGAAGTAGAAAGAGCAAAAGCAAAACTGGAACAACAGAGGCTCCAAAAGATGAAGGAACTCCAAGATTTGAAATTGCGGGAAGCTCAAATTAAAGCTCAGACAACTAGTTTTTCAAAGTATATACTGCCTCATAAGCAAGGAAACAATTATGCAGGGCCTTCATATCAGCCAAAGGTTCCTCAAAATCAGATGGGAAATCAATACAAACAGCCAAACTATCCACTGTATACTACATCACAACATACAAATGTGCAACCACCTCATGGTCAACAATATGTGCCATATCTTCATACACAATACAACAATCCAATGTACCAGTATCAGCACGTGCATAACCCTCCTCCTTAGCAATACACGACAATGATCAGACAATTTGATTTGACAAGGTTTTAATTATACCCTTACCCTATGGATAGCAGTTGGAGAAGTCTTGTTCCTAAGTTTACAGGGAGCAATGCAATTACTGTTGAAGATCATTAGAGGAATCTTAATGCTTTTTTCCAAGACTTGGATATATCATATGAAGATTTACATATGAGGTTGTTCATGATGTCACTCACCGAAGAAGCTAGGGATTGGTTCAATAGCCTGCCAACAGCCTCTATTAATTCTATCCAATAATTTTAGGATCAATTTCTTGAACAATATGGAAATTCATGTGCACCAAATGTTGCTTTACATGAACTAGTACGGATTCAAAAAAATCAGAATGAGTCAATTTATTATTTTAACTGAAGATTCAGCAAATTGTAGAATAAGATACCACCTGGGTCAAAGTTTCCAGACTCTGCAGCATTGAGTATTTATTTGAATGCATTCGATCCAAAAATAGGGTATGAACTAAGAAACAGGTTTCCAAGAGATTTGGCTGAAGCTCAGAAGATAGCACTAACCATTGAAAACAACAAGAAAGTTGTTGGGATGATCAGTAAGAGAGACAATCCTAGGGTTCCTTAGCATGCCAATAATTATCAGTACAAACAGGATAACATGTACAGAAATGAGAGGCCTCGGTTACATGACATGCCTTACAATACAAATTGGAAGGATGGAAAATTTGTAATAGATAGACCCAGGAACAAAGAAACACATGATCCATTAAGGAAGAAGGGGGCGTATATGGTCAATAATAATCTTTGGTGTGAAGGTTGTGATGGGCCACATTCCCCATACCACTGTGTTGTAGCCCAAGAAATGCAGGAAGAAGGAATGTTAGCGGGTAACAGTGGAGAATGTTAGCAGGTAATAGTGGAGAAGATCACACAGTGTACTTGACCTCAAATACATTTCACCCTACTGAGGAGGAGCATTCATCTTCAGAAGATGAAGGTTGTGAGTACGATGTTTCAAATCAAAGGTACAATGTCCACATGGCTGAACAACAAGTTTTTTCTAATTCTGAAGAAAATCATGTAGAACAACGCTTTGCTGAGGTGCCTGCTCAATGCAATGTAAGGAGACCCACTGATAAGGAAATAAAGAGGTTAACCATTTCTGCAGTTGAAGAAGCAAAGATCAAGTATTGGTTAAGAAATAGGACAGTGAATGAAAAAGAAGGTGTTCCCAAGGGAATATTTATGAAAGACAGAGAAGTGATGCCAAGAGTTTTGAAGAAAAAAGAAAATAAACAGCATGATAAGAACGAATAGAAGCCTATCCAGAAGGAAGAAAACAAAGGAGAAACATTAGAGCAAAAGAAAACAATTAAGGCGGAGGTTCCTTCTTTTGACTTCTCTCAGGCATTATCTCAGGTAAAAATGTATGTCCCACTGCTCGAGATGATGAGAATTAAGGAGTATAGGGATAGTGCAATTCAATTGATATCAAATGGAAATGATAAAAGTACAAGTTCTAAAAATCAGATGGCCACTAAAATGGTTAATAAGCAAGAGAAGGTGACTGTCCCAAAAGTGTGTCTAAATGATGTATTGGTAAATTCCCCACAAATTGATCCTTTTTTCACCACGATGCTTATAAATAACAAACTGTTGAGGAATTGCATGATAGACTCTGGTGCTGCTATTAATATCATGCCAGTGGGAGTTATGAAACAGCTAGGCATGTGGGTAGATACTAATGAAGGGAAGTGTTATGCAATGGATAGCCGACCTGTTCCAATAGTAGGTGTTATGAAAGATGTTGAAGTAAACTAGCTACTTATCCTCAGGTGGCCTACAATATAGATATAACTGTAATTGATACCCCTCCTCAGTTTGGGATGCTTTTATCAAGATAATGGATGGCAGCAGTTGGGGGAAACGTCCAATTTGATTTGTCTTATGCAAAAATTCCAGTGAATGGCCAGGAAGTTAAGTTGTACAGGGAGCCAAGGATGAACCCAATTGTAGATTGTGTACCTCAAGATCAAGTCAATTGCTTTTGTGATATGGATCTTGGAAGTTGTAAGATAGAACCAACCCAGCCATAATTAGTCAATGTGGATCCAATTGATAAGCATGTTGCAAAAAATTGTGATGGCGTGTGGAAAATGTACTTTGATGGAACTTGCAGCCAAGAAGGTAATGGAGTAGGAATAGTGTTTGTTTCCCCTGAAGGAGTTACTTTTAAATATTCATTTTTTTCTGGAATTTGAATGCACGAACAATATAGCAGAGTATGAAGCTTTACTAACATGATTGAATATGGTTGTAAAACATAAGATTAAGCTGCCAGCCGTTCTAGGGGATTCTGAACTAGTTGTTTCTCAAGTTAAATCAAAATATGCAGCAAAACACAAAAGGCTGAAGCAATATAGGAATGTTGTATGGGACACAATTGAGTTGTTTGATGCTTTCTCAATTAAGTGGATTGATAGGTTGAAGAACATAATGGCAGAATTTTTAGCCAATGTAGCACTAAGAAGAGATGACATCACATTGGCTGGAGTGTCTCAAATCGAGTTCAAAGCAAGACCCGTTGTGCTTGACAATATATACAGTTGGCAGGTTTTTAATGACGATACTGACCTCCTGAAATTTCTCCACTGTATAGATCAATATGAAGCTCAAGAAATTAATTTCAATGCCTTTGTTGAAGAAGTAGATGGAACGTAGACAGTATTTGGGAAAGAGGTCTTACAGCTTAGAACTAATAATCTTCTCAAAGGGCTAGTAGCATTGGAAAGGGTATATGATGGAAATGATCGGTCCCTCATGAAGCAAACACCAGTCAAGAGGGAGGATATTGAAGAGGTCAATTTAGGGACTGAACTGGCACCAAAAAAGGTATACATTGGAAAGAAAATAAGCTCGACAATTCGAAGAATTTTGATTGCACTATTGAGAAAATATAAACATGTGTTTGCATGGTCTTATGAAGATCTCAAAGCATATAGGGAAGATTTGTTTCAAAATGAAATCCCGTTGAAGCCAGATGCAAAGCCATTTAGGCAAAGACAAAGACCTATCAACCCAACATTGGAACCAAAAATGCAGGAGGAATTGGTAAAGCTTAGAGATGGGGGTATTATCAAACCAATCAAGCATTCAACATGGTTTTCTAACCTGGTTCCTATTAGGAAGAAGAACAGGGATATCAGATTATGTGTGGACTTCAGAAATCTAAACGTGGAATCTCTCAAGGATAATTATCCTCTACCTAATATGGAGGTTGTACTACATAAAGTAACAGGGTGTGAGTTGTTATCTATGATGGATGGGTTCTCTGGTTACAACCAGGTCAAAGTCAAAGAATTTGAATAGTACAAGACAACTTTTACAACCCCATGGGGAACATATGTTTATGTGAGAATGCCATTCGATCTCACAAATGTAGGTGCAACCTTTCAAAGAGTTATGGGCATAGCATTTGCATACTTGATTAATCCTATCATGGTGGTATATCAAGATGACCTTACTACTTACTCAAAAAGGGTTGAAGATCATGTAGAACATCTGGAAAAGGTATTTATTAAAGCTTTAAAATATAGTATTAGTCTGAACCCTAAAAAATGTCATTTTGTAGTCATAGAAGGTAAACTCTTAGGACATATTGTGTCAAAGGAGGGGATTAGAATAGATCCTGAGAGGGTTGAGGCCATAGATAAAGTTCTTATTCCTAAAACTGTCAAGGCCATCCAGTCATTTTTTGGATAGATCAATTTTGTTAGGAGATTTGTGTCTAATTTTGTTGAAATTGTTAAGCCCATATCAAAGATGCTAAGGAAGGGACAAAAGGTAGATTGGACTGCAGAAGCATTAGAAGCTTTTATATCAATCAAAAGGGCCATCAAGGAAGCCCCTGTCCTTAAGTCTCTAGATTTTTCAAAAGCCTTTCAAATGTTTTCATTTGTTTTGTTGCATACTATAGCTGTTGTCATGTTATAGAAGAATGTGGAAGGTCATGAGCAGCCTGTGTCCTTTTTTAGCAATTCATTGTAGGGGTCATAATTGAAATATGATCTATAATGGAGAAACAAGTGTTTGCATTGGTGAAAGCCACAAAGGCTTTTAGACCGTATCTTGTTGGAGCTAAGGTGATTGCTTATGTCCCTCATGCAGTTGTTAAGGATATATTGACACAGTCAGAAGTAACTGGGAAGAGATTCAGGTGGATTAATAAATTCAAGAATTTGATATGGAAATACAAATCACTAAATTAGTGAGAGGTCAGGGTTTGGCCAAGTTAATGGCAGAAACAAATATTGAAGCAAATAAAATTTGTAATGTAGAAGATGAAGGAAATGCAATTGCAAGTATTGAGCATACTTCTTGGTATACAAACATCATGTATTACCTCAGATACATGAAATGCCCTGAAGGATTAAGTGATAATCAGAGAAGAACCTTGAAGCTGCAAGCATCCAAATATGTGTTCATGGGAGGTGATTTGTTTTGGAAAAACAAGGATGGGATGTTGTTGCTATGTTTTGATGAGTCACAAGCCAAGCACGTTATAAGAGAAATGCATGAAGGGGTCTGTGGAGGCCATTATTCTGCAAAGACAACTGCACATAAAATTCTTAGGGTAGGTTATTACTGGCCAAAATTCTTTAATGATTCTTTTTCATATGTAAGAAGATGTGAAGCATGTCAGAAGTTCTCAGGGAAAATGAAGTATCAGGGAGCTTTACCACTTAGACCTTTGCAGATTGAAGCCCCTTTTCATCAGTGGGGAATTGATTTTATTGGGGAGATACAAGAGAAATCAAGTGGAGGACATAAATGGATCCTAGTAGCTACTGATTACTTCACCAAATGGGTAGAGGCAGTCCCAACCAAGCAAGTAACAAGTAAAGTTGTGATCAATTTTTTAATAGATAACATTATTACCAGATTTGGTACACCATTAAGATTGATTACAGATAATGGGATGTGTTTCAGATCTGATGAGTTTAAAGATTTTTGTAGTACATATGGTATCACTGTTTCTTATGCAACTCCTTATCATCTACAGGCTAATGGTCAAGCAGAGTCCAACAAAAAAAGCCTTCTAAAAATCATGAGAATGCTAGGTGGGAATAAAAAGGCTTGGGATTCAAAATTGAGTTTGGTTGTGTGGGCTGATAGGATAACTATGAAAAAGGAAATTGGAAAATCCCCATTTGAATTGGTATATGGAACACAAGCTAGGATTCCTTTACAAAATTTGTTACCAGTTTACAAATTTATCCTTTAGGAAGATATAGATATTCCAAAACCAATGGAGGAAAGAATGGAACAACTGGCAGAGCTTGATGAAATAAGAAGATTAGCTCAAAACCAGAATGTGAAGTTGCAGGCACAAATGAAGTATTTATTTGATAGAAGAGTAAAAGATAGAAAATTTGAAGAAAACGATCTGGTGTTAATGTGGAATGCAAGGTGTCAGGAGAAGGGAAAACATGGGAAATTTGAAGCTTTGTGGCTGGGACCCTTTGTTGTTGTTGGAAAGAAAGGTGAAGATTCATATTATTTGCAAAACATGACTGGTGAAGAACAAGAGTTGCCTGTACATGGGAAATTCTTGAAGCATTTTTTCTCTTGAGCAATATAGAGGATTAAGGGTTGCCAGTGCATGGAAAACTCTTGACAATCCTCTCAAAAATTTCTATTCCATGCATAGTAGTTTAGGAAATAAAAGGAACAAGAATTGCCAATACATGGACAATCCTGACATTCCTTATTTTAAAATAAATCTTTCCATGTATAGAAGTATAGGGTCTTGTTCATCTCCATTTCCATTCATTCCATCTTGCTCACTAGTCCATCACCTTGAGTTTGGTCTGCTCACCCAGAAATCTAGATCCTTGCAATGATCTCACAATCATTCATCCCCAAATGGAGCCACTGTTAGAACTGTAAAATTTTGAAAATTTTATGGCTGTTTGTACCCATAAGTTTGCAAAAATGCCCATCCCATAACACAGGAATCCTCTTTTCATAACATGTTTTCCCATATTCTATCATTTGGTCCCATAGAATTCATCTATCCTTGAGCATTTGAATGTATAAACCATATCGGCGTAACATGATGCAGGTCTCACCGATCCATAACGCATTTTATACTAACATATGTCTTTTTGCAATCTATCGGCAAGAGATCAAGATTGTCTTATCGATAAATTTTCATTTGGTAATACACATCGGGCAGACACAGTTCACTATCTCAGTGATAGAAGGATCCTATCGGCAAGATAATGTTCATCGAAATAAGTCATATCGAGTCTGTTTGTGTCTTACCGATCGAAGACATAGAGACATATCGATGAGACAACAATCGTCGGGATAAGTCATAGCGAGCACATGTGTGTCATACCGATGAAGCACAAAGAACTATGTCACTGAGACAGGAGTCGTCGGTGTAGTGTCCCGGAATATTCACTTGGTCTTACCGATAAAGCAAAGATGGGTTCCATCGTTGTCATTGGGATGAGCTCATGGAGTCCTACCGACCCACTATGTCACAACGACAAGTGTTGTATTGGTAAAGACTTGGTGGCATGTTTGGAGGGAATTTTCATCGGCGAGACAGGCTTCATCAGAGAGAGCTAGGAAGGTCACACCGGGTGTTTTTTCCCGACTCACAAAGTCACAGTGATAGGCTTCATCAGCGAGAGTTACAACGACATATTTAGGACCGAAGGAATAATTATCGGGGAGACTAAAAATGTTGATCAGAATGCATGACTCCATAGCGATATGTGATCTATTAACTGTCGAGAAAACTCGTAGCATTGATGAAACTGCAGGACACCAAAGTGATATATAATATGTGGTAGTCGAAGAGACTCAGGGTGTCGGTATAACTGCAAGACGTCTCAACGAGTGTTTAGCGAATGTTTGAAAAGGCCCGAATGAAATAATTTCCCGAGATTTGAATACGAATGGATGCAACCTTTCATGTGGCCAATATATAAATACTCATTTTTGACAGAAAAAAAAAGAAAAAAAGAAAAAAAAAAGAGATCGAATAAAGACAGTAGGATACATAATGTTTACAATTTTGAGACTATGATGCATGTTTGAAAACAATGGAGATTTCAATTGAATTTATTTGATGTGATGAAATTTTTCTGGTTTTAGTTGTTTGTTGTGTTAATTAAAAGTATTGTTGAAGTTGTCTCCAAGGTTGATGTTTTCTAATTGTTTAAACTGATATATCAAGGATATTTTTCAGTTTATCAGTGCACACTTGTTGTATTTGTATGATTGGATTAATTGGTTCTTTCAAAGAAAGATTAAGTCCTTTTGGTCAATCATAGTAATTAGGAAATCTCATTTGGATCATTAAAAAGAACTCAGTAGTCACATTCTTGCATGTTTATACCAGTTATAAACTTAAACCTATATGCCAAACAATTTGAGTTTTTGCCAAAAAGAAGTCACTCATTTCAGATTTTCATTTGACTCTGTATACCCAATAAGGAACTAGTCTCTACTATTTCATTGTTTAATTTCATTCTTTTTTCATATGAAAACATTAGATTTAGTCTTGATATTGCTTATACAATTTATACCAAATTAAAACTC
Source organism: Sequoia sempervirens (assembly GCA_007258455.2). Lineage (NCBI taxonomy): Eukaryota > Viridiplantae > Streptophyta > Pinopsida > Cupressales > Cupressaceae > Sequoia > Sequoia sempervirens. Next base: position 186,652,376 of record VDFB02000002.1, read on the forward strand.
ATTTATCCACTCCCATTTGCCAGTGTGGGTAAATTGCTTTAAGAGATAAACAAAGGTCAAGTCTGCCTCATTGTTATAGGTACACCTGCCTAGGTCTGGTAGCACCTGAAGAGTAGAAGGTTCAATTCATTTGGCCTTGTCTGTTACCCTGAAATGTATCTAGAGATTGGCAACCTCTAGAGGTATTTTGCTTGCATTTTTGAGAGCTAACACGATCTTAAGAATTTTATTTTTCTACCAATCTCCTTCTCAACCATCCTTCTAAATATCTTTAACCTTTCAAATGCTTGTGACTTGTCTTTTAAGATGGTTACCCATGTCATTCTTGAATAGTCATCAATCAACAACATGAAATATCTTTCACCTTTTAGTCCTCTTGTCCTTGTAGGACCACACAAATCAATATGAATTAACTACAAGGGTTTCATAGTTGAATATTATTTTGTTTAGAACTTAACCCTTGTTTTCTTTCCTATTTGACATTTTCTACAAGTGGTGTTTGTAGGCTTAGTTATCTTAGGCATGTGGCTTACCAATCCTTTTGAACTCACTTTCACCAGGTTATCAAAATTTATATGTCCCATTCTCCTATGCCACAACCGACTCTCATAAACTTGTCCTATCATACAACTCTAACCTTTTACTTCACAAAGATTATAAAGGTTGCTTTCTGTTATCACTCCTTTTGGGATTGTCTTTCTGTTTTTCCTAATTTTGCATCCTTTCGAATTAAATGTGACTTTATAACCTTTGTCACACATATGAATCACACTCAACTAGTTGTGCTTCAAACCTTCAACATAAAAGGAATATTTTGTAGGTGATTTACCATCTATGCTTATTGTTCCTTTACCCCAATTTTTTAGAGCAGCGTTGTCACCTAGACTGACTGAACCTTCCTTACTCTTCTTAAGTTGGATGAATTTTCTCTTGTCCCTAGTCAAATGTTTAGAACAACCACTGTCAATTACCCACAGATTTTGTTTCTTTACATGAAGAATATTTTGTGCAATCATCGATTTTGTGGGATTCTGATGTTTTTCCTTCCACGCCTTCTTAGGTTTCCTCTCTACCTTTTCTTCCTTTCTTTCATGAACTTTAGATTCTTGGTTTACTTTGGGAGGTGTGTTTTTCCTTTACTTGGTCTACATATTTGGTATTATAAAAATTGTTCTACAATTCTTAACTATATGACCAAAATTGTTACAATTATAACATATTATATTTATATCTACTAAAGGAGAAAACAATTTTTTTTTACAAAAATGTACTCCTTTTAGGAACAACTCTACATTCTCTAGCCCTATGACCAAATTGATTACATGTATAACAGTACACATAGAAATATGAAGAGTACCTAGTCATAGCATTTCTTTGAGTAGGGTGAGGGAGTCTTCTTTGACTTGGCTTCTTCAAATTTCTCACCCATGTGAATCCATCAACATTAGTTCTTCTTATGTTCTGCCTCTTCTTGTGATGATTATGAGGTAATTGGATGTTCTTTTTATCTGCAGTGGGTTTCTTTTCTTCTTCAACTTTATTTATCTCAGTAGTCTTCTTTTCTTCTTCAGAGGTGTTCTCCTTGCAAGATTTCTCACCATCCATACCAGCCTTTTCTTCTGACCTAAACCTCTCATGTACTTTATAGAAGTATTGGTAAAAGTACTTTTTCCTTTCTCAAGACCTAAACCAAATTTTTCTTTGTTAAAGGGATTTTGTGTGCTTAATAATCCATTGAGAATCTCTAAGCCTCCCTTTAGCTTCAACCCTTTTTCAATTTTTTCTCTAGCCTTTTTCGACTCTTTTCTTAGGGCAACTATTTCTGCCTCAAGACTCATGCATTTATCAACCTCAAACTGCAACTTAAATTTAACTTCTTCAATTCTATTGGCTTCCTCTACTTGTAGCTTCATGCTCGCCACCATCTAATTGGACTCTTCAAGGTTTTTGGTTAGCTTTTTAGCTTCCTTTTTTGTACGCTTCTTCAAATGCATGTTCTCCTTTTTTAGATCATCAATCTCATCTCTTAAGTTATCAATTTCTTCCAAAGCATTGATTAACTCACCCTCAAGGTCAACTATTGCTTCTTCATCTAGGTCTTCATCCCTTCCATCCTTCTGTTCTCTAGAGTCCTTACTCATGAAGATAAATTATGTTTCTTCTTCCTCCATTTCAAGGGCACAATCTTGTTCATCATTTGAACTATCACTAGCATATAATGGATCACTATCCTCTTGAATGTACAAACTCTTCTTCTGAAAATTCCTTCTCTTAGGGAAGTGGGGTTTCTTTTTTCTACTATCTTCCTCTTGATGAGAGTTATCCTTCTTATTGTAAGGTCATTTGGAAGCAAAGTGACCTATTTTACCATAGTTAAAACACTTGAAGGGTAACTTACCTTTGTACTTGTCAGAGCCTCTCCTTAATCTTCTGATGAAGTTAGCTTCCTCTTTATTAGTCTCTTCATGTTCAGATGTAGAGACCACTTTTCTTTCTGTGGTGCTTCAATATTTTCTTTATTTGTAGCCTTGAATACAACTTCTCTTCTAGATGACTTTTCATTTTCCATTCTCATCTCATATATAGTAAATATGTCATGCAATTCATCAATAGTGATTTTATCAATTTATCTTCCTTCTTCAATTGTAGATATCTTGGAATCATACTTGGTTTTCATGGACCTTAAAACCTTTTGAACAATGACTGTATCCTTTACTTCTTCTACGTACTCTTTGATTGAGTTCATTATTTCATCAACTTTGAGAAGATAATATGCAATATTTTCTTCTTCACTCATCATGAGACTTTCAAACTTAACTCTCAAAATTTGTAGCTTGGCCAACTTTACTTTATCATCTCCTTCGTAGATTCCTTTCAACTTGTTCCATACATCATGTGCAGTTTGAAAATGCATCACCTTGACAAATACTGAGCTTGTCAATCCACAGAGAATAGAATGCTTTCCCTTTCCATTGTTTTCATAGTCCTTTCTTGCAACATCAGTAGGGGTAGTATCCAGTGGTGTATATCCATTCTTAACAAACATCCAAACATCAAACCCTAATGATCCCAAATATATATCCATCATAATGCTCCAAAAAGCATAATTTGATCCATCAAACTGAGGTGCCTTGTTTATAGAAGAACCTTCTTGATTGACCATTGTGGTCACTTGACCAAGATCTACCTGAGATGATTAAGCATCTCCTAGGGAACCAGGGCTCTAATACAAATTTTTGGAACACAACAATATACTAAGATGGGGGTGAATCAATAAATTAATTAAAATTTGGCCTTTAACACTTTATGTAGATTAAATTCCTTTTTGTCCACTTAGTGTAGATTCAATCTCAACATGCAGAGAAATAAGCATTCACACACATAACACATGATATACATGGAAAACCCAGGATGGGAAAAACCACGATGAGAAATGCTACTAGGATCTATTGTCCTAATCTAGCCTCACAATCAAATGTTTATATTGCAATGTTTAAGGGCACCAACCCTAAGGAGACACCAATCCCCTAGTTTTAAGAGAACCCACTCCAAGGAAGCACCCACTCCCTAATCTGAGCACCTACCTAGATATCTAATGGCACCCCCCAATCAAATTTATAGTACAATGCAATATAATCTATTATCTTGAACACAATTCAATGTTGCAACCCTATATGCAACTGCACAATTCTCTACAACTCAACACTCTACTTTGTACCTCTCTCTGCTATGCACCTTCCTCTATTTTTCACCTTGACTGTTAACCCTAACAAAAATCTTTGATTTTTTTTTGGGTTCTACTCGTTCAAAATTAGTACATTCTCTGTTCACTTCACAACACCACTTCACACACTCTATTTCATGCACTATTAGATGCATCAACCTCATAGCCAAATTTTGATTTTTCCTTTTGTATACCTTCACCAACCTATAGTGATTGCCTCAAGATTCACACACATGGTTTAGATCCTCTACTAGGGTTTACTCATTATCTTCTTCAACAAGTCACCTGATCATCAAGCCACAAATATTCATCATCATGTTTTGGTTTATTGAATTTGCTAAGTATGATAATTTATAAAACCCTAAATCCTAATATGAAATTAATGCATTCTATAGTTCTATCGATCTAATTTTGATCTCGATCATCTTTGGAGTCTGTGTCGACACTCTGTAAATTAAATCTCCAATTATATTGGTCACTGGAGCAGGTAGACCAATTAATTTCATTCTTTGTATCGGCTACCAGACCTAACCCATGTTCATACTAACATAGTCATTTTTGATCTTCAACTTTGAACTTAGGCCATTGATCAAAATATTCACGCCATCCATCTGAAGGATCTTTGTTCATTATTTTAACTTTAAAACATAACCCTTTGATTGATCCTCTTTAGAATCCCACCGTCGATCTCAATTCCTTTGAATACATACCCATCACGTCCACTTAACATATCGTGACTTTGTATGAGACATCAATCCAAAATTTGTGATGTGAAGAGATGTGGTGATATTTGTTTGATCATCATTTCATAATCTCCATTGTCAGATACCCATCACATCCTCTTTTCCTATTGCAACTTCATTTGCATGCAAAAAAAGTTAAACATGATGCAAAGAATTATTGCAATGCAATTACATTTCACCATCTTTCATGTTGAGCATGTGTCTTCCTTATCACTCCATCGCTCTTTAACAAGGGGACCCACCATGTCTTCACCGTTTCCTTTTAATGCATCACATATTGGTTTGATGTTGCTTTGTTCACAACCACGATGTGAATAAAATTAGTGATGCAATCTTATGTCGTCACCTGTCCCTGCATACGTCATACTCCACTAACCTTCAATCCATCACATATCACACAAAGGTTCCTTTTTATCTGCTTCACAATAGTGATGTGAAGTAGTGATGCAATGACCATCGGATTTCCCATTATTTGATCTTAGTCTTTGGTTCATATCTATCGCACATCGTGCAAGACACAACCCAAGATAGTCTTCAAAAAATGATGCGAAAGACGTGGGATAGCCATCTGATTTTTATGCACAAATCTCGACCGTTGAATTTCCTCATCGCACATCACACAAACACTTGGTCGCGATAGATATCAAAACATAATGTGAAGGATGCTTGTGATACACATAAACTGGTAAAAATTAGAAGAGGGTCGGTCACCAAACGACACCAATGGCATAAGATATAACTTGAACAACCTGCAACTGCCTATATACAGTCAGCTTCAAAACATAAAAACTATTCAATGCCATGTCTATAACACTATAGGGTTTAACTATAAAACCCTAGTTTGACCAAAGAACACAAATAATTAATTTATGGGCTTGTTAGATATCCTCTGATCATGCAAACCATTCTAATCAAAACCATTTAAGAAACCCACATCGAATTTGCTATCATATTCCTCAACAAACCTCCAGAAAAGACATCTACAAACATGTCAATATTGCATGACAATTTTGCAATTTTTTGAGCAACTTTGTGTAGACACTGAAAAATGTCCTAAATGATATCATGCACTCGAATCAGGTATACTAACATCATTTCCTCTTGAAACCCATCCTCTTTTCGCTTAATTGATTAAAGTAGCCTAGCTATTTAATTAATTGCATCATTTGCATCTATTAACCTAATTCATTTAATCAAGTTAATTCCCCCCTTTCACGCTAACATTTCATCTCATTAAATTAAATAAATCAAACTATTTAATTTAATTCCTGAAATCTTCTTATTTAATTAAATAACCCTAACTTATTTAATTAAACGTCATTTCACCTTTCCCCCATTCATTAAATCATTTTATTTAATGAATATCACTTTAATTCTTCTAAATCCCCTAATTGTATGATTAACATTGTTTAATTAACAATTATTAACTAATCTAATTTCCCTCCCACTTGCAAGGGAATATTCCTCCTTTGCACATTCCTCCAAAAGAGGAATATTCCCATGGAATATTCCTTCCCCTTTTGCACAATTAAACCTTGTTTTAATTTGCAAAATATCCTTTTCCTCACCCATGAGAATATTCCAAAGAATATTCTCTCCTCCAATCATTTGAAAAAGGGAATATTCTCACTTAGCTTCATATGCAAGTTAGCTTGAAACTTCTTGTGCAAGTTAACTTTTGACCTCTTGTATAGGTCAAAAGTGTGCTTGTTTGGAAGGAATGAGAACCCTTGATTAAATCTCATCTTGCATTCTCACCCATTGATGAGAATCCATGATCCATGCCTCCAATTTATTTCATCCTCGACCGTTGATTAGCCTTTTTGATCTCAGCCCTCCATTTCTCATTTGCTTTCCTATAAATAGATCACTATCTAGAGACAAATGGATCCATATTTTTCAAAGCAAACTTATGCTGTTGAAATCACTCACACTCACACTCATACTTTGCACACATTTAGCATATTTTAGTTTAAATTAGTTTCATAATAGCTTAGCTTCCATAATGCATCCATTTAGCTAATTAGATAATTAGGGTTTGAATATTTTTAGTTTAAATCTCATTTAGATTAGCTTAGCATTTGTATATTTGAATCATTTTAGCATAAATCATGTTTTCATTCACATCTCAAAATCGTTTCATCGATTCTCTTCAATAGAATCGATTGAAACAAGCTCGTTAATCATGGGATTGGGAAAGGGTTGCCATTCCACATCAACGCAACACCACTCCCAAAATGGGATAAGTTTCGAATGGGTTAGAGTAGACATTTTAAATGTTTTCATAACTTAGAATACCTTCCTTTAATGAATGTCTAGTTTAACTTCAATTCGATTGATCCTATTTAGATTGAGTATTAGTGGCCTCATTATGCTTTGATTCTTCATGGTTCAAGTGTAGTCAGCCCATACTAATATCCTTGATCATATTCTGGTGCTAGAAGGAGGGAAAAGTCGATCAAATTTAATCAATTTTCTATCTCAAATTCTGTTTGTTTTGATTTTTGTAGGAAACAGTGACGCCCAACACAATTTCAACGCCTTTGCAAGGCGTCGCCATACAACGATGCTATCATCATAAAAAAAAATGATGCCTATTAAATACACCAATGCTAATTAAACAAATGGTGACACTAATACTTTCTAGAGGTATCGAAGATTTGTAAATGGAGACGCTTGACCAAATGGTGATGCTATCGTCGTCACTATTTTCTCTACAGAGCGACGCCCTAGTTCACCAGAGCGACACTATCGTGAATAGTGACGCCCAATTCTGGTAAGAAATTTAACTATCATTTTTTAGCTTGTGTTTTAATTTTTTTGCTTCATCAGAGTACTAACATGCCTCTAACGTTATTCTTGGTTTTAGACTAACGAGGTTTTGAAGAATTGGATGACACGAAGTTAAAGTGAAGAAGCATTTTCATGTCAATATTTTATGATTGTAACAAGCATTTGATGCTTTGGGGCAATTATAACCCAATTTATTATGCTTTTTAATTTATGCTTTAGGACCTCACTAATTTTCATTTGGGTTTAAAACAAATGCTCAAACGAGACTAAAATTGAACCCTCATTTCATCATTGTCTTTTAGGTTTTAAAATTGAACAAGGAAACTTGACATTTCATTTGGTGCATAAAATAAATTCATCTTAGCTTTAGAGGGTGAAATGAATGATAGTTTGCTTTGCTATGACACACTTGTAGTGTGTATCCAATCCCCTTACGCTTCGTGCGATCTTGGGTGAAGAGAAACACTCCAAGTGTACTTCGTTGTTTGTGTGCACTTATAGTACGTATCCAATCCCCTTGTGCTTCATGTGATATTGGGTAAAGAGAAATGCTTAAGTACACTTTTATGCTTTGTGTCACCCTTAAGAGAGGACTTACTATGAGACACACCTCGCAATGGGAAACTCATAAGCAACTTCTTGCAAGCACATTTACCGGCGGGCTATATTAAAGGTTGGAGAATCGTGAGAAAGTACCTTCTATCTCAGACTGTATAACATACTACACCTAGTACCATGCCTTAAGTGGATCAAGTAGTAAGAGACTTAAGTGGAAAAGCGGGTGTGTATACGATTGGGTGTTCTTGGTTTGTTACTAAGAACCAAATTGTTTAGTTACCAAAAACCCTTAATGCTTGTGGGTACAAGAATAGTCATTTTGAAGTTGCCCCACATTTGTATTATTCATTGTTGAAATAGGAAAATCCTTAAGATCTTTGGATATTTAGGATTTTGAGATTTGGTGGTCCCGAGAAGTGTGTGCTATGGAGAGGAGCCAATGTCACCAAATCTCTAACTGTTTGCATTGTCTTAGTGTTTGAAGAAATCTGAGTGGGGACTCAACAAGTATGGCCATTTCAACCTAGGATTGTAAATGATTGTGAGTCATTTTAATACTTTGCTTGGTTCCAAAACATTACAAACAAACATTCATATTTTTTCTCAAAATTTCAAACCCTTTGGCCAAAATATCGATACCTTTTGAAAAAGCCTTGATATTAATGCTTGTCCTAAGGGTTTCTATCCTTAGAGATTTCTAAATATCTTGAATTATATCTCAATCCATATTTTCCAAAGTTAACATAAGCAACTATGGCTTGAACTTCATTCTTTTCACGAAATGGACATTATGAAATTATGATGTTTTTGACATAAACATTTTAGTTTGGAAACATAATCAAGAAAGGTGTTTGTGGTAAAATAAATTCACTTAAGCAAGATAAATTGATCAATTGAACCCCACATGATCATTTGGAGACCAATTGCTCCCGTTGAACAACCTGATCTTGACGGTGCTACCATTCAACCAAAATTTGAACTCATTAAAGAAGAAAAAACCAATATCATTAGTAGTTTGAGAAGCTTCACTTTTGAAACAAAAGAAACACCTACCTAGTGGAGAAACACAACAAATGTTATAGACAAAGAGGAGGAACAAGTTGATATTGAGGCTGGAAGGTCCATATTACCACCACCTGCATGGTAATAAATATCCTCCTTTCTTCCATAAACTTGAACTTTTCTAAATGATCTCACACAAAGTCAGGATCCCCAAAAGAAGGTCTACAGGTCATCATTTCAAACTTAGGCATCGTAGTTCACAAGCAATCAAAAACCACATTTTGGCACTCTACCAAAACAAAAACAAGTTGTTAATAAACTTTTATGAACGTGCACTAAGGAAACGTCCAGACATGTATACATTCTTTATGGGTCAAAATCCAGGTCTTTTTCATGATAATGGACCTATCTAAAACATTGGGTCTTTAGGACTTGAAAACTTTAGAGGTATAGCATGTTTCTCACTACCTTGGTCTTGGAAACAAAGGTTCATTCTAGGTCAACATTGTGTCAAAAATTTCATCCATCCTTCATCATATTTCATCCTTCAGTTCACCAAACATTGCAAAAATTTTGAACACACCAACACTTTTTGACTTAAACATATATCAAAACAACCCCTAACTTAGCTATTTTGTATGTGAAATGAATCATTTTCCATGCACTTAGTTAAGTTAGTTATCATCTTTGAACTAGTTTATCTTGAAGGTCATGAGTCTACCCTAAAGATTTCCAAGTTCATAAACATTCTTTATCAAACATCAAACTCTTAAGTCAAAAATGTTATCCCAAAACATTTGCAAAGATCACTTCCCACATCATTCACCTTTTCATCTCCCATTATCATAATTTCTCCAAAAAGAATTAGAGCCTCCCTTCTACCTAGATTTGAGTCAACTAAAGAGTTCAAACATTACAAATCTCAACATAACTCTCCCATAGGTGACCCAAAATTTATGGTAAAGACAAGATCACAACACAAGAAAATCATGGAGAAAACCAAAGTCGCATTCACCTCAAGTGATACAAATCCTCAAGAATTTGATCTGAGAAGTCATGTTACCCCATTGCAACAACCCTCATCTCCATGAAGGCCATATGAGATAGAAGACATCATGAAAAACCTATTTGGACTTACTAATGAAGAAATCATGGAGTACAAACAAGAACATCAAACCTTAGAAAACGTAGCTCCAATTTCCCCATCTTTTGTTGTGCAATCATTGAAACAAGGCTTGAATTCATCTACAATTCAACCAACTCCATCCCTTGTGCCAATTCAACCCTTAACATCTAGTCTTGCAACTAGGCTAGGAACCAACCTTTGTCTCACTTTATGTCTAGGAACAAACACAACTGTGGGTATTCACAACACGACCATTTCATTAACTGCCAACCTTCCCCAAAACACAAGATGGACACCAACATTTGGCAAACCACTTACATTCCATGACACCACAATAACCTCAACATTTCAAGCGCAACCATCTTCATCCATCATCACAACTACCCCAAATATTCCTAAAGATATGCAAGGCAATGTGAACCAAGTGCCTCGAGGAGGAAAACAAGGGAAATTTAACACTCTCATGCAAAGTCAACCCTTGACAAGTAGTTCCAAAAACCTCATCGATACATTGAAACAAGTGGTTACCCAAGCTACTCAAGTCAATCCACCATCCACATCAAACCTATCTATCATCAATCTAAATAAAAGCAACACATTGATCACAAACCCCATCAACCAAGGTAATACCTTGGCCACATCCCAAACACAAGGAAATCCTTAAAACATTGGTGAAGGGAACCCTTTCAATCAATGGACTCAAGGTCCTAATGTGCCATTACCATCGCAATACCTAATGGCACCATCATCATCTTTCCCCTTGGTCCCCCATGTCATGCAAAATCAAATGGGACCTCAAACTTACATTCATCCACCTCAATCCACTATCTTACAAGGAATGTTAAACCAAGGGAATCCCCAACCTCTCATCAACAACCTACTACCCACTCAAAACATCAACACCTAAAACCCTTCGCAAATGTCCCAACAATCAAACAATCCTACATTGCAAGCACATGCCTTAACTTTACATCAAGCACAACATGCCTATCAACAAGCCATCCAACAACAACAAGCATCCTTAGTAGCACAACAACAACAACAACAACAAAAAACCTTAGTAGCACAACAACAACAACAAGAATTAACCTTAGTAGCACAACAACAACAACAAGAAGCCCAACAAGCATCCTTAGCAGCACAACAACAACAACAAGCCCAATATCAAGCCCTAGTGGCTCAACAACAATAAAAAGCACACCAAAAATCCTTAGCAGCACAACAAGCCACCTTAGTAGCCCAACAACAACAAAAATCCCAACAACAAGCTCAACAGTATGTCCAACAACAATAATTGCTCGCATAACAACAACAACAGTAGAGTTTGTACTATAACCCTCAACCAAACATTTCCAATACAAACATGTTAGGAACATATATGCCTCCACCATCATCACCTTATCCTACACCACCATACACGCCATACAACACCTCATCATATCAGAATCCCACGTACAACCCATCCGCAATCCCACCATACACAATGTATATTCCTCCACAAAACCAGCAAGATGATCTAGCATCGCAACTTGAGGTGTTATCACAAGAAATGCAGGATCACCAGATGGGCAAGATGAAGAAGCCCCATACACAACAAAACCTATGTCCTTACCCATTCAATCGAAACATTGCAATGGTACCTTTTCCTCCCGGATTTGAGGTCCCCAAATTTAATAAATACAAAGGGAGAGGAAATTTTGTGGACCATATCAAATAGTTTAATGTCATGTGTATGGAGGTCACCTATAATGAGTCATATTTAATGTGCCTTTTCCCAAAAAGTTTAACAGGTCCTACCATGGATTGGTTTTCTTATTTGCCTCCAGGCATCAAAAATTTCCAAGAAATCGTTGACAAATTCATAGATCACTTCTCCTTAAATCTTGACATGGATGTAAGCTTAGAAGAGTTGTATACTCTCAAACAAAATAAAGGAGAATCTTTCACCAATTTCTTGCAATGATTGAGGCAAAAAGCTAGTAAAAGCAAGTGGCCACTTCTCGACAAACAAAAAGTGGGCATTATCATAGCAAATCTAGATCTAGATCTACACTTCCACTTGAAAATGTAGTGCATTACCTCTTATCATGAGCTTGTCCCTAGATCCCTTAACATCGAGCGAACCTTAATCTCACAGGGAAACACACAAGTGTATAGAGACAATCGCCCATCCACTAGTTCTAACGACAAGCCCCGCTATTGGGCCAAGAAAAAAATGTCACTAGTGATGGTATTGTTGATGCAAAGGTAGTCTTAATTTCTCCTATGCAAGCAAACACCCAAACCATGAATACACAACAACCATACATGCCACAACCAAACAATCAAACAATAATCAATGCTACAAACACTCAACATGGACAACAAAGAACAAACAGTGATCCTAAACAACAATTCACTTCCTTAGGGGAACCTATGGAGGATGTGTTGAAGAGGTTGATACAGTCTAATGTTATCACACTCCTATATTTTTCAAACTATCAAGAGCCACAAGTCAAACCTCATAGCTATAGAGATGATCATTTTTGTGAATTTCACTGATACAAAGGTCATAACACACAAAGTTGTTTAGGACTCAAACATCTAATAGAAGATATTATTTAACAAGGAGACATTCATGTTGATAAAAAATCTGGGAATGAAAATATAAAAATTTACACAAACCCTATGCCTGACCATACAAAAGCAAAAGATTCAGGAAAGGCATCTACCTCGAAAAACATAAACCATACACATGATACCATAGTGGGAAATATTTATTCACCACAACATGAGGAATCAAACACGTATCAAGATACTATTTTAAAACAAAGTCCAAACCCACCAATGGTGTTTAACACCATTTTATACTGTAATGACATCAAGTGGATATCAAATGGTGATATCTCTCCCACATATGACTCAATGATTGGGCATGTTGAAGAAATTCCAAATGAGCGAGGAATATCCTTTGTTGCACCCATACCCACAAATTGTTGTGAGGAGTCTTTTACCGATGACATATCATCCACCCAAGTATCATGTCAAGAGGAGGCTCTTAAGGATAACAAAAGTTATTCTGAATTGAGTCAAGATCAAGAACCCCTATCCCCAAAGTTTCACCAAGAGCTAAGCGACATCTTCCAAACAATATTAAACTCCAAAGATGTCCTTGGTATCACCCCTAAGATGTTTCTTTTAGATGGACATATAGATGTTCTTCATCCAAAACATGAGTCTCCCACTCTTGATAATCCTACACAAGAGCAAGAAACAGTCAAGATTCTTGATTCTTATAGTGATTGTGCATCATCGACCTCTTTTGAGTCAGCATCTATATCTTTTGAAGCAGTATCAATAGATAATGATGTCATGGAACTAGAGAAAACAATTCATATTCCTGACCAGTAGGAACCCATAGCAATATCATGTGTTCATGACAAGTCATGTTCAGTGGCTATGGATCAGAGGATACATTATCAGGGCAAAGGATTAGGTATTGATAGTACCTTCACAATGCTAGAGGCAATCTTGTCTACAACAAACATCAACATATGGGGCACGAAGAATCCTTATGATGAAAATACTATCAACACTACAACTAACCATATCATGAGTTGGCATTCATCCATCATCTCATACACAAATTGGGACCAACGTAAAAAGAAGAATTCCTATCAAAGCAAGGTGAAGATCATCAAAGAAAATGAAGTAGTAACGCAAAAGGGATAAAGCTAATATAAATGGATACCAAAGGAAAATAAAGAAAATCATCCCTCTCAAACTCCATTAGTCAAAGAAACTATGGGGAAAAATCAAAAGGGGAAATATATCCATCAAAAGAGTCCTCAAATACAAAAGCAGGCTTCTCAAGCAAGGAACAAAGTATAACCAGTCCAAATAGTCCTAATTCCATGAAAACCTCTAGTCCCACCCATCATTACTCATCTTCCCAAGTTTGGAGAGTCAAAGGTTTGAAACCATCAACTAATACATCTCATATTCCTTCATACATATCACCGTCCACTCCATTCATGATATCCAATTATCACATTGATCGTGTGTTGGAAGCTACCCTTCATCATAAGGATTCTAAAGGCACTTTATCATGATGTGCGCACATAGACAAGGTTAAATCCAATACCAGCAAGGTATTTGTAAGTTCTTCAAGGTTGCATTCAAGTGCTCGTATCTTAGCAAAGCAACTTCTTCAAGTAGGATATCGTTGGCACGTTATGACAATGGCCTCTACATCAATACCACCAGGTGGTTCAACATGAGGGTAAAATCTTCAAAAAAAAATAAAAAAAAAATAAATAAAAAAATAGTAAAAAAAAAGTCGTCCTCTAGTGAAAAACACTTCGGTGGTGCTTTAGGCAAGCACCATGATGAAAACCTGGAAAACAGGCATCATGAGTAGAATCGAGCGTCTATATGATCCTTCTTAGAAATAAGCATCCCATCCTTGTCATGATAAATCCAATGTTCCCTCCATCCATCCAATCCAAATTCATCCAGATACTCCACTTTATATTTATCTTGACAAAGATTCGGTGTATACTTCAACTCTACTCATAGAAAACTTTTGACAGGTTCTTTACCATTTTATCTCATGAAGTTCCATAGCTTATATCTAGCATGATAAAACTTTGTCAAACTCTTCGTGTATACATTACCTATCTTGGTTATCCATTGCATTATGAAGAATTGCTAGAAACTGGGGGTAGGCTATTGCATTATTGTTTTCAAATAACTCTTGATCCATGTCTTGTACCACATAATGTGACATCAACATCGTGATCTAGGTATCGTTTAACTCAAAATAACAATAAAAAATCCCAAAAACATTTGCAAAATCTTGTATAGCTAAAATCCAAAAACATTTACAAAATTGTAAAGTCAAAATCCAAAACATCCAAAACACATCAAAATCCGTAAAAAGGTCAAACAACGAAAATCCAAAAATAATACCTTGTCAAACTACACCGTCTTTGAGCTTGAACGTAGGAAAAGCCATCATTGGTGTGCCCCCGAGACCCTAGGTTAGTCCTTTAGGAGTCCGTCATAATAAATTGACATCTCTCAACTGTTAATATCTCATCTTTCAATAAGTTGAGTCAATCAAACTACATGGTCTCTACGTGTATAATGTAGGAAAGGCTTATCTTTGATCATCCCTCGAGGCCCCTAGGATAGGTATTTTAGGTTAGGTTCTTGGTTGAAACTTAGAAAATCCCTAAACATTCAAATGTCAAAAAATCCCTAAACATTCAAATACTAGAAAAACCTTAAAACATCCAAATACTCAGAAAACACAAAAACATTGGAAAATCAGAAAACTCCTAAACATTAGAAAACATTCAAAAGACCTAAACAACCTCAAATATCTTGGAGAAAAACCTAAAAGCCTCAAATAACTGAAAACCAAAACATTCACATCAACTTTCGAAAAAGACTAAAAACAACCTCAAAACATTTTCAAAAATACCAAAAACATTGAAATATTCCAAAAAAAATCCAAAACCACCCATCCCATTTTGCTTTCACCCGCAATAAATATTCATCCATAATAAATCAATCATCACCTTCAACCTTTGGCAAAACAAATAGAAAACAAGTATAGCAAGTCATAAAGTGAGAACCTAATTGTCAATATCTGAAGTCTAAATCATAGGTAAATGTGTCAGTGAAGTTTATATCAACGACTTATCATAAAGCTCATCATCATCCTGCATCAAACACCTAATCAACATGTCCTAGGATGTATCCTTCCTGCCATGGACATCAGTATCAGGCATCACCTTAGCTAAATTAAACTGGCAAGAGATATAGATAACATTGATGGTTTATCATTGATCTTTTCTTATGATTCATCTTAATGACCCATTTCGAGGACCTCTCGATGATGTCTATCAAAACAATTTAGAGAGAAAGGAATAGCGCATCAATCATTATCTTTCATTTGTTGTGCTTGTGGATACTCAAGTGTAAAATAATCTTGGTGCATACTTGCTTAGTTGTGTGTAGGGAGGTTATTTGGAGTATGTTGTTGACTATTGCGTATGCTTTGGTCCAATATATTCTAAACTTCTAACTTACATTTTGATGAGGTTTATGTATGTCAAGGTGTTAACAACAACTATCCTATCTGTTTTCAGAGTCATAATCTATTACACTAGATACAATGTCATCCTGGTTATCAATACCTTGATGCATCGTGTCTATGTGTTATATCAAACAATAAGAAATGACAGAAAATATCAATCCCAAGATATGAGAAAATCATCATCATCATCATGCTTTTCTCATCACCATCTTTAATGAAGTCTCAGTGGATCATAGACTTGTTGGATCTTTTGAATCAATCATCAAGGTCAATGGTTGAATCATCTTATTTCTTCTATCTCCTCTCTGTGCTAACCTGGTATCATGACAGTCAACAAAAACATACTTAATGCATCCATCTTGCATCCACAAATCATCAACATGTATACATCTCATAATCATAGTCTATCATAAAACATACATCTTGCATCATCATTATCATTTAAGCTATGATGAATAATACATATTTTTTATTCTAAGCATCTTAAATCGTTGCATCACATATCATAAACATGCATCACATTATCATATCATATGCATAAACATTTGCATTATCCATTCATACATCCAATGCATACATCATCACATCATAAAACTGCATAGAAAATACATAAAATAAATGCATCCATAATATTTGCATACATGATCATAATATATAAGCATATCACATCATATCAAAGTGCATCCATACATTCATAGGCATGCAATAAGATGAACACATCATATCGAATTTGTATTATATATATATCAAAAAATAATTGTCATGGTACAATATCTAAATTAGTGTATGTATATCAATCATAAATACAATATCCATGAGGCTATCAAAAAGGAGCCCATGAATGTATATATGTATAAAAGAATCAAACAATGATCAAAAAAGTGTTTGTACAAAATCAAGCTAGCCCTAATGGCTGCTCCCCTCTCTAGCCTATCTCTCTGGTTGATCCTCTGCTCTAGGGTGTGCCTTGCTCCTCTGGGAATAATTCGGCTATCTGAGCACCTGTGGGACATCTCTGTGATAATGCATCCTATAGTAGGTTGGCTCAGTCACAACCTCTTTGTACAACCTTGTAGACACTGCCCACCCCTGAGTTGCAGCTGTCATCATCGCAAGCTGCTAACACCGTCTGACCTCCTGAGCCAACTGCATCTTAACAGTTTGTCTAAGCTACCACTCCTAGTCTCTCTCAGCTATCAAGGCCACTATCTATTGTCCGACTTGATCTCTCTCAGTAGTGATCACCAAAATTTGTTGACGGGCCTAATCCCTCTCACCCGTAATAGTTTGTACCTGTTGCTGCAACTTTTGTATCTATAAATCTTGAGGATTTGGCATTGACGATGGCTGTTGTTGTATAGGTGGTTGATGAGGAGGTTGTTGATCCATTGGTGGTGCCCTTGGAATCTGGCCATCCTGTCCTTTTCCTTTTCCTTTGCCTCTGCCTCTGCCTGCACCCCTCCCTCTCGGTCTCCCTCATGGAGGAGCACCTGCTAGATCTGTCAACCAGCAAAGGGGTGTGAACCATGAATCATATGTAGGAATTGTCTGCACATCCACCTACCCCTGATCATAAGCCCATGGCTAGACCACCAACTATCGAAAGCCCTCAACAACTTCATGGGTTGCAATCGTAGGTCCCCGTGTGGGTACCTCTCGTGTTGACTTAGCGAAGATGGCTCTATATGCATCATTTGGCCTATCCTACCTATCTCTGAACTGTCTTGCCACCCTATCTAGAAAATACCTCTTGATGATGGTGTGCTCTTGACCTTGCATGTATCGGGTCTGTCTAGTGAAAATAGTTGTTGAACATCATCAAATCATGTTGGCATTTGAAGCCAAGATCGTCATATCATCGAGCACCCAATGCTAGTATGGAATCCCGAGTTTCCCTGTATGCTATAATGTAATGGCGCCTCTATATTGCCAAACCATTGGATCATCTGGCTCTACATCATCCATCTGAATGAAAGGTCAAAGCACAACAATGTGCTCCCAGGCCCAAATGTGCAGTAAGGTGATCCCTATGCCAATGGGTCGCCCATTGCAGTATACAAAATCGTGCATACCATGATACAATGAGGCCAACATCACTGCCCCCCATGCAAACAGATTCCTCTTAAACAACATCCTATGCCACACCAAGCCCCATCCAAGACTGAATCGTTTGCTCCATGAGTCTGGAGCAACCAAGCTTGAGATGATCGCTGCAACAATCAATCTGAAAGTGGGTACTTGACCTTTGTACATCTCAAGTTCAATCTATGAAGTGACTAGAATGATGTTCTCTAGGTCCATCACCTCGTGGCATGCATCATAACCGACATTGACATTGTATATCATGTGCTCACCATGTATCGACAAATGTAATATCTGCCATACATCCTCCAATGTCACCGTCGCCTCGCCAGTAGGAAGGTGAAACAAAGAGGTCTCGTTGTGCCCTCACTCACACAACACTATCATCATCGCTAGATGTGTCCAAACGACATGAATGTACACAACGTACCATAGGCCAATCTCTCCTAAATGCTCCTATCGCAACTTAGACAAATCACAAAGTCTGGACAAAACTGTGGGCCAGTGCTTGCGAAACATCAAAGGTGGGAAAACTCTTGCACCCACGAAGTGCACGATGTCAAAATTCAAATTTTTTTGGCTAAGTTTGGAATTTTCATCCCCAAAATGACAATAGCATTGCTATTTACGATAGTGTTGCTATAATTCAAATTCTAAACAACGACGCTCAAGGAATTTAAAATGCAAAGTGCAAGTCATGTCGCTCAAAAATTATGTGTCGTGATTTAAACTTTGGAAACCCTAAACCCTAACTTTTAAATCAATATGTGCGTCACTCTAAACATATGCATTGTGATTTAGAAATGGAAACCCTAATTCTAAATTGTGAAATGCGTCGCTAAAATTTAAATTAGCGTTGTCGATTCTAGAAAAAGTGTCACTCCAGAGTGACACCGCCAAAGTTTAAATTCTAAAAGGCATTAAATGCATCAAAAAGTCAAATTTCAAATCAAGTTATGAATCACATACCGGTGGTCTTGCACTTGGAAGCCTCTAGTACTCTCGAACTTAGTTGAAAATGTGTCGTGGGAGCACTCGTTGCGCCATCTCGTCAGAGGGTCAAAGCTCAAAATGCAAGAAATCTTAAAGGTGTGAATGCACAAATGAATTGAAAGTGACCCTTCCTCATCGATTTATGCTTGCAAATTAGGGTTTTTTTCCCTAATTTAACCATCAAGCTAGGGTTTTTCATCATTTTCACCAATTTTTCCAAACTGAAACTTATTTTGCATCGTTTTATGTGTTTTTGGCATGCTTGCATGCCGAAGCCTTTTTGGACCCCTAGAGCAACTTTTCACCTTTATCAAGAAATCAACCCTTTTTGCCTGATTTCTCGAGGGGGCAGGGAATCAACTTAATCCTTCAACAGAGGGGCATCTAAAAAATTAGAATTTTGTTCTTATTTAAGAACCAATTTTTCATCTGAAGAGCATTAGTCTTTGAATCGAAGTAGTAGGTACCTCGCTTCAAAGAGGGGCAAAATGTAGACACTGAAAATCCTGAATGATATCATGCTCTTGAATAAGGTATACTAACATCATTTCCTCTTGAAACCCATCCTATTTTTGCTTAATTGATTAAAGTAGCCTGGCTATTTAATTAATTGCATCATTTGCATCTATTAACCTAATTCATTTAATCAGGTTAATTCCCCCCTTTCACACTAACATTTCATCTCATTAAATTAATAAATCAAACTATTTAAATTAATTCCTGAAATCTTCTTATTTAATTAAATAATCCTAAGTTATTTAATTAAATGTCATTTCACCTTTCCCTCATTCATTAATTCATTTTATTTAATGAATATCACTTTAATTCTTCTAAATCCCCTAATTGTATGATTAACATTATTTAATTAACAATTATTAACTAATCTAATTTCCCTCCCACTTGCAAGGGAATATTCCTCCTTTGCACATTCCTCCAAAAGGGGAATATTCCCATGGAATATTCCTTCCCCT
Source organism: Sequoia sempervirens (assembly GCA_007258455.2). Classification (NCBI taxonomy): domain Eukaryota; kingdom Viridiplantae; phylum Streptophyta; class Pinopsida; order Cupressales; family Cupressaceae; genus Sequoia; species Sequoia sempervirens. The sequence goes on from VDFB02000002.1 coordinate 186,672,453, forward strand.
TTTGCACAATTAAACTTTGTTTTAATTTTCAAAATATCATTTTCCTCACCCATGAGAATATTCCAAAGCATATTCTCTCTCCTCTAATCATTTGAAAAAGGGAATATTCTCACATAGCTTCATATGCAAGTTAGCTTGAAACTTCTTGTGCAAGTTAACTTTTGACCTCTTGTATAGGTCAAAAGTGTGCTTGTTTGGAAGGAATGAGAACCCTTGATTAAATCTCATCTTGCATTTTCACCCATTGATGAGAATCCATGATCTATGCCTCCAATTTATTTAATCCTCGACCATTAATTGGCCTTTTTGATCTCAACCCTCTATTTCTCATTTGCTCTTCTATAAATAGATCACTATCTAGAGACAAATGGATCCATCTTTTTTAGAGAAAACTTATGCTGTTGAAATCACTCACTCTCACACTCATACTTTGCACACATTTAGCATATTTTAGTTTAAATTAGGTGCATAATAGCTTAGCTTCCATTAATGGATTCCATAATGCATCCATTTAGCTAATTAGATAATTAGGGTTTGAATCTTTTTAGTTTAAATCTCATTTAGATTAGCTTAGCTTTGTATATCTGAATCATTTTAGCATAAATCATGTTAGATTAGCTTTGACATCATACTCATTTTAGCATAAATCATGTTTTCATTCACATCTCACAACTGTTTCACCGATTCTCTTCAATAGATTTGATTGAAACAATCTCACTGATCACGGGATTGGAAAAAGGTCATCCTTCCACATCAACGCGACACCACTCCCAAAACGGGATAAGTTTCGAATGGGTTAGAGTAGACATTTTAAATGTTTTCATAACTTAGGATGCTTTGTTTTAATGAATGTCTAGTTTTACTTCAATTCAATTGATCATGTTTACATTGAATATTAGTGGCTTCATTATGCTTTGATTCTTCATGGATCAAGTGTAGTCGGCCCATACTAATATCCTCGATCACACTTTGCAACATTGCAGAAACATACTCTTCTCTCCATCATACTTCACCAACTCTTCTAGAATCTGATCCACTGCATCTCTGATCTCCCCCTTGACATCAATGGCACTTTTGACATCAATGACAACTAAATTTCCAACAAAGTTATCATTATCAAACTATCATTATCAAGCATTATCAAGCATCAAGCTTTCATTTTATCATGTTGATGTCAAGGTCAAACTAAAAATTTGAGAGTAATATACTTCAAGAATTCAAGTATTTATCAAATAAGCAATAGAGCAAGCTAAGGTCTTTGTTATGGTATTATTGTTTATCATTTGATTTTATGCATAAATCTTAGGATTTATTAAGTGATTTTTGAAGTGTGAATTTTGTACTTTCATTGTATTATTTGTGATTCACATTTTCATCATCCATAATTTCTAAATTTTTTATGTATTGGTACAATGTTGTGAATGATTTCTTATCCATAGGCTTGTAATATTTAGATGTCTTATTTCATGGTTTTGAAAATGATTTGTGAAATATAGTAATTCAACATAGAGGTTAGGAAGCATTGATTTTTTCCTTGGGTTAATTAATAAATGAAAGTTGGTTTATATAGTTAGATATGGTGCTAGGATACAAGTTAAATGATTCCTAACCATTTCCAAGTATCATGTATTCATTTATTGCAAGAAGAAATTCTTAGTGTGAGTTGATAGGTTTTGGGTTTTGATGACCACTATCTCCTTTAGTTCTATGTTTCGTACATCCATTTTAGTGAAAATAATAAATAATTCATCTTGTGAATGTATATATGTTACAATCCTTGTACTTTCTTATATCTTATTTCCTCATAAAATTTAATTATAGTAGAGATTGATTAGTCTTATAATACATGTGTTATCTATCTACCTCTTTCTGGTTCTCATAGTGAAGATGAAGGAAATAATGAGATTGATATGATGACATTATGATTATTATTCTTCCTCTTTATGTTGGAAAAACAAACATGTGTGTATTTTTTTGATAAAATAAGTAGCATTACAAGGAATTAACCCATACACAAAGGCCCTCAAGGTAGTGTAGACACTGAAAAATGTCCTAAGTCTGCGAGCGCCATTTTTCTTGGTCGTTGTCCTTCGATAATTGAATAATTTTAATTATTCAATTAAGTTTGATCGCATTTATTTATTAATTAAATAATTTTTAATTATTTAATTAATTCACCTTCTCATCTTTATTCTATCCTGATCAATTAAAATTATTTAATTGCGTCACTAATATATCCCTTTCTTCAATAATTAAATAAATCCTTTTTTATTTAATTATTTATCTTTCATTTATAGTCGGTTAATAATAATAATCATTATTTGACCTTTTATTCTTATATAATTAAATAATTGTCGAAATTATTTAATTGTGTTTCATTCCTCTCTTTTGGATAAATAATTCAAATTAATTCTCCATGTGTAATTTCCACCTCCCCATTTAATTAAATTGATTAATTTAATTAAATGCTCCTTTTGTCATTTTCTCTAAATAAATAGTTTGGATAAATTATTTATTTGCCACTTGTCATTTTCCTCCATTTTGAATAAATTATTTATGCACCTCCACTTGGTCAAAGATACCCTATCATTATTTCATGTCATAGCCTGCATGTCCCTGCATGTCTATCTGTCATGATTCCTCCAATAATAGCATATTCTTGGTGCATCAATTCTGGACCATTGATCTTGGAATCCTTCTAGAGGATTAATCTCAACCGTCCATTCGAAGGGTTGTCTATAAAAGCAACCTTCCTTCTCCATTTTCACCTTAACAGCTAATTATCTCCAACTTTCTTGCTACCATTTGCATGTTTTGCACAAGTATTTCAACAAATCTGAGGGAAAAGTTGCATAACAAGAATAAGGAGAGCAAGAGAAGGAATCAACTACAATATGTGGAGTGCTTTATTTTGTTTTCTTTCATTTTGATATCTACATTTGTTTGTATTCTCTTGTTTAGATGAGGTTAACAACTTAGAAGTGTTGGCTGTCACTTTATCTATGCTATTTGATTTTTAACCCCATCTCACAGGTAGAAAAGTTCAACAACAAAGACAAAATATCACAAAGGCTAGAGGCCAGAGACAACACTAAAACAACGAAGCAACAACATATCAACATTTTTTTTAAACATACAAAAATAGAGGGAGCACCAAACTAATCAATAATTTTCTCCCAATCCTCATTAAGGAATTGAAAAAAATCCCAGTTATTAGAACTAGTGCTTGCTCCCTTATATTCATCATAAGTTTTGAATTCATCTTTTAACATAAAACTTAGAGTGACTGTCGAATGGTGGATGACTTTCAGAGTAAAGAAAGAAAGAGCTCTCAACTTCCTCTCTAGACCATCAACTTGAGACTTTAGAATAATAACTTCCTCCACAATTTGCATGTATTTTGAGCATGTGTCTTGGTTAGGTTGCTCGACATGGGTTGTGTCTAGGTTCTCAGAGTTTGACATCATAGCATTTAGCTCTGAGAATAAGTTCGAGGCCTCAATCTTTGCATCCACATCCTCATCCCTCTCATCCTTTTTTATTTTATCATAATCATTCTCCTCATCTCATAGTCAAGTCACTTGATATTTCTTCCACACTAAGGTTAGGGATCAAATGACCTACCAACCTGTGAGATTGCTTAACACTCAGATTAGGGCTATCAACTTCTTTAACAAATTTAGACCCACTTTTGATCTCTTCCTTTTCTACAACATTAGTAATGTCAACCTCCTCTTCTTCAGAATTAGCTTCCTCCACATAAAACTTTACCAAGGTCTTCTTCTTCTTACAAATGGGGCTTTTAGTCCCAAAGTTTCCTCCTTTTCTAGAGCTTTTGTTGGGGCTATTCTTAAGATCACATAAACTTACAACAATTTTCTGAGTGGAGGTGTAGGGAGTTTTAGAGGACTTGGGCTGAGGAGTAGAGGATTTAGACTCATACATGGGGGTAGTAATATGAGGAGTGGAATTTTCTTCTTTCCCTTAGAAGGTGGTGTCTTAGACTTCTTGATAGGAGAGTTAGCATGGTTCTCAACATACAAACTATCAAGTAGGGGTTCATTAATTAGACAATCCCTAATAAGCTTAAGAGGACATACAAATAAATGGAAGTGGTAAAGTCTAAAAATAAGCCCTTCATAGAGTGGGATGAGAGGATTTTCTAGGTTTTTAGTTGCCACATCTAGAGCTTCCTTCACACAAGATTCAATTGAAGATATCAAGTAAAAAGGGAAGCTAATAACAACCTTATTTCTAAAATGGTTAAGCAACAAAAGGCGATAAAAATAATAAAAATTAAGCCACCCTTCGAGCATTATATACTTTGAATTAAGAGGAAGCATACCTTGTCCCACGACTGTGGAAGCTTAGCTCTTTCATATCTCACATGCAGTTTAATCAAAGTCTCACCTTTTGTAAAGAACATGTTCATGCTTTTAATGTGTATATTTGTATTGGATGAATATTTAATTTAGAGGTTTATGTGTATATTTGTGTAGACACTTAAAATTGTTTTGATCAATATTGTGCATTCAAAATTTATTATTAACGTCATTTCCATCCCGATTCAATCCCTTTCAACTATTTAATTAAATAATCTTAATTGTTTAATTAAATTCACTAGTTTCTCCTATTAATCGAATAATTGACATTATTAGGTTAATTCACCTCTTTCATATTAATTTTCATCTTGTTTAATTAAATAATGTGAATTATTTAATTAAATTTCCCTACGTCCTCTCATTTGATTAAATAATCTTAATTATTTAATTAAATGTAATTAGTTCCCTCTTTTTAATTAAATGAGCTATTTGTTTAATTAAATATTTTAATTCCTCCATCTTGCACAATTAAATAATATTCTAATTATTTAATTGACTAATTTCTTTTAGCCCTCCAATTTCACCCACTTGCAAAGGAATATTCCTCCAATTCAAATTCTAACAATTTCCCTCTTAAATGGAAATATCTTGCACATTCCTCCTAAATTTTAGGATTTATGTTTCTTCAAATCAATTTCAACCCTTGATTAATTGCATCAATCATGTGATTATTCAATCTCCTCCATGGATTGAATCCTTGATCCATGCCAATTCTTCTCATCAATTTGCATCCATTGATTAATCAATTTGATCTTGACGATTGATTCACTCAAAATTCCTATAAATAGCCTTCATTTCATGAGTAATTCATCTACATTCAGTTAGAGCAATTAGACTATAGCAAATTTTAGAGCATTTCTTGAGAGAATTTAGCAATTTAGCATCAATTCTAGTCATTTTCTCCATTGGAGCATCATCAAAATCTTGTTTCAATCAATGGGATTGGGAAAGGGCTAACATTCCACAATAATTCAACACCAATCCCCCAATGGGACCAGGTTTGCATTGGTTAATTGGTTTCCTTTATCAAATTTGAATTTATTTAATGTTTTCATGGCCTCTAGTTAATTCATTTCAAAGATTTTATTGGGAATATGGTTTGATTTGTTCAATTTATTGTTTAATTGCATAATTCAATTATATTTGATCAGGTTCATAAACACGTTCATGGTTTGTATTGTGATGAAAATTTAATTTAAGAATTTAATCCCCTATGTAGGGTCAATAAATGTATTCTTCTCTCCTCTCTTTATGACATGTGTTTATGAGTAGAAATGAACAAGATATTATATGGATGGGTTGTTATCTCTCTTACACATGTGATGTTGTAATTACTAATTGAATGTCCTAAATGAATGTAATGATGAAATGAATAATGTTTGATTCTTGTGAAAGTGCTAAGGATGTGAATGGATTTTCTTCCTCATTAATGAATCTAACTCACTTATTCATTGTAGTTAATGAATATAAGAAATAGACTGTTGATCTTCCCTTTCTTGTTGTAGGCTTTTGTTGGTATATGTGCTTGTAGTAGTGTTGTCATGGAAATGGTGACACTTGTGTGTGTTATGTTTGCATGTTTGGTACTTCTTGTATTGTACGCATGAACACAAAAAAAGTTTAATATATACTTATCTCATTAATGTCTTTAATAAAATTTGGGCTTTATAGGAAAAATCACATCCATGATGGAACAACACTTCATAGAAAAGGCATTCTCGTGCATAAGACAATAAACATGAGAACGCCAAGGATGGAAGGATTAGTTACTACAAAGCATATAAATATATCCAAATTTTTAATATAGGGGTGGATACAATCTAAGATAATAGACTATGTGAATCTTTGATAAAAGATGCATCAATATTGTAAAAATAAGGGATGGTGGGTAGGAATCAAAGAGAGATAATGAATGAAGGTCCAAACCCTAATCAAAGTTAGCTTGATAGATAAACAACTAGAAATAATTAAATTTGAAATCATACTATAAAAGGAAATAATCCTAGGGGATGTAACATAAGTTGAGTTAATCAAAGTTAACTTGATAGATAAACAACTAGAAATAATTAAATTTAAAATTGTACTATAAAAGGAAATAATCCTAGGGGGTGTAACATAAGTTGAGTTGATAAAAATGTAAGGGAATAAATCACACTTGCATAAACATCTAGCTAATGAAATAATTAAAACAATTATATAAATAATCAACCTAGAAAAATGAGCTGGGACTAGAAATAATAAATGTTATATTATTACAAAAAATAAATGATTTAAGTACAACACTTGGTTAGATTTTGGGGATGGGAAAATGATGTCAAAGATGTTAGGAATTAATTTGCTACAATGCTAGAATTTTAGTCTAATTAAACAAGTTTCTTAGAATATGCAAACTCACTATGTAAATTACTTTATTCAAATATGTGTTTGTAGAGCTAATCTTTGTGCCTATGGAAATTAACTTTTGTAGAGCTAATCTTTGCACCTATGGAAATGAGCTAACACATGGACCTAAACTTGTATCTATGGGAATAAACCAGGGAAATTGACTATTGGAATATGTTCATCTTGATCTTCTACTATTTGCATCTCAATAAAGATTGATGGTGTCTATAAACACTTTTGGAGAATCTACTGAAATATGAGGGCCATGTTCTCCTTAGCTAGAACCTTAGGATGATTGATTCATTTACTTTAAAACAATGATTAAGAATAACAAGCAAGCATGCAATAAAACTAGGATGATGTGAGTGCTCATAATGCTCTCATATGAATGTTTTATGATAATGCTCTATTGATTCTCTAATGGTTTCAAAATGAACACCTTTAAATACAACAATTTATCACATAAGTTATCGCAAATGCATGCTAAGTTGGCTCATAATAATTAATAAGATGAAGACAACATGATTTATCTAAAATTTAAATCCCTGAGCTAAGTCTACAACCATAAATCTAATCCAAAAAGAAGAAAAAAGATCATGATAAAAAAAATTAGGAAAAAAATCTATGACTACAAAAATCCCTGAGTCAAGTCTACATCCACAAATCGAATCCAAGGAGAAAAAAAAAATTCTAAAGATGATGATAAAAAGTTTAAGATTTAAATCCATGACAAGGTTGAGTCTACATCCACAAATCGAATCCAAGATGAAAAAAATAAAAAAATTAAAGATGATGATAAAAAGTTTAAGATTTAAATCTATGACTAAGGAATCCCTGAGTCAAGTCTACATCCACAAAACTTTTCCAACAAGAAAAATAAAAAGTCTAAAAATTATAATTAATCTTTAAGAATAATTTCGATAAGATTCGAATAAAATAATATTATAAACCAAATCCACATTTTATAAAAGATGCTTTAAGCAAAATGGGCCCAAAACATAAAGAAAAAAGGCAAGGGTATTGAATTTTCACAATTACACTGATGTACGTATAGGAACGACTCCATGTGCAAATATTCTCAACGTTGCACTCAAGGCAGATGAAGCAGCAGCCCAGGACACATGATGAACTGGATATTGGTGCACATGTTTCGAGCAGGAAGCTTTCCTCCAATAGTTCAATGATACTGATACCTAAATTGACCGACCTCCATTTTATAACCTTTTAAAACGAATATGTCGCATCTTTTCCTCAACCACATCACACAAATTTTGGATTCCGCCACAAGATAGATTCCACTGCCTTTCGGAATGCTTTACCGTGAGTTAACTTTTACAAATTCTACTAGGCTAGGTAGTGGGTTTCTTTCTCATACAAGAATGATTGAGCTGATGCTCTTTAATCCGAGATTCACCTGCCCCTGACTGCCAGGTATTTCATACACTGCTACGCTTTAAAGGGTATCGGGAGATTATATAAATCTCCCCTGAAAGTATTTCTCAAATACCCCTTCTTCATGGTTATGTGCCCATTCAAGGCTGGTTCTCCACTTGAATTGAATGCACAAGCTTGGTGTCTGTGATATGGGTATTGTAAGGAACCGTGATGTTCACTTGTGTCAGCCGATGGTTGCAGCTGCGGTGTCATCAAGATTCACTCTGCAATGCACACAACTGGAGTTGTGCCATAATGGGTTTATCTGTATAACCAAGGATTTCTGTAAATGTTTTATGATTCTGCAGTGTGTGGTTGAATTTGTGTGTCTTGGATTGGGATTGATTTTCACTGTTTCTAGGGTTGTTCGTTTGTTTGTTTCTCTAGTGTTTACCAGCCCCAAGAAAGTGCTGAGGTAGGAGAGAAGGGCGGCTGTTACATCATCTACTTAAAAAAATGAGCTAATGTTGTTTGATCAGTTGTTTATGTCAGGAGTAGTTTGGGAATATTAAATAGGTCATCATATTCCTGACATTTATTTCTTGGTTTTGGATACCCAATTGCTTAAGCTTCAATGAGAGAATCTTGATGATGCTGCATCGGCAATAAATGGCTAAAATAGAGAAAGGCTGGTGTGCTGCATATGCAGGATCTTACTAAGGTGACTATTCTTTTATAATTGCTAGCTGTAAAAAAATATTCTGGATTCTTGATCATTGTAGTTGCTTCAATAGTCATTGCTGATTTTAGGTGTCAAAATGTTCTCTTCTGGTTCATTGTTTTCTCAACCGTGATTATGGGTTTTAGGCGTCGAAAATGTTCTCTTCCTGAGCATTGTTGTTGTTTCAACAGTGATTATGGGTTTTAGGCGTCAAAAATGTTCTCTTCCTGATCATTGTTGTTGCTTCAACAGTGATTTTTGATTCTGGGTGTCAAAAACCTTCGTTTGTGATTGTGACTTCTTAATGGCTGTTTTTCTACATTCTTTGAATTATGCTCCATAACATGTAGGTTCAGCTGTTAATCAATTTCATAGTTTGATCTGTCTTTATTACTCCAGGATGGACAAAGGCCTTAGGCCTTTAATAACAGTACAAATTTCCCAAACTTAAATACGTGATTTAGCCCTTCCATGAAGGAAGGACCAGGGTTCCATAAACACCGCCTAATTAAATTATTCATAGTTCGACTGCCATTTAATGGCTGTACGTTATTACTTTTTACACAATTCCAACCCTCATATTTCTTTCCCACTATTCAAAATGTTAAGCTGTGTGCTATGATAGTTTTTATTTCTTGCAAGCCTAATGCTATTGATGGGTCCGTTAGCATCACTGGTGCAGATAAAACATTTGGGCATCCGAGCATTTGCAGTCATCGTTGGTTAGTAAAGTTATTGTTCCCATGACACGGAAGGTAGATCATCGTCTGATCAACGTACTTTTTTTCGCTGCGGGGATAATTTGCCAATATAACTAGGTATTCTGTCAAATCTATGTTATTTTTTAGTAGAGCATTTTGTTTCGGTCTTTATAAGGTTTTCTGTTGCTTTCAGGTGATTTGTTTCTTTTATAGATGATCGTCAGCCATGGCGGCCCATCCGTTGTTATTGGGATTGCTGGCTGATGCGTATCATCATGATATTTCGGTTAAGATTCCAGACTTTGTAGTCTGAAAGTAGATAAGGTACATATTCTGTGCTTAATTTATTTTGCCACTTGCTCGTTTTGACAATACGTGCAAATGGTTTGAAACTTTTACATCAGTAGGAGATTTTACTAGCTGATCTCTTTTGAAAGTATATTCAAGCTGGGGTTAATTCCACCCAGGTTTTTGTTGGAACTTGTTTATGTGGAAATTGTTTTTCAAAGCCTCATCAAGGAATTTTTTGTTGGTTTTTTGAGGTAAAATTTATAAAAGTCATTTTGAACATGTTCTTTAGTATGTTTACAAATCTTTGTTGGTTGTTTTTCATGGACTTACGATTTTGTTGTCTCTTTGTGCCCTTCGAGGTCTAGTTTAGGTTGAGTTTCTAGTCTCCCTTTGTCTATTTGACGATTTTCTTTTTTTATTCAGCTCATCTCTAAATAAGAAATGGTGTTGAGGTCAACCTATCTAAGGACCTCAAAGACCCTATATTCAAAAGCATAGCTTTACTAAGAGAATCATGTATCTCAATTTGGCCAACACATGCTATAGGTTTCAATCTTTTAAATGCAAAATTAGGGAACATCCCTTTTTAGTTAATGAGCCAAGCCAATTCCCAAGCCTTTTGGGAAAATCCCTCGAAAGAATGAGAAAGGCTAGACAATAGTAGGAAGAATAACCACAACGATGGAGTGAATAGTTTAGTTTCTAGTGGATCTTAGAACCAAGCCATTGGTTTGCAAGCTTCAAAGCTTGTTAATGATGCGAAGAGGTTGTTGCTTCATGATATATTGATTAATCCTACAAAGAGGCAAGAAAGCCTTGATATAATGGAATGCCTTTGCTAGCCAGTGTTCTATCTTTTCAAATTGTTAATTAGGGAGTTTCTTCTCTAGTTTCTCCTCTAGCAAATACTAGAAGGTCCTGTAGTCTTATTTTGTGAGGTGGAGAAAGGTGAGTTTGTGTGGGACAAATGTTAGCCCCATGACCCAATATTCTATCTAGGAAGCTATAAATTGTTTGAAAGAATTACAGAGGAAGATTTTTTTAAGAATAGGTAGTAAGCTCATGATGAGCTTGATAGTGACAAAATGCCATTGGATTCCCATCCTCCATGAATTTTTTTTTTGGAATGTTTGGGATCTAACAACCCTTTAAAGAAAGTACATAACGAGACACTTGACAAAGATTTGCCAAATTCAATATTCTTTGTTTGTAAATATTAAATATTTTATGTTTTTTGCTTTTTATTATATCGTATGTCATATGACCTAGCTAGTATTTCATATTGATTATGAACAAAGTTGTGGTGATGTTGCTTTTTTTTTAATTTCTCCTAAATGGTGGTAGGCCCTTTATAATATTAAGAACCACTCTTTTGGGGTTATGAATAGGTATGCTTCCAATGATTTTGTTGAAAGATCTAATCTTTGGTGTTGATCACAAAATCATTACCAACTACTTCTTAGGTTGTGTGTGATGATTTTAACAAGGTTGAAGTAGCATCTAATAAACATGCAAACCTCCCTATGCACTAGACAATTGGTGAATGAGAAGCTTGGTATTACATGCATAATAAATTAGGGCTTTTTAATCCCAATATCAACCATTGATATCTTAACTTTGCTTGGTACATGTGGATATTTCCTTGCTCTTGAGTCAAGAGGGTTCTCAAGCGGCTTGGCAAAACCATGCAATTAGCTCTACATATCTTTTCATTTGTTAACTACTTTTTGTTGTTTGTCAAACCTTTGTTGGAAATTATCCTTTTTAACCATTTTCAATCAAGTTTTGTATTGAATGACAAGCTTTTACACTAAGGTGGAAAATACATTTTTCTCAACACATCATTGTTAAGTCATAAGTCCATTCTTTTTCACATACAATGTGAAACTTCAAGGAACCATGTCCTCAACATGAGATTGGCTAGATTCAATGGTGGAATGATGTCATCATACTCACTTTTGTGCATCTATGGGTGCCAATTGATGCTTTTTGTTGTCATTCTTATGAGGCCACCTTGTGAGCTTGGTTCCACCTTTGTTGAGTTGGAAGAGAATTTATTTTCACCTATTCTACAACTAAGAGTAGCTAGGCTTTAACATCAGAAAAAAATTATTGAGGGGCTTAAAATTGAGGATATTGTTTTTGAGGAATTTTTCAATCCTTGTGTGCTTGTTAAGATTCTTAGTAAATAAAGTACTATAGAGAGGGCCAACAACTTATTATAGAGCTTCTTGACATTATTTAGGCCTTTGTCTATCGTTATTAGTAGGTCTTAAAAGCTTAGGATTCTTATCTTGAGCAAGACAACACATTCAACAATGTATAAGTGTGGTCCCTTATCAGCTCTGCATTTGTTAGTGGAGAGGGAATGAGACCAAAGATTTGTAGTGTATAACTAGCGTAAAGGGGTAAGAGGAAGATTAGAATTGGTGTGATGGATTATTGTGAAGTATCGTGGAATGCAAGGTAAAAAAAAAAAATATATACACATAACCATTCATCATATTCCTATAATAGCAAGTATAAGTCCATCATATACCCCTTCTATACTTGCAATACATTAAATTAGTATCTCAATACATGTTCATTTTTCATTCATATCCTTCTTATATACAATTTGATCTCCACTTCTATTTTTGTCTCTTTCTCACGCATGTATCTTTCTCTTCATCATCTATCTTCTCTATCTCATATACATATATTGTTATATATAAGGACATGTCTTGTTATGACACTTAGGTTTTATTGTAGGTTGGTTGTAAGTGGTGAATATATCTTGTGATGGCTTATGCTTGGTGATCTTGTCTAGGGTGTGATCCTCTGTTATGCTAGCCTCTTGCACCCTTTCGAGTTTTCATCATTGGCCTCCATTAGGTTGCCCTTTTAGGTTTTCAGCTTAATGGAAGTGGTGTGGCTTTGTCCTATGATTAACTTCTTAGCAAGCCATGTGTAGCTAATTGTGAACTAGGTTGATTCATGTGCTCAAATTCTCCATGGATTGGATCCCCCAACCTTTCCAATCAAGATTTTGAGTCTTTTCAGACCATTATTGAGTCGGTTCCTTTATAAATACTTCACAAGATTTGGACTCTACTGGAAAGATTGGAAATGGTATCTTGATACCCCTTTCGATAACTAGAAGCTCTGTAAAGGCTACTAAAGGCTTTATTTGCATTTACCTATGGTTCATAAACTCAATTATAGATGGGGTCTACAATCCATGACCACAATTTGGCAATGAAGATTTTCATGCACTTTGGTAAGCTATTTGAAACTCAACATTTCTCCATTTACTTGGTGTATTCTTTTCTAGGGTCTCTCCATTGGTTCTTGATTGCTCCATTTGGGTGTTGCTAATCCTTCTTGCCCATTTTCTTTCATATAGAAATACTCAAGTGCCTCTTTTGGTTTTTCTTGTGGGCTCAAACTGCTTGGATTTAGATACACAATTTCTTTAGGGATTCCTAAGCTCTTTTCTTGGCACATGATGCTTCTAGGTGATTGACGATGAATGCTAGCTAAGTTTACCCAAACATAGCATTTTTTTAAAGATGAGATTTTTTTTTAGTATTTGAAAGCTTTTGTTGACTCGTATTTTTCTTGTATACTAAGTTTATGATTTGTTCTAATGTTGTCCTATAGATTCAAGTGCCTAAGTTGTTGCGGAAGTTGTCCATTTGCACTCTTATTGAGCATTGGGTTAATGCTCTTTGTATTGTTGCATTTGTGCCACCATCCCTTGCTCATAGGGGTACATATCTTCTTTGAGGGCATAGACATGGCCATAGTTGCAATGTGATCATACTAGTGATAATTCTCATGGCTCACATGGATCTCCTTAACTTAGATGATGTGTATGGTTCTAGTAGGTATGTGTGCCTTTTATTATTTCTTATTCATGTGACATAGGAGCCTCAAGTTGGTCAGCTAGTGACAAAGTCTTTCGGTTGAGTTTCGCTAATGATATACAAAATAATGAAGGATGAGCCATTATGATGCAGGGGCCAATTGTTAATGGTCAAGGCCTCCCGGATGGTTGGAAGGAAACTCTCTTATTGTGATTTCTACCATCTCCTCCCTCTAATTTTATAGCTCTTGCTTAATAATGATTTAATTGTGATAGTATTTTTATTTAAATATAAATTAAAGTTTTATTTTACTTGAACTTTTTGAAAGAGAATTCCATTCTACCATTCTAAAAAAAGTATAATATAATAGACACTTATTCATTAAAAAAATAATTAATAACTAATCTTTGCCTTCTCAAACCTATTGAATGGGTTCTATTGCAAGTATGAAACAATGTTTAAATATTTTTATTGATTTTATAAGATCTTGAGAGTCTGAAACAACTAGTGAAATGGAATGAAGACAATTACATTTCTTTTCGTTATGATATGGTTGAGTTGAAGATTTAGTTATTTAAAGACATAAAATTTCAACAGTCCATCATGTTAATTTGAATATTTCTGATTTAGATTATATAATTTTTTTTTCTCGTCAATGTTTATACACACATTCTATAATCCATTATCAAAATAAATGAACAATTCTAAATTTGATTATTTATACAGGAAACAATGTAAATCTACATCGTATTAGTTTTCAACGAGGTATAGTGCTTTAATATTATTATTGCTAAGCATTAATCATGATAGTTACTTGTTCTATTGAGTGAATCATTGCTATGGCCTTGTCCTTAGGAGCAATATTGCTGTTACTTCATTTCACCTCACTGTTTTCTTATACTTGGGACAATTAATAATTTTGTATATTGCTCGTCTTCAACTGTGTTTATGTGTCACTGTATTATTATCCTTATATTTAGGATGAGAAATGGTTGCATATTTCCATCTTACAAAGGCGAAGTGAAATATGTGTCCATCTACATTACAGTTTACCTTGGCTCTGGTTCTATAAATATGTATTTGAGGGGGAGTCATTGGCATCTAAACTAGCATGGTAGGTGAACCTTTTTACAGAACATCTAGGAGCCACTTTCATCAACACGGTCATGTATGGTAGGTGAACTTTTTAACATCCCTTCTCTCTGACTATCAAATTTCAGTGCTTAAGACAGTCGCAAAGGGTGGGAAGGGCTACTGAGTCAGTTTTAGGTAATAAGAGTCGCGAGCAGGAAGAATATTCAGAATTATGTTTTTAAATTTTAATTTATTATTAGAGTAGTAGTTTTATTCGAGGAAGTAAGGTCCAGTAAAAGAGTAAGTTTTTATAAGATTTATAATAGAAAAAGAGTTTAAAAATATTTAAGTCTGCTATTCTTGATCTCTTAGACTGTTTGGTTTTAAATTTTTAAGAGTTTAAAAATTAAATGTTCATGAGACCATTAGTTCCACCAATAATTCTTTAATAAGTTGAACAGTAGCTGCTATTCAAAATAAACTAAGCAGCTGAATGTGGACCTGCCCTTAATCTTTTAGACTCTTTGGTTTCTTAGGCTGTAGTCTCATAAGAGGCTTCAGAAATTATATTTATGGAGTAGTGGGGTCTCATGAGATAAAATAAAAATCCTACAGGTTTAATTAGAATCTTTTCTTGATAAATAGGAGTCTCTCCTTTTTAGATTGTAATTTTAAGCAGGTGTATTTAGGGTGGGCTAGAAATTTCTCCAACCGGTATAGGAAATTTTCTACTACTTGTCAATCATATGAAGTTTTTAAATTTCTGCCAATTAATTTTTTTATCGTTTTATATTTATATACTCAGTTGAATTGAATATGCTAAATAATAGAATTAGTGAGACCACCTAAATTTTGGAGCTTAAATTTTTAATCTTAGGCTACACTACAAAATTCATGAGACCACTAGCTTTAGAATATTCCTAAAAAATCTCAGCAGCATCCACTGAAATATTTTAGGAAGCTCCCTCCATAGGACCACAACCTTAATTTATCTCTGTTGTGTCATGGAGCGAGGTTTCTAAAATATCTCAATGGATATTGCTGATAGTTCTTAGGAGCTTTTATAAGTATGAGCCTTGTTGATTTTTTAATAATGGACAAGTTAAAATTTTTAAATTCTTCTCGTGATGTCATGCTTATTTTTAAGCAACATAGAATGTCAAATCTATAATTATATAGTTAAATCTGAAAAATTATTGACAAGAATTTAAAAACTATGAAGAATTACACGGGATAGCAAAATTTTAGAAAGCAGATGAGGAAAACTTTCAGCCCCATCCTAAAGACAGTTGTTTAAATCTAAAATCTAAAAAGTTAGGGCTGTTACATAAGATTCTATTTTATCCTGTGACGATTTTTTCATTCTCATGGTACACCTCACTTAACAAAATAGTTCCTGTAACAATTTCATTAGATCTCCTTTTTAGACTTTTTGATTTGTAAATGAATGTCATTAAAATCTTTCATTATATTTTATCTATTTAAAACAGTAATATTAATATATAATTTTACACTATAATCAAAAATTATTTATTACTATAATCTGTAAAACATATTCAATTTTTTTATATAATTTAAAACTTTTAAAAATAATATCACATTTCGTTAATGTCTTTCTGGGGGAGTCTAAACCTCATGATCTTTTGGCTGCAACGCTAAACCTCCCAACCCACATTTCGCTAAATTTTAAAGATGTAAAGAGATAAACCTCCCAACCTAAACAACCCACATTTTGCTAAATTTTAAAGATGTAAAGAGATAATTATTGGTTAGATTAAAGATATGAAATTCTGATGTCTACGATATTTGATAATTTACACATTCAGCTATAAGAATTTGGAAAAATAATTCACTGGCGTCATTTCAGGGATCCAATTGAAATCCTAAATGCCTTTTTCTAATAAGAGGTTTTGTGAAACAATGCTTGGGATTCAGATAGGTTGAAGCCATGGCAGATGTTGAATTCTTATGTCTACATGAGTGATTAATGCAATACATCAAATCTGGAATTTCTGAACGTGAAGAGATTGGTGATGAAATTGATGACTACGCGGTGGATTATTTTTGTCTCATCATTCTTAGCAATGGTTTATGTGCCATATGGATTTTGTTTGGTGGCGGCCTTCTTAACGAGGTATTTTTTTAATGTCATGTCAGCTAAGAAAACTTTTATACTGTTTACACTGGAATTCTTTAGAGGATAAATATTTTTATTTTTTTGGCATTTTGTTGGCTTGGAAAGTACGAATAATTGATCTTATTTTTTGTTTCAGGAATCTTGCATTCATCATTTTATGAGCCGAACAAAATATCTTAAATCGAACAAAAAATTTTATAAGAAAAATATTAGATTACTAAAAGTAATTGTATAAAATTGATCTTTCTTTAAGAATTCTTTTCGACTGTATTGATTGAAGGGTAAAGGATTTTTTTAAAGGGTCTTACCTTTCTTTAGTCAGGGTGAACGGCTGCTGCATCTCCTAACAATGGATGAACATCATGAAATGGTGGAATTCGAGTATTGCTCTGTCCGACAGAGGAGAAAACCATCCTTTTGAGCGAGGCAGGATCAAACCATTTCGGCCAATTGAAACCCTAAGGAATGGTATGCTTTATATAACATCGACTGTTCATCCCCCTAGTGGGAGTGTTTGCAACTGAAAGGAGTCAACAGGTTAATCTTTGGGGGGAGGAGGTAGGGGGCGGGTTTAAATTGCTTTGTTAGAGAAGGGAGAAGTATATATGAGAATATAAATGAATAATAATTGATAGTCTGCAGGGGTAGTACAGTTTGTTTGGGTAGTAGGTTTGCTCTCCGTTGGTCTTGGGTTTGACTCCGCTTCTAGGTTTAAGAGGTGAGACTTCTTGCAGGCGGGAGATCTCACCAGGGGACTAGTCTTGCCCTAGCTCGCCGGTACCCAAGATATGGGCTGCTGGGCCACTAGTTGGGTCACGGGGACACCCTTGTATTAAAAAAAATAAAAATTGCTTGTGATGAGAGTTGAGTCTTATATTAAAAGATATATTTATGATTGTAGTATATATATACAAATCTGGTTTACATTTTGTTAGATTATATTTAATCTAATCATTAATTTTTTTTAGATTTGAGTTTGAGATATGATACATAGTATAAACACATTAATTAAACATAGATCAATATGTACCAGTCTATGTTTGTACATCTAAATAGACTATACATTAAGAAAATTATATATATAAAAAAATATAAACAATTTATTACTTGCCTATAATATGGTTGAATAATTCTATTTAATTATGGGAAATATAAATTATTAGCTTTGGTGTCAATTTTTCCTTTTCTCCTAATTTTGTGCATATACTACATTTGTCTAAGTCCATTAGTGGTGCGACATTATAAAGTATAGAAACAATTTTGATATCTCATATAATCATGGGGAGATTTGAAATGATTATAGAAATATTTTTTGGATCCCCCATGAAAATAAATCAATATTTTTTATCATTCACATTCACAAATTTCATTCAAAATAATATGGATTTGAATCAATTTTGATCTTTATCTCACAAATAACTTTTTTATATGTTGATATTTTGAGAATTTAAATTAGATTAGATAGATTGAATTATATCAATTAATTGTATTGGGAATTATTGAAATATTTTAAGCTTATTAATTTTTCTCACCAAGTGCTTGGACCCAAGTATTCTATTTTTTTTTTAATGATGTAGAGGTTAACCAATTCAAAGATCGAATTATATCAATTAATTCCATTAGGAATTATTGAAATATTTTAAGCTTATTATTTTTTCTCATCAAGTGCTTGGACCCAAGAATTCTTTTTTTTTTTAATGATGTAGAGATTAAACAATTCGAGTACATCTCTTGCATTGGCAAAATTATATCAATTAATTCCATTGAGAATTATATCACCAATTCAAAGATCGAATTATATCAATTAATTCCATTAGGAATTATTGAAATATTTTAAGCTTATTATTTTTTCTCACCAAGTACTTGGACCCAAGTATTCTTTTTTTTTTTTTTTAATGATGTAGAGGTTAACCAATTCAAGTACATCTCTTGCATTGGCAAAACCATGAATTTGGGAAAATGTAAATTCAATTGATTATTTAGTACTAATTCCTCTTATCTCTAATGAGTAGCATGAGCCATTCTTGGGATAGCTAAATTAGGTTGTAATTTACATACAAGTCATTTGATTCAAATTATTTGGTTTCTGTACAATTTGTAGTATTGACACACATCTTTATACATGCATCTTATAAAAGTGATAATATAGTATCTTGGTATCATATGCCTATATATAATACTCCAATTTCATGAACAATTATTCCACATCTAATAAGGAATCTTTCTAGAGATACTTCTAGTAGATTATCTTCCATGAAAAAGGACAAATTTACCATGTACCAAATCAAGATAATATTTTAAACATTCTTATATCTGTTCCTCCCTTTCCTCCAAACCTTGGTTTCAACACTAAATACATGACAAATCTTTTTTGTCACAACATGCCTCTTGTCTAGAATGATACGAAAAGGAGCTTCAATTAATTCATATTTTTCATGTCTTATTAAAGTTATTGATTGATGAAATGATGGGTTAACACCACAAGCATGAACTCCATTACCTAATAATGGAAGATGAGTATATTTTTGAATAGGTAACTAACTTGATATCTTGATTGATTGATGTTTTAATTCTATATTTAGTAGAGAAGTCACATTGGACGACAAAGATCCAAAAAGAATTAAGGTTGATTTGCATTTTGAACCAATTTTTTTTTCTAGAATGAATAGTAATTATTTTTTTAGTCTCATTTTGTTAACAAATGAAGAATTTAGGTTCTAGACAATGATGTGTCATTGTACCTAACACTATATTTTTTACTTCAATAGAAGCATAATTGAGCCAATTCACTTGTGTTACTAGATTTTGGATTTTGATATATCATTCTAATTTGGGTGTCATACCTTCCAAATCCATTTTGATCATCTTTGTAGTATAAGTACCTACCCATATGATCATGTTGGGGTCTTTATCTTTTTTTATTTTAATATAAAGCTTTTTAGTCCGTCATAGTCATTCAATTGAGTTGAGATGTCTCCTTCCAATTCTTCCATTGTATAGGGTGGTTTTACAAAAAATGTTACTCCAAGTGCATTTTGTAGAAAATAATCATGTCTTTATACCCACAATAAAAAGAAAAAAAAAATTTATTTTATTTTATTTTATTTTAATCTTCTAATATAACCAAGATACACAGTTGACTGGACAAAAGTATGATATTTACCAAACATTCAACAATGAGAGTTTCATCAATTTGTATTGACATAAATTATTATAACTTCGTTGATTAAATTATCGTAAATCTAAGTAAATTTCCTCATTATTTTGATATTTCTCCTCTTCATTAAGATTAAGATAAATGCTATAGATAGTAAATTGAACATTTCTAGATCTAGAATCTCCCTTGCTACAATACCTTTTTGTTGGAATAATATTTGATCTATTATGTCTAAATAATATTCACTTACATAGTTAAGAGATGGTTCAAATCCAATCATTTCAAATAAGGTTTTCCCTTGACTCTCAAAACTTGAATATCTTCTATAAGAGAACACTTTATTATGAGCATTGAACATGCTTCTATGCATTTACTACTCTAAGATCTCTTTTAGTATATTTCCAACCAAGCTTGCTAATCGGAGTGGATGTATATGATCTTTTTCCTTGATAGAAGTAGTAATATGATTAGGCTACAAATAATGCATCAAATTCATTATCTTTAATTAATGACACAGTAATTTGCATAGTTCAATCTAGAGCAACAAAACGTTCACAAAACATGTTGATCAATCTAGATCAAATAATATTATATCATATTCACAAAATGCACTCAATTCTTTAAACAATTTTATAGTCTCCCCTACCACATCCATTGCATCAAACTCTTGTAGGTAGCTCCCAACTTACATGCAATCTACCCCTCCATAGCCTTTGTGAATGGCATCTTTAGATAAAATATCCTTATAACAATAATCCTTGGATTGTAAAGTATCTATAATTATAGGTGTCAAAAATCTTATCAAAGTAAAAGTATTGCCATGTTTGGGATCACATCCAATCTTTAACACTTTTTACCATGTCTAGCTAGGTAAATTGAAATATAAGAACCAATGGTTGATTTAATGATTTTACCTTTTCTATAAATTACCATTTTAATCTTTTGATCTCCTTTTGTTTCTTTTTTATCTTCTAAACTTGTTATTCATTTGATTTAATTTTGAGTTTTAACTTTTCCTTATTTATATGATTGTATCATGTTACATTGTTTTATTTTGTTTTTAAGCTCCCTCTCATCTAAAGAGTAACCTCATTCTTGTTACACCCCAATTGTGTAATTACTATTTACTATTACTATGTAGGGTAAAATGTGAGTGTAATGTGAATTCAGTGGATGAATAAATTGTTTGTGCATTTTGTTATCACTGCTTTATTAATGAATGCTATCTCATTTAATATGAAGGAATGCATTTATATGATTGGATGAATATTGTGTTGATATTCTAACTTTGGAGATGTAATGTGTATATTGCATATTTTGTGAACAGCTAACTGTCGTGTACATGTGTTAGTGTTTGTAGGTACTTGTTCGATTCCTCCAGGTGGAGGGGAAGTATCACTCAGGAGAAGGTCTTAGTCGAGTAACCGATAATGTAATCTATCCGAGCTTACACACACCACATTAAAATAATTGAGTCGGGTTATTAAGTGGGAAGTTGGTAAGTCATCCTCAAGTTGTTATGTCTGCTATAGTAAAAGTCTAGTTTACTATTGAATGCATTATTGAGTGATGATTATCTGATGAGCTTATGATTTCCTTCTTGTTACCATTGATAAGTGAGTAAACGAGATATGTGTATGCATACACACATGCATGGCAATGATAGACTATACACACCAAGGAACGCATACATGAGGGTACATAGGTAGACGTACTTATGCACACTCATGCACGAGTTGCTTATGCGCATGGAACTATCCGATGCCAATGGCATGCATATGTATACATATAGACATATCGCTCATAATCTCTTATCAAACACCATGGTAATTATGTATGATTTTGGTGTGTGAATCGAATGTGTATATATATAATGTATATACATATATCCATATGTATGTGTATCCATACACACGTATGATAGCAAATGGATATGCCCATGCAAATGTATCGATACATGTATACATACACATACATGTACATAGAGACATATATATATATATATATATATATGTATGAATACACAACTGATATATTAATATAACAATGTGATTGCTATGTTGATGTATTCTTATGTATGTCGATTGTATATATATATATATTGATGTATTTATATTTAAATGTTACTTGCTTCTAGATCGACTATCTAAAGCAATGATTTTCAACTGATTATAATGTCTACACATTTGACTTTGAAGTCGATTATCCTAATCAACTTAGAGGCCGAACTTTGTGATATTTATAATTGTCTTTCTTGAGCTGCTTTATGCTCATGCTATCAATGAAATAAGAGTTTGTAATCTGCAAACTAAATGCAACTACTAAGTCAATGATAATTGAGAATAAGTCGACTCCTTTTTAATAGGAAGCCATGGACTTGGTAAACTATATTTCCATGATGTTTTGTATCGATCAAACATCTGTATTAACATGAAGCATATCAACGACTTGGTCTAAACTGTTTCATGAGTGAATCGGCACTTATAGTAAGACTTGGTTGATACTTTTGTGGGTGGCATGCTTTTGTTATTGACTGTTTCTCTTGAGTATGAAATCATGCCACCTTTGTGTTTTGTTTATCATAGAAGTTTGCTTATTGTTGACAGCTAAATTCTATCACATGGAGAGTTGATTTATTCTCCGATTGTTGTCAATAAGTGGATTGATATGTTGATATTCAAGCTGAGTAAGTGCTTGTATATTTGCCACCTTTCTAGATGTGTTAGTGGTGTTGCTACGCATGCTTGCTACTATCAATATCATGCCTAAACTGTAGGCAATATTGTTACTTGCTTGTTATATAAATAGTAGAAAGAGTTCATTTGCTTAAAATGCCTCATTATTTCTCTTCTATGCGATATTTCTTACATGCAAAATATTCTACAGTTTATATACTTCTCTATCTGTAATAATTTGTCATTATAGTGAGTGAAAGCCTTGAGTTTGGAGAGAGTTTTATTATCTTTTGAGAAGTAACATTTGCCAACTTGAGAGATAAAATTGAGAGACGTGTTGGGGAATCAATATCAAGTTAGTTGTTGTTCATGAGGTGATGTGACCACATCCAAACGAATTAGAAAGCTTAAACACAGGCATGCACATATTTTACTTTTGTTTAATCTGATTTTGAAAAACTATGTCTTGATTGAACTAGCTAGTCTTGTTGATGCTTGGACGTAGAGAAAAGTATTGTTGCTTTGAAAGAAAAGTGAAAACTATTTACTCTGTTGTGCATTGTTTGTAAGTACTCCATGATAGGAGAGACTGTTTGTCAAGGGTATTATTATTATACTAGACATGAGTAGATATGGGTAAAATAGTATGTTTATCATAGGTATTGTTGTTATACTAGATATGATCAAACATAGACATGCTTAGGGAACTCTCATAACTAGATATAAATTATGCTAGTTGGCTAGTAGGTTACTCCTGGCAATGTTGTCCAGTGAAGGGAGGGAACTTGTACTTTGCTTATTGGGATGTGTTACCTTAGGTTGTGTTAAAAAGATAGGTTATCCTAGGGCGTAGCTTTCCCGTGGAGAGGGATTGCCTAAGCATAGATATAATGGCCTTAAGTCAAAACGAGCTGCTATAGTGTAAGTGAATGGTAGACCATCACTCAAAGTACTGAGTGAGAACACTTTGGCCAAAGTGATGTGAATGTCCGAGACTCCACTATAGATAGTGAGATTATCGAGACTCCACTATCAGTTCACCATGTCTATTTAAATGCATGAGGGCTACTTAATGTAGGTTATAAATCCTAGTCATGTAGGACACAACACTAACTTAGAATGGTATGTTGTACGGGGTTACCCAACTAATTTCTTCGTCGAAGGGAAGGGCCATCTATCATTGGTAGATGTGCAGGGGACCACAGATGAGTCTGTGGTTGACAAAAAAGTGTTTGAGCGATGCTTCTCTTCCTCAATAAGCGACATAAGACCAAGGTTTTGAAAGACAGATTCTTGGACCATCTATATCTTATGCTATGAAGCTCAAAGGAGCTATGTTTGTAGTTTGTACTTTCTTGGAATAATGTACTTTGTTAAGTGTTGTAATGGAATGGAAATCCTTTGTACACTGTTATAGCATCTTTGTCCATATATATATTTTCAATAAAGAAAGGAATTTTTTTTATTGCAATGGCTTGTACATAGTTTGATTTTACTTGCACAGTAAAACTTAGGACAATTTACTTCAGAGAACTTTCGGCTTGTTACAATTATCTCATGAGTAAATGGAGGCCAAGAAAAAGACCCACCATTCCTAGATAAATATAATTTTTGTAATTAATTTGTAGCATGTTGGAGCCCCCACCAATTAATACTTAGTTCTCTCTATTCAAATAATAGAATGGAAAAAATCTAATTTACTGCATGAAAAATATGATAAGAGGAGAAGATATACAACAATGAAACACAATAAATTGCATAAAAATAATAAATTGGTAGATATCAAAGAGCCCAACACAAATTTTGAAAGCCAACAATAAAATATACTAAACTAATGGCAAAGGGACAATAAGAGAGAACTAAAGAAATAGAGTAAAAAATCAAAACTAATAAGCTAAACAACCCTCAAAAATCACAATATATGTTGGCAACACAAGGGCAAATAACTGAGAGGGGCTAGGAGGGGAGAGGGTGAATCAGTTGTCATCGAATTTCAAACTTATTAAACTTATTAATCCTTATTCTCATATATGATCAATATCAATGAAAGCATGAATCAACAACATATCGGAAACACACATAACACCAAAATTTTTATGTGGAAACCCTATTAGGGGAAAAACCACAGTGGAGGTCAATCTACAAGATTATACCCTATTAAAAGTATAAGAAGAATAAATGGGGAATGCACATGCATTCAGACACATTGCTTAGAGCTCACTGCTCAATTACAAAGGAAGACACACTATCCTACAGAAAGATTCAGATTACAACCATCCGGATTTTGAACTGAGAAAATAACATCTGCTAATGCCTGATTATAGTTCCGGTTAAACACATGAACACTTCTTCACTCTTCACTTTTCTTCACACTCTGCTCTGCCTTTGAATGATTTGAACAATATTCGCACAGACACAGAAGCACACCCTTGCACACTTCAATTCGAAAAAAAAATTGCTCTTATATATCTGCAACATGAAATTACATTCGCTACAAGTCGGCCACAAAGACATAAAATGAATACAAACTGTCAACCCAAAACAATAGATAATTTTCAATGTGAATCAACCAAGGTCGGCTACAACATAGTGAAGACCCAAATCAACAATTTCAACACAAAAACACTTCAATTAATTTCTCCTCGAAGATCCACAACACGCTTCAACACCCTATCAGCCAAGAACAAGAAAAATATGAACACGCAAGAGAAGATTGCCATCCATGAGCACAACAATCAATGGGAATGCGCAACAAAGATAGAGCATGATTTAGAAACATCCACAAACATTATGAAACATCAAAGAAGAATCCGCAACAACTGAGCTAACTGGAATCACATAATCTTCAATCAAAAATGCCAATTGAAGAAACAAAAAAACTGTCAGAATGTAAATCTTCATAACTCGATCCAATCTTCACACGAATCTTTGAAACTCAACGTAGATAAACTAGATATACTCAGCAACAAATTCTTTAGTCCACAACCTCTGATCAACAATGTACGGAACCTACCGACAGACAGAACATCACTTCACCACTGACAACTTGCAACTCATTTATTACAATTTTTTCAATATCCTCGACATATACAACTTCAAATGCACTAATGCTAATAGTGTTGACATCAATGATAATCACATATCAGCAACACAACCACAACATCCAACAATATAATCTTCATTCCCTAATTTAAACATAACACTTTCAAATAAATGATACAAAAAAAAACTACCTATTAAATTTCATTCCCTTCAACTATTTATATTAAATATTTAAATTATATTTGTTAATCAATCTATTTCTTAGAAAGTTTTTTAAATCACTATATACATTATTTTAATGTGTAAAAGTCGCTACCCAAAATTTATAGAGATCATTAGTTCAATAACATATAACTATGAGATGGTGAAAAGCGTCCACTTATGATTTGGTTGTAAAAGTTTAAATCCTCAAGTTCATCTAAAAATGCATGCTCATTGATGCTTCTATTTGTCATGACTAAGCTTGTGTTGCAATTGTTTGTCAAGATCCAATGCTTGTTGTTGTTGTATTATCCTAATCATTTGAGGGGCTAGCATTAAAATTATTTGATTTAATAGTTGACATAATAGTCTCTCAAATGAACAATGCTTTATTCAGTAAGTTCTCTTTTAGACCAAATATAGAGATGGTTCACAAGTGCATTTTCAGGTTATAGAAAATAAAAGGTAATGCCCAAGTTTGTGCCCTTGAAGGGGGATGCTTTGATTTAGACTCTCTTTAGGAAGATCTAAAAATTCTTGTTGAAGGGCCCTTGTTTTATGGGTGTAATAACCATTCTTTGTGCAAGTGGAGATCAAGGTTTGACCCCTCAATGAACTTATGCATTATATCTGAACTTATGCATTGTATCCCTACTTGGATGAACATTCTAGGCATCCCCCATGAGTTTTGAGACAAAGAGTTGATATGAGGGAGATAATTTATTTGGTCAGTTCTTGACTTTGGATGGTGTGATTAACAAGTCTGTTAGTTCTCCAAGCCTTGAAGATGAACCCTTTCCTGTCGAATGGTGTTTCTTGAAGATCTCAGAGACAATGAAGGATTTGAAAATAAGGTGATAGATGGTTCTCTTAAATCCTAAGAATATGAATAATTGGTAGTCAAGGACCATTTAGTTGATCTTGTATTAGGAGATGGGGAACTACAACATTCCTAGAAGGGTAGTGTGTTTGTTATTTTTGAAATGGTTAGAGAGGAAATTGTTGTTTCTAATTTTGTTGGTAACACCATCAAAAGAAAATTAGTAAGAAGAAATTAAAAGACTTGGTTTCAAGTGATTTTGTCTCTAAAATTGAAGTTGGTACTTAGGTTATAGCTTTTGTAGAAGAGATGGTTGTTGTTGGATCTATTATGGTTGTTACTAGGCTTATTATCCATGAAGCAAAGGACCTTCCCTCTGAAGACCTAAAGGGATATGAGGTACAAAATGCTGAGATGGGAGAGAATAATATTTTGATAAGTAGGGCTATTAGTGATAAATTTGTTATTGCTTAGGAGCTACACTCAAAGGCTTTCACCTTTGAACATGTATATGCTAAATAACTATTTGATTCATCCCTTACAAATTCTAATAACTATTCTTCTCATACTATAAGTTAAAAAGCCTCAATTCAAAAGGGAGGTTAGATGAACAATAGATGTAGGGATGGATAAGGAAGGTAGACCCGATTTCAGGAAAACTAGATCTAGGAAGCTAGAAAAAGAATTTTCTAATGGAAGGAAAAAGAAACTGTACTTGTTTTCCTCCAAGAAGGATCATAAAATATTTGAGGACTAAATAGTCCCCACAAGCAATTGTTTTTGAAAAATTATATAATAGAAAATAAAGATGATATAGTGCTCATCTAGGAGGTTAAAATGTTTGAGGCTTTTTTTAGGGAAGTTGATGTTTATATTTGGCATGAGGTTGAATTTTACATTAGCCCAATTGTGGGTGCTTAGATAGAGGCATAGATAGAATGTGGAATCCAAATCTTTTTCATGGGTGGATGATACATTGTTGTAGACACAATTTGGAGATTGAATTTTCCTTAGCTTCTTTAATAGCATTTATTGGATCCTTTCAAATATTCACACTCCCAATACGAGGCCAACTCATAAGTTGTTGTGAATTGAGTTATACTCAACAAAATAGAATAAGAAGTTTTGGATGCTTGTTAGTGACTTTAATTCTCCCCTCTTTCCTTCTAGAAAGCTTGGGGAATACATGACTACATTGAGAGCATGACTGGATTTACTAAATTTATTTCTAATGGTAGGCTAATAGATTTTGATCTTAAAGTATCCCTATTTACTTAGACTAATAGAAGAATAGGGCTAATTCTCATTCAAGTTAGACTGGATAAGGTTCTCTATCCCAGGATCTTTTGATAGTGTTGCTAATATTTGTTTCTTCTCTATCTAGAATAAGATTTGATCACAATCCACTCCTTAAGTGGGGATACTTTGGATCATAAGGTGATTAGTCATTCATGTATGAAATAATAAGGTCTTCACACCCTGACTTTAGAAACTACATTAAAGAACAAAGGGATATTATACTAGTGAGTCAATGATATTCTAGTTAACTCAAAAACTAAAAAATGTGAAGAACAAGATAAAATGATGGAATAATAATTGTATTAAAAATATTTTAAAGAAAAAGCACTTAATTTTTAGAAACTTGCACTCTATTCAAGAATTCATGGCTAGAGGTGAAATTGATGAAAACGTGTGCAATAAAAAAGGATTATAGAAGGAAATATCATAAATTTATGCACAAAGAGATATTCTAGAAATAAAAGTCTCATGTGTAATGATTTTTAAGGGATAGAAACATAATTATTTCATGAATATCCTCTTAGAGTGTGATGTTTCAACCTAAATGTTATAGTGGTGTGGATTCCCACTGGGCATGTACTCAAGGTTGGGACCCATCCATAATCGGGAAAACATGTGTCTACAAGGGGGCCTCACCTATGTGGTGCTTTGGTGGGATAAGAACCTCACTCTTAATGATGTTGAGTGTCATTCATTAATAGTCCAATTTTTTGGTGTGGTAGTTGTGTATCTTGGTATTAGAGCTAGGTCTCGAGGTGGAGCCTGCAAAGTGTGTTGGGTTGTGATGTTCTAGCCTAAATGTTGTGGAAGTTGGGATTTTTGTGGGGCATGTACCTAGGTTTGGGACCTACCCATGATTGAGCAATGACATCTCCATAAGGGGGTGTGACTAATGTGGTGCTTTGGTGGGACAAAAAGCTCACCCTTTAGATTAATGAGGGTCATTCATTAATAATCTGAGCTTTTGGTGCAATGGTTGTTTAACTAGTGTAGTATCCCTAATTAGGGATATTGTATATTTCTATTGGTTTAAATCCAAGGAACACCAATGATTGAATTATAATTCAAATAAGATTTATTGCAATAGGTAATGTATTTAATAGAATATGCACAAAGAAATTATATACTCTTACAAAATGAATATTCAACACAACAAATTGGAACAAATTTTTAATCCTATTATTACAACAAAGATTACACTTATAGTTAATTTAGTTTTATAGACTTTCGACAATAATAGCAATAATATTATTATAAAAAATTATGATGAATCTACAACCAATGGTGCTACAAGAGCCACCTTAGAAATACAAACTTTAGACTCTAAAAGAGATGCCTAAAAATAAGATAAAAGATGTTTTAGGAGTTGCTCGAACAACAATTTAGTGAGGTTCAATACAATCCCTAAGTGGAATTGCCCATGACTAGTTTACAAGTTTTCATCAACTAACAAGATATGGAAAATAGGGATTTTTGTCCTTCAATTTCTAGTGATAGATGAAAAATGTGTCTAATCTATTGAATTAAAATTAATGGGTAAACAAGCATATCACTCTTGATCCCAGACTTTGATTAAATAGTTAACTTTCAAATTATTTTCTTTTCAATATGAAATAAACTCACATAAACCTTTTTGTTGATATCACTTTAGATTGTATTTATTATATAACACTTTCAACCCCCTAACTTGGGCATTTACAACACACTCAAATATTATCAAGTTATTTTCTCATTTTATTTCCCCAATCCCCATGAGAAAAGAGAAATGCATTTTTGAGCCATTATAAAATTTTATTAAAAAGGGAACATTACAGTCCGTCCTCCCTAAAATCACTTTCCCTCAAGAAAAGCAAATTCTAGACCCCAATTCATCCTTGAGAACTTACAAATCCATGTTTTCAAATCCTTGTTTAGCTAAATAACTTCTATGATTCAAGTTAGTTCTTGAAGCCTGTTTCATCTCTTTGTGAGATGCATCTATTTTCTCATTCTCAAATGGTTTTTCTATCCGACCCATAGTCCTATGTAAAGCCTCAACATATATACTCAAGTTTGTTGCTTCCTCCTTCCTTGCAACTCTTAATCTTTCCTTGGGTTGCATTACATGCCAAAGCTCACATATCCATTCATGTTCACATAATTTTTTTAATCATTGCAACATTTTCTTCCATTACCCTTTGACGACTCTAATTGGTTATAGAAACACTCTCGCTACTATTCTTACTATTGATAAGAAATCCAAAGAATCCAATGTATTCTTCAAGAAGTGTCAAAGTTGTGTGATCTTCACTTCACTCAATAACATTTACACCTCTTATAATTTTCTAATAAGTACTTGAAAAAAATCAACTTGATCTATTGAAAGGATTTTAATTATGACTTGAGATAGAAAATCATACCTTTCTTCACACCTTTTTTGATATGTGTCTATGTTTGGAAAGTTGATATTCTCTTGAGTGTGCATATTTTTGTAAACATTAACTTCCAAATCTACAACAAAAGGAGTTACAAGATTCTTCTATAGTGTCCCCATTTTTTCTATTTCTTCCCTCTGCATCTAGGGGTGACAATCATGTTTGGAACCTAATTCCAAAAGTATGATTTGTTGAGCTCCTTTGTCTAATTGTGATCCCAGAAACAAGTGGCTAAACACCATGCCACAATTATTCAAGAAATCTAGAATATCAAATTGATATTTACCTCAGTGCTTATCACCTTCTAGTATGAAGCCTCTGATTGTCTCATCATCTTACTTATAATGCTTTTGTATAATTGTGTTTGCTACTATTAAATTATAGATTATTTCAAATGACATCACTTTGTTACCCATTGTAGCATGTAGCTTTATGAACTACATGCACTAAACTTACAACCTTGTCAGTATTCATAATATGTATTTCATATTCTTCCTTGGTTAGTTTTAATTTTCAGATACGTAAAATGATGACTTCATCCCCCATATTGAATTTATCAAAAACTTTTCCTTGTGTTTGAAAATATCTCTAGATTCCCATATTAGAATGTATAGGAGCTTTGGATAAAAGGATCTATGTAATTCTTTACACTTTCCATATTAATATGTTTCTCATTTGAGCATTTATGTTTATAGGCATGTAACAACATTATACCAATCAACATTTAGGGAGTTGATCATGACCTTTGATGCTACTTGATGAAACATTAGAACATAGAAAGTTACCATTATCTTCTTTCTTATTAATAAATTCTTTTATTAATAGAATATTATTCCACCCATTATGTGAAGGATATGATGCCAATATTAGCAACAGTAACAATTTTATCAACACCCATATAAGAATAGAATTTTTTTGCTTCCCTATCTATCATACCATTGGTTGTGAGTAGAAGACAAATATTTGCCAACTTACCACCCATCACCATCCCATATTCTTGTGCCAATACAATCATATTTTGAATGACTGCACTCTCTACCTAAACATAATATCTATAACCAACTAAAATGATGAGTATACTTACCTAAATTTTGAATTACCTCATCATTCTATCAAAGAAGAGGTGAAATTCCATTGTTCCTTGTATTTTCCCGTTAAGCTACAACCATTTAATTTTGTTATCATTCACAATGATTTTATTATGCTCTTCTATAATCAAGTTGGATCTTCCTTTTGGCCAAGTGTACAGGTTGCTCCCATACCATATCACAAAACCAACCTTGATGAAGGTGATTTACCATTTCTACATTTTCTCAAAACAAATTATTACTCAAGTCCCAATCCGTATGCATATATGCTTTTGGATTTTAACCAAATAAACTTTTTTACATTCATCGTTAGTTATACCTTTTATGCTTTCCATCTACTTAGAATGTCTTCCATGATGGTTGGTAAGAATGGGATGACTACCATAAATTTTAACTCCTATTTGAAATGAAATCATAGGGGTAGCCAAAGATCTTACCTTCTTTAGTTGAGAATTTACTTCAATACAATCATCCTTGTGATTAAGAATTTGAGCGTAGAGGCAAAAAAAATTCCTTCAATTCAAGGTTTATCGATATGATGGTTTTAAAATTCTATTTTATGGGGTACAACCTCAATTTTTTAAAAAAATTATAAATATTTTACATTCAATTTGTAATGCTTTTTTTCTCCACGACTTCATTAATGTACATGTATTTTATTTGTTAGCAATTATTAGCATACCTTTCTTTATCAAGAACCCTTCACCTTCAACTTGTATAGTAGGTTCTTTATGCTTTTGTTTCCTTCTAAATTTTTTTGTAGGTCTAGTTTTTTCCTTACTTGTCTTTTGGATTATACTCTACATATTCTTGATTGGCCTTGTCTTATAATTTTATCTCTAGTGTATTTGTCACTAGTTCTATGATCTTATCTATATTGTCATTTGATATTTTCAAATATTTATCTGACATTACATCCACAATATGAACTTGTCCTTTATCTCAACCTGTGTGACTCTATTTCGAAAGGTTATTTGAATGAGAAGTGAAGTTTCTGTCTTCAAAGGTTATTTTCACTTGATTTTCCTTTCTTATGATATGGGAATTCTTCTCTTATTGGATCGAAGGATGAGTCTTAGGATGAATTTTGCACCACAATATTAACAATGCTTGTAATGTAGTCCTTTTGGTGATCCTTTATTTACACTTTTCATTTTCCTTGAAGAAATTTATCTTGGGTTCTTGCTCCTTGATAATTTCTTGTGAATCTACTTCTAACTTCTCTTGGGTTCCTTCATGAATGATTCTTTCAAATCTTGTTCCTTGAGCTCCTTTGTAACAATATTTTGAGTTTTTCATCTTTGCTCTTCTCTCTCAACTATTTTATATTCCACTATATTTGAACATAAATAGATCTTGCATGTTATTTTGATTTTCTATTGGTTTGTCAAAATTTCTTCATTAGTTCAACTAGATGATCTATAGCTTTTCCCTCTAAACTCTTGCTTTCAGTTGGAAAAAGTGGAGTTCTAATCTTTTTCTCCATAGGTTGATAAGATCATGGCTCTGATACCTTTGTAATATCCTCAATTAAGGATATTGTATACTTCTATTTATTTAACTCCACACAATATCAATTAATTCAAATCAAATTTACCATAGTAGATAACATATTTAATAAAATATATAGAAATAAATTATAAACTCTTGTAAAATGAACATGCAACACAACTTGAAATAACTGGATGTACCTCTTCTTACATCAAAAATTGTACTTACAACTAGTTTAATTTACTAAACTTTTGAGAAGAACAACAATATTATTATTAGAAAATATGATGAATATACAACTAATGGTGCTATAGGAGCCACCTTGGAATTACAAACCCTAGGCACTAAGAGAGACGCCTAAAATTCAGACAAAGATGCATTGTAAGAGTCACTTGAATAATAATTTAGTCAATTTTAATTACAATCCTTGTGTGGAATTTCGTATGACTAGTTTATGGGTTTTCAGCCACTAATTAACTATAAAAACTAGGGGGTTCCCATCCTTGAATCTCCAGTGATAGAAAAATAGGGTGTCCAATCTATTCAAGTAAAACTAATGGATAAACAAGCATACCAATTTTGATCCTAGGATTTGATTAAATAGGTAACTTTCAAATTCTTTCCTTTTCCCTCCAAATTAAACCCACACACAAATCTTTTTGCTAGCACCACTTTAAATTATAAACTTTCCGACATAACAGTCGTGACCCCATAACCAAGGTGCTTACAACACACTTAAATATTAGTCATTTTCCTATTTTATTTCCCTAAGCCCAACAAGAAATGAGAAATGTGATTTTAGGCCATCATGAAAGTTTAATGAAAAATGGGACATTATGTAGATATAGTTCAGGGTCATCCCACAATAATGGGTCCCAAACTCGAGACATCCTGATTTTTTCCTGAAATCGCAAATTTTTTAGAACAATTAATGATTTAAGCCTTGAGGGATTCCATATGAAGGGTTTTAATTGAAGAGGGTTAGATAATACCCCTTTCAATCAAACCCCCTTGGATAGAACCCCTCTAGTCTTAAATCATACCCATAATGGAGTCTCCTTTGCACCTATCAAAATGCTAGTAAAGAAACACTTTTTCTTTACCTTTTGAGGGATTAAATAAAGTCATTTAGCAATTATGTTTTGTAAGTAGTCCTTATTATAAGCTTTCCAAAAAGTATAGTTTTAAGTATTTTTAATTTTATTATTATATTTATATTATATTTCTTGTGAATGTTATTTTTTCACTAAACATCATGGTATTTGTTTCACACAAGCAAAAAAATAGAAAATAGAGAAAAATAATTCTAAAAAATACGTGTGCACTAGGTATTGATGTTCTTGTTTTAGCAAAAAAAAAAATCAATACATACAAAACAAGTTATGTGTGACGACATACACCTATGTCTAGATTATAATACTTTGACTTTAAAAAATAATTAAAAAAAACTATCCAACAAAAAATTATGAAAAAATATCCGTGCACTAGATATTGATGTTAAAAGCCTATATTTTAAAATTATAATTTTATCCTTTCAATAAAAAAGTTATGCATGATGACATAAACACCACTTTCTAAAAGTGTTGTTAACTATAAAAAATGAGTTATTAAAAGTTACGTTAAAAAATCAAAAATTTTATTTTATTTTATTTTTTAAAATATATATTTAGAATCTACACATAAATCCTTACAAATCACTAGTTCACATCATCTCCAAAATATTAATGGTTTAGTTGCTAGGTTTTGTAAAGTAAATTTTTATAAAAAATATTGATATTAATGTCCAACTTGGCCGAAAAGTGGGACATAGTATTGTGGCTTGAGCCATAAAAAATAACAAAATTTCCAAAATCATAGAGGAATATGGGACTAAAGTGAATTCAAAGTGTTGGGACTTTTTCCTAGTACCCTCAACTCTAAGGGATGACATATCACCTAGAATTGGGGATCAAGTTGATATAGGTCAAATGATAGCCCTATGATAGAACCAAGGAAAAAAAAAACCAATGAGACAAGATTGAATCTTATCTTTTACACTCTGAACTCCACAAGACTTAGGAGGGTAATCTTAATGAGGGTCTTAATGAGTGATAATGATTTTTGAAATACAATATTACAAAGACAAAATTAGGTTTAACTAGCACAATCTATATGTCTAATTGACTATTACTAATATTATACTAGGCTCATACAAATTTGTAATTGTAAACCCTAAACATATGAATAATTGACACATTCATAGATGTATAATCAAAGGATTTTATTGAACACAATGTAGTGTTGAGAGAGGGGCGAGGTGAACCAACATAACTTAAAACTTAATAATTTTTATTTGCGGATTAACACCACATCACATAGACTGAAAAGAGTAGAAGAGAACATATGCATCACACAAAGACATCAAGATTTTTACGTGGAAAAGCCAATGAGGGAAAAAACACAGTGTGGATTAACTCATAATATATGTAGCTCACTGCTAATAATAAATACAATGTTGTTGAGGTTCACTTTTTATGGACTTGCAAACTAAGATGTACAACCTTAGAGAAAGATACAAAAGGACTTGATGAGACTTACTGTCTTAGAGCAGGATACATGAAAATTAGAATGAGAAAATTGATTATGAATCGCTGTGAAGAAGCATCTAACACATGTTGATGTTGTTGTCACTTTTTCACACAATTAATCATTCACATTGACTTCAAACACTTCATTCATTTTTTTGCTTAATTCATATAGTCTTCGCACATCATCACCATCACAAATGATTTTTTCTTCTTTACATATCCTCTGCAACAACTCATCACCACAAATAGGTTGGTACCAAGATGTCCTTTAGATGAAATAAATGGTAATGCATGAGTCGACTAAAAAATGTATACAATATGAGAGAAAACATGTCACAAACCAACTCATAGTATATCAGGACCCAATTACATCACAAAACTTTCTCCAAAACAAGATTAATTAGTAAGGATCAAGCACTGAACAAGTATGTCAATCCAAATAGTGATAATACCATTAAAATTACCATCTACACAACTTTACACCACCGTGGAGAGATCAAAATCACCATGCGGATAAGGATGCAAGCATTGTAGTCCATGCACAATAACCTTCTAAATAAATTAATCGTCATATGTTGTCGCAAGAGGAGAAACCCACTGAATATACAAGAACATGGCATCCAGAACAAACAGTACCAAATTGTTATTTGAAAACTGATCTTATGAACCACCAAAACACTTGAGACTTACAAGGAAGAAATAATATACCTCTGTGAGCATATCCCCAAGTCCGCATAGACACATCTATCTTACCAGAGGAATGTGAAGCATCCTATTGGTCCTTCATCAACTCTTTATATTGCCAAAGTACAAATTGAAATACTGTCAACTACAACACTTATTGTAGAAGGTTTAAAGATCTGAAAACTTGGAAATAGCACATTCACAACTCAATCATCTTGTCTTCTGTACTATAAGACAAAATCTTAATTTGTGAAAGAATGCAAACCAAAATATCTTGAATCTGTCTTAGAGAGTGCATTGTGAATGCCTTAACAAATACTTCTGCCACCAATCTACATGTGTGGTACAAAAAAATAGAATCACATCAAAGTAAACATATTGTATTTACATCAGGACATGTATACCTACCTATACAACATACTTAGACAACGGACAAATCATCATTCCATCCTTATACTGCACTACAAACTTGTACCAATAGATATAACATCGTAATAACTATCTTTGGAGTATGTACATTCTTTAGCATCTAATCTGACATCAATGACACCCCATATTGGGTTGACAACAATGACAACACATATTGCCAATAGATTTCATATTTAGCAAGTGTAGGCATGACTTTTTATACCTTTAATAGCATTGTAAACAAGTAAATTATATGAATTGACTTATATTTTCATACAAAATAGGCAAAGGAGTGATAAATAGACAAGAATGTAGGCCTCTTCTTTGCATCCTTAAGCTCCATGAAGATGAGAATACTCAAATAACTTACACCTTTTTGTAGATATTTTTTTATTATAAAATTGAGGTGTTGAAATAGATATGACCATTAGAGACCTATGTTTTATCTTGTAGGAGCATAGTTAGCCTAGAACCAATAACAATCACAAAGGAACTTGAACTTTAGATGAGCCTAATGTACATGACTCTGTCTTGCAGAGCTTATACTCTCAAACATCTTCATGTATTGAATAATGCAACCCATTATTAATTATCCTTTTAAAATTTGTAAACCCTACATGCCATGTTAGAAAGGCTTTCTTTTACAAATAACTTTAAATAGAAATTTTTACTATATTCCTCTAATATGAACTAACTAATCCTTGGTACAAGTGCATCAAATGTGCAACTATTTTTTTTTCAAATCCCCTGGAGCATACAAGAAGAATTGGAGATAGACTCCATGTCAAAACAAGAGTAAGTCTTATATTGATTTAGTAAACAAATATTACAATGCCAACTATAGAAACCAAACTAAGTATTAGACAATGTCCATATTAAGTAGAGTTTTACATCAATTTAGCATTACAAATCCCAAAATATTATAAACATTAACTTAAGATTGGCCTAAGAACTTATAGCATCCCCTAATCCCAAAACTCAACCCTTACAATAAGACCTAAAAATTACAATATAAGAGAAGAGGAAGAAACCGTATTAATTTTAGAATGGACAAATGGCATGAGCTAAGCCTATGCTTTGCAATTGAAATAGGCACAAAGGAATATTGTAGAGCACCTTTGAACCTCTTCTAAGCAAGTAAAATTAGTTTCCCTATTTTTTAACCTGCATTCATTTGTAGAATTTTATGCTTGAGTAAAAATATAATTTCTAGCTTACTTTTCACCTCATAGGTGAATAAATTGACCCATTAGCATTTACCTTTTATTGTCGATTTAAAACTCAATCAATACCATGCACTCTTGCCTCTTACAATTCCCACTTCACCTACAACTAATTACATTTTTTATCAAACAATTTTTAGGCATGCATTCTTTTTCATGTTTTATTTTCATTTAGACTTGTCCTACCCCTACCCATGAAAATTTGTAGATACATGTGTATCTAGAAGTTGAAGGTTTCAATCATACCTTCCAAATTTGCTTTGTTCACTAGCAAGATCATCTTGTTCCCATAAAGTTCTATTTAAATTTTCACCACAAGCAATACCACATTAGAGGCGTTTTGTCAAACATCTTAGCAAACATTCATGTTTGTGTTGGATGTCACACATCTACATCCCTTTGATATAACTTCACAAGATCTATTATTTTGTTAGTAACTGTAGTCCTATTTGGTTGCAAAGCATTCCATTCTTTGGAATGGAATAACAAAAACAATAATTCTTACTTAGCTCTCAATTTAATGCCAATTTGACTTTTTCATGTGTCTAATTAATTTTCCGTATTATGAATTAATACATGTAGGATGACTAGAGATAAATTGGTAAGAAATATCTATATTTTATAGAAATGACTTGAGTGTGTTGAATCAATTTTGAGATATTGGATTTGACCCTTATGTGTAGAGTTGAACTTTGCCAAATTTTAGGTTTGTAACTTATTTTCCTTGACTATAGTACATGCATTGCATAAAAATGGTTATGTGAATTGAAGGAATCTCTAGTCAAGGATTATTCTCCTTAGTGAAACTCTAAGTATATATGATTAATTTAATGGTCTTCAGTAGAGATTGAAGATAATAGAAAATATATCTTAAGAATACAATATAAATATCTTTGCTCTTATGATAGTGCAATGTTGTTACAAAGCTCTTTTATTAGATGTCCAAAATAAATTGGGTTTGTCTTT
The DNA here is from genome assembly GCA_007258455.2 of Sequoia sempervirens. NCBI lineage: Eukaryota > Viridiplantae > Streptophyta > Pinopsida > Cupressales > Cupressaceae > Sequoia > Sequoia sempervirens. The sequence continues at coordinate 186,711,398 of VDFB02000002.1, forward strand.
TTACACAACAACCTACCATGTAAGAGGCAACAACAACCTATCATGGCCTTGTTTTGGCAAAAAATTTCGGGGTCTCCAAACTTTGGCTTGAAGGGGATTCTCTTAATATTATTAAGTGTCTTATGCTGAATAGCCCGCCATCTTGGTCGATTGCCCATCTTATTAATGATTCGCTTTCCATCATCAATTCATTTGATGAGATTAGAATTTTGCATGTGTTTAGGGAAACTAACTTGTTGGCTGATGGGTTAGCTAACTTGGGAGTGGTGGCTCCAATTAATTGGGATGATTATGAATTCTTGCCACTTAACCTTAAGATCATTTCCAATAATGACCAGTTGTCATGCCATTAAGGTGGTAAATTTGGGGGAAAGGCTCTTTTATCTTGTTTTGAGTTGGTTTTTGCAAGTAGAGTCTTGGACCTGCTCTTCTCATAATTTCCTTATAGATTTTCGTGATACTATGGTTTGGCTACATAGGTTAGGGAGTACTTGGTATGGCAGCCTCAGAACCCTTTGTGGGTCTTTTTTGCATTGTTTTGTGGTTAGTCTGCCTAATATTATCTTTGTATAAATTTAAGGTGCTGGTGGAGTCTAGTTCGCTGCATGCTTCCATGGGAGGAGCTCGTTGCAGAGTGGAGCCGAGCTCTTTTGAGGAGTTTTGGAGTAATGGAATTGTGTGGGAGCAACTAGAAAAGGGTGGGGTAAGCCCATATTTGCTAAATCTCCAAGGTTTGAACCCTGAAGTGACAAAGGTTTTTGTTAAAGGGTGGAGCAGTAGGATTTTGCGATACAATGGTGTGGATTTTAATATTAATGAGGATTTCGTAGTTGAGGTGATTGGTCTTCCTTCCTCTGGAAGTAAATTCTACAAAGAAAGAGGTGCAGCTAAGAAAGCCCTTGCAAATTTCTTTAAATATGATGAGAAGAAGAAGCTCAAATTCGTTGATAGTGGTGGGTATGCCTGCAAATCTCTCAAGCCTCTTTGGAGGGATTTAGCTCTGGCCATTATGCATTACTTCACCTTGGATGGTAGGTTTTCTATAATTTATAGCTATCATTTCATGCTTCTGAATCATTTATTCCACAATGTTCTGGTTTCGTTTCCTTTTTATCTTTTGCTGTCGATGGAGAATATTATTGAGGATCATCAAAAGAACCCCAAGAAGGCTATTCTCCATGAAGGCCTTATGAATCTCATGTTTGAACACATAAAGATGAAGTTGGTCCCTGTTTCTCCTAAGACTCCGACCCATAAAAAGGGTGCAAAAAATTCTGGCTATGAGAATGGTGATTCAGTTGCGGAATGGGAAGAGAATTTTGAGGATGAGGATTATGATTTTGAGATGTCGGAGGAGGATAGTGAGTTTGAGGAGGGTTACAAGGCTTTTGAATCCTAGTCCAAGGGATATGAAATGGATAATGATTTGAAGGAAGTTGTGGTGCCATCTGGGAAGAAGAGTGCAAAGGGGAAGAAAATGTGCCCCAGGAAAGATAATACTTCTATCAAGTAGAAGGTGGAGGTGTCTAAAGTTATGGAGGAGTCCCCTATTTCTGTCGATAATCATTCCCTGGGACCTAGTAAGGTGGGTGTTTTGGAGAGCTCCCCTGCTGTGGAGGATAGTCATAGCGTTGGTAAAGGCCTCCTAGGGTCCATGTTTCCTATGGAGGTTAATGTTAAGGGGATTGAGGGTTTGGTGTGTTCAAAGGGGGTTAACCCTAACCAGGTTACTCTAGACTCTCCTATTGGCATTGAGTAGGTTAAAGGGAGTGCTGTGAAGGCGGAGTGGCTAGAAATCTTGGTGGACTTGGCAAATTTTCCGGAGAAGCATCGGGTCAAAGTTGAGGTGATTGAAGTGGAGGATTCCCCTATTGAAGAAGAAATGGAGGATAAAGAGGAGGCTTGGGTGGACCCCGTTTAGAATATTGATTCTCAAGCTGCGCCTCCTGTTAATTGGGACGAGGTTAACATGGGCATGTTCTGTAGGATGGCTGAGGATGGAACTCACAACTTGCTTTCACTGGTTAAATGGCTTTTCTCAGAAGCTAAGGAGCTCAATGTCCAGTTGAAGAATTGGAAAGATGTTTATGTGGCGCTGGTGCATAGCAACCAGAAGGAATGGGTGATTAAAGGTAAGGTCAAAACCATGAATGTTATGCTTGATAAACTTGTTGTGGACACTGACCGTCTTGGTAATACTGATGAGGAGAGGATTACTTCCCTGTAATTGGCGGTCCAAAAGACTTTTGAGGAGAGATTTGTTAACATTGAGGACATAATTAGTAAGACTTCTGATGATTTGAAGATTGTGGTTAACATTAGTAATAATTCCCTAAAATTGACTGCTAAGGGCCTCTTTGTTTTAAATGGGAAAGCCTTGAAATGGATTGGTAAATCCCTAGAGCTTTGTGATATTGAGAAGGCCATGGAGGATGTGAATTGCTCGAATTTGGTGGAAAAGAATGAGGATAATGCTTTAGCTGTGGAGAAGGATGTGGATGTTGGCCCATGTTTGAGATCGAGGAGCAAGACCAAGAAGCGGGCTGCTATTTCGTTTGAGGAGCTCAAGGATGTTATGGAGATGCATAAGGGGGTCATTGAGGAAAATTTGGCCTCGGTTAATGTTTTGGAAAAATTGTTGTAGCTTTGTTGTTTCTTTTGCTTGATTAGCCTTGTTGCTAATATTTTGCTTTTGGGTTGTTGAAGGGTCTCACGGTTAATTTTTGTTGTCAGCATTTTGGTTTTTTTGGGATGTAGGCTTTATTGGTTTAGTCTTTCTTACAACTTTTTGCCATTGTAAAGGGTTTCAGGGTCCCTTCAAAACCTACTTTTCCTTATCAAAAACAACCTACCATGTAATTCAAATGTTTTTACACTTTATTTGGCTTACAATATGGTTATTATAGGAAAACATATGTGCTAAATTTTAAATTTAAAAAGTTAAATATTTGGGTTCATTTTTTGTAAATATTAGAATTAACCTAAGTTTATTTCACAATATGCAAATTAGAACCAATATTATCAATGGATAAGCTAAGCATTGGGTCTAGATGCTAGGAATAAGTATAAATGAAAACAAGATGAGATCAAATTATTTCTTAATTACCACACAATATATACCATTTTATATGCTAGTTATTGCATTAAGGATGAACATGAAAGGGAAAATAATAAGGTATGCAATTTTCACCATTTTATTTTTCCTCCACTTTGATCTTGCATGTGAACCACTATGTAAATATACAATTCAAAGGAAAGCAACTAACCAATATAAAATTAAAGATACACAAAATCATAAAAATAATACAAATATGGATTTGGATCTTGATGTATTACATGCTCTCTTATAACGAGTGCTCCAATTAAAAAATTGCAAGTAGAAAAGAAAAGCTTTATGAGTATCATTTGCTTAATATTCTAAAAATAATTATAAAAGTAAACATAAATAAAACTATTAGGGTATTGTTGAACAACAAAACCAAAGTAAAAGGATATGACCATAAAGTAGTGAATATGCATTACCAATGGGAAATTGACATGATAGAGCTCTACATGTATAGAATTAGGATATTTCCATAGGGAAACTGATAAGGTATTGCTTGGATCAATAGCAATCATAATGACCAGGAGCTAATCACTAGAAATAATAGTCATTAAAGAGAGTGAGTGATAATGTATATACCCTTCCAATTAGTTACATAAATATAGTATAATTCATTTCAAGAAAATGAGAAAATATTTGAAAAATAATATGTTTGGTAGACTCGATGCTTGTACGAATATGAAGTTACCATCATGTGAAGAATATGTATGATGATAAAAAATAAACTACCCCAAAAATAACCCTTACTTGAGGCCATAAACCAATGATAACGACCTTGAATGTTAGATAAGAAGCCCTATTAGCATAAACAAGTGTCAACATTATAAGTAATGACAAGATGAAATCATCATGATCATGTTGGTGATAAGAAATAAATTGCAACCAATGTTGCCCTTACTCGGGGCCGTAAAACAATAACAAAAACATTGAATGCTAAATAGGAAGCCCTCTAAGCATAAACAAGTGTAAGATGCTGACATCATAAGTAATGAAAAGATATAAACATCATTGATTATGTTAGCATAAACACATGAGATCCATAATATATAATCTTAGTAGATATATAAAAACATAAGAATAAATATTGGATAAATATATCTTTGGTAAATGTGATTTTGAGAAATAAGTCACTCTCGTATGGACTTATAAGAAGGATCTCAAAATTTGTGTATCAATAGTAGTAATGACAATAAAAATTATCTATATAATTAGGGATTTAAATTTTAAGTGATTTTCTCAAAAAGAAGGAACATTGTAGAGTAATAATGGTGAAAATAAATAATATTAATTGGATCTTTCAAATGCTTTATATTAAAGGTCATAAGACTAAATGCTCATGTGTCACAATTTGAAATAATAGTGAAGAGCCCCAATTAGTTGTGTTTAAATTTTCCTCTTAATTATTATTTTACATTAAATGGATTTTTCGGTTTGACTTGGAGGACTAATCAACAATCTTGAAATCTTTCTAAATGATGCCTTTATTATATGTCATTTTCAATTTCCTTTGATATGTTGAAATTAATCTTAATCCAAAGCATGATTCTCATCAAATTGTCTCAAGTTCATATAATCTTTGTTCTTTGCATATATTATCATTAATAATGTCATACAAGAATACCTATAAGGAGGATGGGGTCCTGGCTTGATTGGCTGAAGCATCTTGTTGTAGGAAAGAGGTCACGAGGTCCAATCTCCCCCCATCCTCATGGTATCAGAAGGTGTATTGCACCAGTGTCATCGGTCACGTGAAAAAAGTTTACCAAGTGCACTGCAATTTATGGGGGGGGAGCTACCCGATTCCTGCAGGGGGGAGCTACTCTATTCCTTTGGTCTAAGAAAAAACCTATAAGAGGCAATCTCTAAGTTTTGAGACATAATTGCCTCAATACCATAAGCTAACAAGTAAGGAGTGTATCCACTAGAAGTATGAGTATTAGTGTGATAAACCCATACGACATGTACAAGTTCTGCATTTTAGTTAGCGTCTTGTTTCTCTATTATTATTTTTAGAATATATATGCAAATTTTTGTTTGCGGCCTCTACATAAATAACTATTACATTGTGGATGGTCACCTTGGAGAAGAGAATTGTTGTTGGATTTGAAACCTGTCTAACAAAATTTTACTTGTTTCTAAATGTGGTCATTATCAATAACAATAGTTAAAGGTAGTTGAAATTCTAGAAATAATATTTTCAATAAGGAAACAACATATGTTAAAAGTAGTTGTGGACTTAATGGGGAAAAATTTAACCCACCTTGTAAAGCAATATATAGTTGTAACAATGAAAGTGTGTCTAGTTGAATAAGGGAAATCTTACACACCATATCTAATCTCTGTATAGATAATGGTTGGGGAGAGATAAATGGATGAACTTCAAGAGAAGGAACTTGCTTTAGATTGCAATGTATATGGTATGTAGCTGCAAGAGAGGGGGACCACCGCATGCAAGACCCCAGGTCACAGAGGTTGAGACGCGAGAGGCTGCCCTAACTTACCTAAGCTAAGTGTATATTTAGGGTACGAGGATGAGAATAATGAGGATTTTTAGGGTCACACGATCACTTTGCAATCCCTAGTTTCAAGGTGGGGCTAGGCGAGTCGGTCTTTAGGTCCAACTCTGCGCCTCAGGGAGCTCTCTTCCCGAGGACGTCAGCGCGGACTTCAGACAACAGCGTGGTGTGCTGGAGTCTCAGAAACATGCTGTAGTCCGTACGACCAGATAACAACCGATACAAGGTTAAACACACTAAAACGACTTACCAACCTAGCTATTTAACTAAAAGGCCAGAATGATGTAACTAAATAGATTAAGTAATCTCTAATGTTATAAAGAAAATAAGCAAAAGTGATAAAGATGAGGAGAATCTCACCAATGAACTCGTTCGCCAGTTGATCCTCTAAGAGCTCACACACCTACACACAACAAGAGAGAAAATGTTGGGGGGTGGCTGTATAGGGGCCTGCCTCAGTTAGACCCCCGTTTAGGTGTTCCCACCTCCACGGACAACCAATGGAAAAGAGATAAAGAAGTGATAAAAACACAAGCACTACAAACAATACTAAGCTACTTAACCAAATGATAGAGGAGAGGAGAGGGAATCTTACAACCTCCACCAAGAGCACTCAAGGCTGCTTGGGGGAGAAATGAGAGGAACTCAAGCCTCTACTGCAATGGCGTGGTCCCAAACTCCCTCTACCGACGTGATGGAGTGTGATATTGCTACTATGGAATGCTTGGATGCTAGAATGTGAGTGCAAAGTGAGCTTGAAGTGATGTAGAGTTCTTCCAATATTCATCCAACCTCCTAATGCAAGTTCAAAGACTTGATTATGAAGGAATGAGGAAAGAAACAGCCATATTCAGGTCGGGTGGCCGAAGGAGGTGTTACAACTTCACTACCAATGGGAAGAGTAACGCCTCTGCTGGCTCAACCGCAGGAATCTGCTAGGGACGTAAGTGCACCGCGCAAATGTCTGCGCGTCGTGCGGGCATCCTCAACAGAAACGCCTCCACCGACACAAAATGAGCACCAAGTGGACTACCATCAGCGGGCTTAAGTGAATTTAAGCCTCCGACTTAAGTTTTCTAAAGTGTAATAAGGAAAAAAGGGGAATTGCACCTAGGGTGCAAATTCGCTCTTATACATTTTTCCTCCACTTTAGCGAGCACAAGTACTGATGAGTGCTCGGTAAAGTAGATCAAGAAGAGAGTAGGGTTAGAAAAGTATACCTGAACCATCGAGGATGCAAACCATGATATGGTGAACCCAAAGATGTAGGGAGAACAAAAGACTCCATAATTGCTCGAAACTATGAAGTTGGAACAACAAAGCGCCTTATAGGCCCACATACCTGCAAGGAGGCAACCCCCAAGATCTCTCACATGGAGGAAGCCCCAAGGAAGTGGAATTTGTAGAGTCAGGAAGCGGTGACATGTCTACTCGCAGATAGAACATGTCTAAAGCGTCGATGCGTCTACTCGCAGATAGAACACATCTAAAAGCAATGACACACATACTCGTAGATAGAACATGTCATAAGCAGCCGGTCACACAGACCGAGAGACTTTAAAAGGGGTCCCTCGGGAACCCTCCAAAAGGAGAGGGGTCCACTCAAGGGATGCACAGTTTGAAATAGCAAGGTCTAGTTAGGCTTCCCCCAAGCTAGACATGAAAGGACGAATAGAACGAGTCTAGTCGGGTTTCCCCCAGACTTGACGTGCAAGAGTCCATTCATTACAAAGGATTTTGAAGAAAGGGTCCTTGAGGAACCCACCATGAAAGAGAGGGGGTCCACTCAAGGGACACGCAGTTCAAGAGTCACCACCTTAGAGCGATTCATCATCAAGGAATTCAAAAGGAAGGTTATGCCCCCATACGAGGGGAAGTCAAAGAAGTTCCCACTTCAGAGGAGGTCTCCAAGTACTTTCTTTACGTACCCGTGATGAAGGAAACACATTTCGTTAAGATTCTATGTTGAGAATGCGCTTCCAAGGAAAGGGTGTTGCGAGGACTTTTGAGAAAAGATTCGTTGGCGACAAATTCATTTTCTAAAAGTCAAAGTGTTAAAGAACGTCGTCACACATAGGAGGGACAACTCAAGCAAAGGAAAGAGAAAGATAAAGAAAAAGCGAAAAGCATAAACAAAGGGCACAAGGGGATTTGGTTTAGCGGGGTCAGATCTGTTTGAGCTCATATAATAGTAGGTAACCACAATGCAAGGCGAAAGATCATCAATCTCCAACTAGATCAAGAAGAATGTACAAAAAACAAAGTCAAAATAAAAAATTGGGTCAACATGGAAGGGAAGCCTAAATGTCCTCGACGCTTTGCATCGTCCCCAACTTAACGAAAAAATTAGGCACAAACATGAAAAAATGATGGTACAAATAGAAGAAGGTTTACAACACAAAAGCCATGCTTGTATCCAAGCACCAACAAGGGTGACGAGGGTCATCCAGGAACACATAGTATGAGTATGGGGGAACATGTCACAAAGAATGCACACACATACACCAAATCAAGAAAAGGGGACCTCCTCCTAACACTGCTCGGTCAAGAGGTCATCTGCTTCCCAATCCAAATCTTCGTAAGGAGAAGGAAGATGATCCTGCAAAGGCAGAATGTTAAGAGGAGGGGCATCTGACCCTCCCATGACAAGGGCCAAGGAAGAGGGCCCCTCAAGGTCCTCTCCACCGAGCTCTTATGGAGTCAAAGTTAGCGATTTTGCAAAGATCACCGACAGGGTTGGGAACTCATCCACAAAGTTGAACATGCACCCCATGGGAGTGCTATGTCTTACTTCAGTGGATGGGATGGGTTGTGCCAGAGATCCACCGCTAGGCTCGCCGAATGATTCAGGAGTGGTGACAAACTCAGGAGAGGCCAGGACTGGTTCCATCACAAGGACAAAATAGGTCATCACAGGGCCACCTTGCGAAGGTGGGCTCTTCCTATGTCCCTTATCACGAGAGGGACTAGCCCCTACCTTATTCTTCATAGGAGGGGATGAACTCCCTGTAGACAAAGCTAGAGGTGCAAACGAGGAAGAGGAAAAAACTATAGTGGATATGACCAAAGTGTTAACCATATCCATGGGTTTTGGGAAGGGCTGAATATCCGGAATGGACATCAGGAAAGGCGGCTTTGTCGAGGGAGTGATAAACACTTGTACCCGATTAGGGTTAGGTGTTTTTGTGCTTGCAATGGAAGCCGAGAGTGGATTAGGCATAAGAGACACAACAGGAGAAGAGGAAGATGATGCTACAGAGGGCCCTAAAGCGGGGGCAGTTGTTTCTTCTTCCTTCTGTTGCAAAATGGCCTGCTCAGCCAGGAGAGCCTTTCGTCGGTGCTTGCGCTCTCATGCAAGGTGGTTCCTATGGCTCTTAGTGTTAGAAGTCACAACTTGTGAAGGGACAGGAGTTTCCTGCTCGACCATAGGGATGTCCACTATGGTCGTTTCGGGCAGAGGAACGGGTTCCTGTGCAGGAGCAGGGGGAGCAGGCTGAGGAGTGACAGGAGTCGACTAGAGAGCCTCGACAACGGGCCTCTTTTTGCTCACTGCCTTAGGAGCAGGAGTAGTAGGAGGCCGCAACAGTCGAGACAAGGAGGACTCTCTTCGAGGGATGTTCTTCCTTTCATATCGAGCATGTCTAGGCTTCGTCGGTAGAACAGGAAGCTCGAATGCGGGACGCTTGGGATTTCGCCAAGCGGGCACCGAAGGGTTCTCCTGCAAACGGGGAGCAGAACTCGAGGGTACCACAACTGAGCGAGAAGAAGCATCAAGCTGGGCAGTGGAAGAGGAAGGAGGATCACAAGACCGCTTCTCTTCTTTCCTCTTTCGAGCCTTAACAACATTGTTGTCAGCCTTCAAGCGGGCCCTATGTGAAATAGCATAAGGCGAGGGAGGGTACCTCACTTTCAGCCTCATAATTCCTTTCTTATAATTATGATATGTCTTGTGTAAAAGGTCCATCCTAGGCAGAAGGGGACCCACAAGTGCAAGCCATGCGTGATCTAGGGAGTAGCTGCCATGTGCAACCGACGATCGATAGTCGGTGTCGTGGATCACATGTACGAAACCTCTGTGGATAAATTTTAGACATTTATGCACAACAAAGGGTACCGTGTTCATCGCTACTAACTAGGGGATACCCAACTTTACACGAAAGAGTTCAGACCCATGAATGATATCAAACAAGAGCTTCACAGTCTTAGGTTCGACCAAGAATGACATGGCAATGCTACCTAAAGGGGGTATGGAAAGGCCGTCGTGTGTGCGAATGAAACTTTCAGGAGCATCGTATCCATCCTTATGTAATTTTTTTATAAGCATGATCTCCTCCATTATTATGTTCACCTGTGATGTCGGATCAACGAGAACACCAACTACGATGTTTCAATTGATCCGCACAGGAATATAGAGGGGAGATGGTTCCCTATTAAATCCCATCGACAGGTCCTGTGAAGTAAAGGTTATGCCAACACTTTTCTCCATAGGCTGCTCAGAGGGGATGGTTTGATGCAGGAATGAAGCCATTATGCACACTAGACAGTGATTTCACAGAATCCCTAAAGGTTAATGGATAAGACAGTGACCCAATTAAGGTTTCGCCGTGCAATACCTTTGGATCCTTCCAACTATGCCACCTAGGGGTCATAGGTTGGGTTGCAAGGCGACAACCTCACAACACTCACACCTACAACACTCCTAGAGTACGAGGAAATGAACTGTCAGTATCGCAAAAACGGAACCAAAATGGTTCACGTCAGATTCACCAAAAATGTAAGAGAGGGGGACCACCGCATGCAAGACCCCAGGTCACGGAGGGTGGAGACGTGAGAGGCTACCCTAACTTACCTAAACTAAGTGTATGTTTAGGGTACGAGGATGAGAATGATGAGGATTTTTAGGGTCCTACAATCACTTTGCAATCCCGAGTTTCAAGGTGGGGCTAGGCGAGTCAGTCTTTAGGTCCAACTTGTAAGGAAAGCTTAGGTGCGGAACAAACTCTCCTAACATCAAAACCTCAGGGAAGAATGCAAAGGTGAATTTAAATTTTCAATTACAGTCCAATTAAGATACTCATGAAAGAAATAACAGAAACAAAGAAATTAACATACATAGATGAACACCGGATTTACGTGGGAAAACCCTTACAGGAGAAAAACCCACCACACCAAGAAAAACCCCTTTGTATTACAGTAAACAAATTACATACAGAGTACAGGCTTCACTCTCTGATGTCAAATTATAGCAACATAATTTCCTGATCAATCTTGTACAGAACATCCCAGTTACAACGCTCTCTGAATTTAATTCATACACACTGATCACACATCGAACTATTCATCCAATTGTTCACCTAGCTGTTCATCATCTTCAATTACAGAGTATATCCATGTCATTCATGGTCTGTTGATCTTCCTCACAAGAATGGCCTCAACAGTCCAACTTCTAGTGGTTCCCATTCTGCTTCTCTGATTGGTCAAAAAACAAACCACGTAGGATAGACATTCGATCAAGGCGTTCAAACTGTGTGGCATGTCAGTGAGACACTAGACCGTGTCTCCCCGATGCCACAATGCCTGACTGTCGTTATCACCTAGAGTCATCACCATCGGCAAGAAGCATATCAAGTCCAAACCTGTCATCCAGACTCACTCCATCACTAAGACATCACGTCGATATCCATAGCAAAACCATCAGCCAGACCATCGCTATCAGCGAGAGGTCATACCGATGTTCATTGTGCAAAGCTGTTGGCGAGACAAACCTTATCGCTAAGACTTCATATCGATGATCAACACATGTAGCTCTATCGGAAAGACCATCACTATCGGCGAGAGGTGATACCGATTTTCATACCCATCAGCGAGAGGAACGCTATCACCAAGAGGTCATAGCGAAAACACCAGCCTGTCGGAAAAACCACATCCATCAGCAAGAATTCTTACCAAATGCAAATCTGCTAGCCAAGAGTCTCCCCGAAGACATCCTTGTGAATGACCATCGACGAGACATACACTGTCAGGATGAGTTATTCTGAATGTTCATGTCTTTCCCTGATGACTTATGTCGCCATGAGTCTCCCTAATAACCATTAGACACCAACCTATCGGCAAGAGATCTCCCTAGGCGAAAAGAGTTAGGAATATTCATAGCGATCAACATGTCTTGCCGATGACTCCCGTCAGCAAGACAAAAATAATGTCTCGTCGACCTGAGCATTTCAGAAGATTAGAACACAGCTGCTAGTCGGTAAGACTTCCAGAGGGTCTCACCGACTTTTCTCTTTCAGGAGTTTCATGCCAGTAAGATTGAGGCACATTTTCCAACAATCTCCCACTTGACGAAGATCTTACTGACACCTCCAGAGTTGAACAAAACTACTAAAATTCATGGGCACTAAGGCCCATCGAATTGGCACACCACTTGAACTTGTCTGTGCTCATTGGCTTCGTCAATGCATCTGCAACATTTTCCAGAGTATCCACTTTTTCTAAAGAGACTTTTCCATCCTCCACCATATCTCGTACAAATGATACTGAACATCAATATGTTTCGTCCTGGCATGGAAAGTAGGATTTTTTCGCCAAACAAATAGCACTCTGACTGTCACAGTAAATTGTTATTTTCCTTGCATCAAAACCAATGTTAGAACACAAATGTTTTAACCAGCTTGCTTCTTTACAGGTGTGTGTTGCTACCATGTATTTTGCCTCTGTAGTGGACAAAGCAACTACAACTTGCCGCTTACTCATCCAACTAACTGCACCACCATTCAACATGAAAATATATCCACTGGTGGATCTTCTGTTATCAACGTCCCTTGCCCAATCAAAATCCACATAGCCTCGAATGCTGAGAGTCCTCTGTGATTCAACCAAATTGCCATGGTAACACAAAGCATATTCTGAAGTGCCCTTCAGATATCTGTACACTCTTTTCAAAACATCCCAATGTGTCCTTCCAGGATTTTCCATAACGCGACTAAGTACTCCCACTGCTTGGGAAATGTCTAGCCTTGTACAGACCATTGCATACATTAAACTGCCAACTGCACTAGCATAAGGCACTCTGGTCATGTCCTCTATCTCAGTAGGAGATTTTGGACAGTCTTCAACATATAGCTTCATTCCTTGCAAAACTGGAACAACTAGCTGCTTGCAATCATTCATACAAAATCTCTCCAGAACAGTATTAATATACTTACTTTGACTGAGCCAAAGTTTTCTACTTTTTCGTATCCCTGGTTATTTCCATTCTCGGAATATACCTGGCTGCACCAAGATCTTTCATTTCGAACTTTGCAGACAACTGAGACTTAAGATCAGAAATCATTAACTTACTATTGCCTCTGAACAACATAACATCAACATAGAGAGCAATAATAAGAATACGATCACTTTCAGCTTTGAAGTACATATAGTGATCAAATTTTGATCTTACAAATCCCAATGACAAAACAAAAGTGTCAAATTTCTGGTACCACATCCTAGGAGACTGTTTTAATCCATACAGATATTTTTTCAACTTGCAAACTAGTTTTTCTTTACCTTTTTCCACAAAGTGCTCAGGCTGGGACATATAAATCTCTTCTTCAAGGTCACCATGAAGAAATGTTGTCTTCACATCCATCTGTTCAACCTCTAAGTCATACGCTGCTGCAAGTGACAAAAGGAATCTGATAGATGTCAGCTTAGTTACAGGAGAATTTTTTTATCCATAATCAATTCCCTCTACCTGGGAATAACCCTTCGCAACCAACCTCGCCTTATACTTTTCCACACTGCCATCTAGACCTATTTTCTTTTTGAATACCCATTTGCAGCCAACAACTTTTCTGCCTTCAGGCAAGGGCACCAAACTCCAAGTATCATTCTTTTCTAATGATGCTATTTCTTCATTCATGGCTTCCAACCAAGAGTTTGAATCAGACATTATAAATGCCTCTTTCATAGTCCTAGGCTCATTAGTGCTAGAAATTAAAGTATAGGAACAAGTAGAATCTATCAAAGAAAACCCATACCTATCAGGTTGCTTTCTTTCACGTGTTGACCTCCTCACTTGCTGAGGCTGAGGTTGTTCTTCTTCTTTAGAACTTTCAGAACTACTTGAGCTCTCCTCGGTTTCAGGTACATTTTGAATTTTGAATTCCTCTTTATCTAGTGTCGGAGGAATTTCAACTACATCCTTTTTGTTTTCTGATTTTGTCTCTGACTGCAGATCCAAAGTAGAAGGTTTCAGCTCACGAAAAAATAACACTTCTGCTGTATAGAACCTTCTCCGTATTAGGATTCCAAAGCTTGTATCCTTGTATGCCAGCACTATAACCAATAAAAATACATTTAACAGCCTTGTTTTCTAATTTAGATCTTTTTTCATTTGGCACATATGCATATGCCTCACAGCCAAAGACTCAAATGTGTCTCAGACAGGGCTTCTTTCCAGACCATGCTTCCAAAGGTGTTTTCTCAACAAGAGTGGAATTAGGAGAACGGTTTGTCAAGTAACATGTTGTTGCAACTACCTTAACCCAGAACTTCTCCTCCAAACCAGCATTGCTTAGCATACTTCGTGCTCTTTCCATCACTGTCCTGTTGAACCTTTCTGCAACTCCATTTTGTTGCAGAGTGTAGGGTGTAGTTTTATGTCTTTTAATCCCATGATATTTACAGTACCTCTCGAAATCATCAGAACAAAACTCACTGCCATTATCAGTCCTTAAACATTTTATTTTTCTTCCAGTCTGATTTTCTACAAGGTTTTTAAATTCCTTAAAACGACTGAACACTTCTGATTTACAAAAAATAAACAAATGCCCTTCTTGAATAATCATCAATGAACCATACATAATATCTTGATTTAGACAAAGAAGGAACATTTATCGGAGTCAGAATGAATGTATCAGAAGAAGATTGGAGAGTTGTAAAATGAAACCGGTGCCATAATGAAGTCAAGCCCTTCAACCAGGTTTTTATTCTTTAAGGTTTTTAAACATTTTTCACCAATGTGGCCTAGCCTATGATGCTAGAGCATATTCTGCTGGAGTTTAACTTATAGAGTTTTCACTATCAGGAACTTTTACCTCTTTTCCATGAGTAGCTTACTTTACAGAGACACTATTACATTGCACAACATGTGCATCCAACTTATACAAGGTACCAATATGAGCACTTTTCTATCATTGTTTCTAGTCAGTAGCCATTTCTAGAGAACGTGATACTCAACATTTACAAAGACCTGGTATATGTACATATCATTGATTCCCTTCACTCTTCCATCAGGGAATTGAATTCTGACTCTTCCACGGCCAACTATTTGGCAAGTGATTCATCTTTGGAAATAGTTGGCCGTGGAAGAGTCAGAATTCAATTCTCTGATAGAAGAGTGAAGGGAATCAATGATGTAATGCATATACCAAGTCTGACTCAAAATTTACTTTATGTTAGTAAGCTGAATGATATTGGAAAGCAAGTCACGTTCTCTAGAAATGGTTGCAAGATGACTAGAGGCTCAATGGTGCTAGCAAGGGGTGCTCATATTGATACATTGTATAAGTTGGATGCACATGTTGTGCAATGCAATAGTGTCTCTGTAAAGTCACAAAAATCTACTCATGGAGAAAAGGAGGTAAAAGTTCCTGATAGTGCAAACTCTATGGAAGTTAAACTTCCAGCAGAAAAGACTATGCTCTAGCATCATAAGCTAGGCCACATTGGTGAAAAATGTTTAAAAACCTTGAAGAATAAAAAGCTGGTTGAAGGGCTTGATGATTGTAACCTCGAATTCAAGTTTTGTGAACATTGTATATATGGTAAACAACACCATGTTTCATTTTACTCCAGTTCTCACAAATCTTCTGGTTTACTTGATTACATTCATTCTGATGTTTTTGTGAATATTCTTTCGACATGTGACAAGTTGTGACATTTCCATTACTTGTAGGACATAGAGAAATTATTACAAGAGGATCAAGTTATAGGTGCAAGGGTAGTGCAATCAACGGTGACCCTCATTAGGATTTGGGTAGTTGCTGGCATTGTGGCCTCAAATTGCTCATTAGAAAGGGAAATGGAGGGAGTGAGCTTTGAATCTATAGGGTAGATATTCTTTGATCTCTTGTCCTTGGTAATATTCAATTGCACACTTTTTATGATCTATTTCATAAAATCCAAGCTCCTCATAAAAATTTAACTAGAAAAATATTGTAGTAAAGCCATGCCAAACCAAAATGTGCTTTACCCTTTTCTAAAATGGAAGATTTTGTATCAATTCAACATCAATCTTCCCACAATACACATTATAATGGGCGCTTTCCAATCTCAAAGTATTCTTCCAACAATGATTCTTCTCAGAGTGATGCAGACGCCTTCATTGCAGTCTTGGCTACACAGGCATCAGATGATGTCTAGCTGATTGATTCTAGAGCATCTTTCCACATGACATCTCATAGAGATTGGTTCACTAAGTATGAAAAATACGATGGTGGAAAGGTGTATTTTGCAAGTGATTCATCTTTGGAAATAGTTGGTCGTGGAAGAGTCAGAATTCAATTCCCTGATGGAAGAGTATTAACTCTGAGAAGAATCATTATCGGAAGAATACTTCTTCTTCTTTTTCTCCTCTTTACAATCCTTTTGGACATGACCAGGTTTCCCACAATTCCATAACTTCACCTTGGACTTCTTGCCAGGAGACTTTGATCTCCCCTCTGATTTCGATTTGGACTTCTTGTCCTTCTTCTTGCCTTTTTCTTTTGATCTGCCTCTAACAACAAGAGCCTCCTTCACCATCTCAGAAGATTTCCTTCTCATATCTTCTGATAACAAAGAAGCAACAACATCTTCCATCTTAAAAGTGGATGTCATACTCCCAATAGCCATCACCAAGTGATCCCAAGAATCTGACAGAGAACATAACAACAACATACAACGATCTTCTTCATCAATATTCACACCCATAGATGCTAATTGAGCAATCAACATGTTGAAAGTGTTCAAATGATCAACAACAGGCCCTCCCTCCTGCATTTTCAAAGTGTACAGCTTCTTCCTCAAGAACAATTTATTCACCAAGGACTTGCCCTGATAAATAGCTGCTAGTCTTTTCTTCATGAACATTCAGAAGAACAGAGTCTGCTAAACATAGCCTTATCAACCCCTTTGATTTTCAATCTGCAAGGTCTGAATCCTCTTGCTTCATGCCTGTAGGCTTTGCTCCAGACACAACAAGCCAAAGATCACAGTCAACCAACAGATCTTCCATTTTAAGTTTCCATAACTCAAAATTGATGCCATTGAATTTCTCAATTTCAATCTTTCCTGGCGTGCTTGCCATCTTAATCTATAATTCGAATTACTACACTTCTACAAGACTCCCACTGAACATAATTGACACAAAAAACCCAACGTACCCACAAGGATAACACAATTGGCCAGGCTCTGATACCACTTGTAAGGAAAGCTTAGGTGCAGAACAAACTCTCATAATGTCAAAACCTCAGGGAAGAATGCAGAGGTGACTTTAAATTTCCAATTACATTCCAATTAAGATACTCATGAAAGAAATAACAGAAACAGAGAAATTAACATACACAGATGAACACCAGATTTACGTGGGAAAACCCTTACAAGAGAAAAACCCACCACACCAAGAAAAACCCCTTTGTATTACAGTAAACAAATTACATACAGAGTACATGCTTCACTCTCTGATGTCAAATTACAACAGCATAATTTCCTGATCAATCTTGTACAGAACATCCCAGTTACAATGATCTCTGAATTTAATTCATACACATTGATCACACATCAAACTATTCATCCAACTGTTCACCTAGCTGTTCATCATCTTCGATTACAAAGTATATCCATGTCGTTCATGGTCTATTGATCTTCCTCACAGGAATGGCCGCAACAGTCCAATTGCTAGCGGTTCCCATTCTGCTTCTCTGATTGGTCGAAAACAAACCACGTAGGATGGACATTCGGTCAAGGCGTTCAAACTGTGTGGCATGTCGGTGAGACACTAGATCGTGTCTCCCTGATGCCACAATGCCCGACTGTCGTTATCGCCCAGAGTCATCACCATCGACAAGAGTCATATCAAGTCCAAACCTGTTGCCCAAACTCACTCTATCGCTAAGACATCATAGCGATATCCACAACAGAACCATCAGCTAGGCCATTGCTATCTGTGAGAGGTCATACCGATGTTCATCGTGCAAAGCTGTCAGCGAGACAAATCATATCGCTAAGACTTCATACCGATGATCAACAAATGTAGCTCTATCGGCAAGACCATCGCTATCGGCGAGAGGTCATACCGATGTTCATACCCATCGACGAGAGGAACGCTATCGCCAAGAGGTCACAGCGAAAACACCAGCCTATCGGCGAAACCACATCCATCGGCAAGAGTTCTTACCAAATGCAAATCCGCCAGCCAAGAGTCTCCCTGAAGACATCCTTGTGAATGACCGTCGACGAGACATACACTGTCGGGATGAGTTATTCCAAATGTTCATGTCTCTCCCTGATGACTTATGTTGCCATGAGTCTCCCCGATAACCATTAGACACCAACCTATCAGCAAGAGATCTCCCCAAGCGGAAAGAGTTAGGAATCTTCATAGCGATCAACATGTCTTGCTGATGACTCCCATTGGCAAGACAAAAACAATGTCTCGGCGACCTGAGCATTTCAAAAGATTAGAACACAACTACTAGTCAGTAAGACTTCCAGAGGGTCTCATCGACTTTTCTCTTTTAGGAGTTTCATGCCAATAAGATTGAAGCAAATTTTCCAACACAACTCTGCACCTCAGGGAGCTCTCTGCCCGAGGACGTCAGCAGGGACTTCAGACGACAGTGCGGCACGCTGGAGTCTCAGAAACGGGCTGTAGTCTGTACGGCCAGACAACAACCAAAACAAGGTTAAACACACTAAAACGACTTACCAGCCTAGCTATTTAACTAAAAGGCCAGAATGATGTAACTAAATAGATTAAGTAATCTCTAATGTTATAAAGCAAATAAGCAAAAGTGATAAAGATGAAGAGAATCTCACCAATGAACTCGTTCGCCAGCTGATCCTCCAAGAGCTTGCACACCTACACACAACAAGAGAGTGAATGTTGGGGGGTGGCTGTATAGGGGTCTGCCTTAGTCAGACCCTCGTTTAGGTGTTCCCACTGCCATGGACAACCAATGGAAAAGAGATAAAGAAGTGATAAAAACACAAGCACTACAAACAATACTAAGCTACTCAACCAAATGATAGAGGAGAGGAGAGGGAATCTTACAACCTCCACCAAGAGCACTCAAGGCTGCTTGGGGGAGAAATGAGAGAAACTCAAGCCTCTACTACAATGGTGTGGTCCCAAACTTGCTCTACCGATGTGATGGAGTGTGATATTGCTACTATGGAATGCTTGGAATGCTAGAATGTGAGTGCAAAGTGAGCTTGAAGTGATGTAGAGTTCTTCCAATCTTCATCCAACCTCCTAATGTAAGTTCAAAGACTTGATTATGAAGGAATGAGGAAAGAAACGACCATATTCGGGTCGGGTGGCCGAAGGAGGCATTACAACTTCGTTGCCAATGGGAAGAGTAACACCTCTGTTGGCTCAGCTGTAGGAATTTGCCAGGGACATAAGCGCGCTGCACGGACATCTACACGCCGTGTGGGCATCCTCGAAAGAAACGCCTCCACCGACACACAAAATGGGTGCGAAGTGGACTACCATTAGCGGGCTTAAGCGAATTTAAGCCTTCGACTTAGGTTTTCTAAAGTGTAATAAGGAAAAAAGGGGAATTGCACCTAGGGTGCAAATTCGCTCTTATACAGTAGCACATTTTTTAACAAATATATGAATTCTTCTTGATTTTGGATCAATAATACGCCTTATGTAGTAATTTTTATACAAATAATTTAGCACTAACATGACCACCACAAACGCTCCCATGGCCCCCTAAAAGGGAAATAAGTTTCTTGCTATCATCTAATCATCTAAGTAATAAGCCATTGAATTCTCATCAATAAAGAGCACCCATAATAAATAGATATTTAGCATTAGATTCATGAGAAAAGTGAGTAATGATCAAAGCTTAGAGATAAATCCATGATTGTATTTAGATCTAATATAATGATAAAAAAGGATCAGATCTAAAAATCTAAGGTAAAAGTAATAAATCCTATGTAGAAAACTCCAAGGGTTAGGAATATCAAGGTCACAAAAAAAGTAAGTGAATAAATAGAACCGTACATGTAAATCTTACATAAATGTCATAGGATAAATCAATTAATAAATATTAATAAATAAATTATCTATATAAAAAGAGTAGGGATTGATTAATGTACTAAAGTAAACGCATAAAATTTAAATAAATAAATATGGGTACTTAGCTCTCAATATGATGTTGATTTGATTTTTTTTAGATGTATCTAATTAATTTTCTCTTGCATAAAAAAATGTATGTTAGACAGGTAGAGATAAACCAATGAGAATTATATCTATATATGTGGGTCATTTATGCAATCTCTAGAAATAGTTTTTGTGTTTGTGGAATCAAATGAGTGAAATATAAATTTGACCCATTTGTATAGATCTAACTTTGTTAAGTTCCAAATTTGTAACACATTTGTCTTTATTTTTGTAACCTCTAGACAAAGATAGTTACGGGTTTAGGAATTTGCTAGGCAAGGATTCTTCTTTAGTAAAACCCCTAGATTAACAATTTAACAACTTTGAACAATGCTTAAAGATAGCAGGTAGTCATGCAATATGCACCAACATGCAATTTAGATATCTATACTCTTATGATAGTGTATTGTTGTAATGAAACTCTTTTTTAGGTATAAAATGTATGCTAGATTTCTAAATGAATTAGAGTTTATCCTTTTATAAACACCCTAGTGTAATTCAAATATTGTTGCGCTTTAGTAAACTCATAATGACTAATTAGAGGGAAACACTAGGCCCAAAATTTAAATTGGAAAATTGAAAATCTATGTTCATTGTTGTAAATCAAAAAATTGACCAAGATCAATTTTCCAATTTGTGAATCCAAATAAAATTTATGAATAGATAAATAGAAAATTAAGTAAGAATAAACATAAATAAAAACAAATTAAAATACTAGATTGTTAGCTAATTTCTGCATAAAATACTTCATTTTATATACTAATTATTTTTTACTAGGTAAATTAGTTTTGAGGAGACCATAAACCCCATACAAAGATAGAACAACTCAAAATATACACAACAAACATAGAAGGGATGAGATCACGGTTGCAACTAGGCTACCAAGCACCAAAGAGAACCCATGGATCTAGCCTAAACAACATCAGATCCTACCCTATTCAATTCACACCCTTCACTTTGGTGTGTGATTGGGAGAAAGATTTATGAAGACCTTTCTTCCACCTTTGTACAATTATCTGAGAAATGTTTTCAACCAAATCCTCAGACCTAAGAGAAGTGGTGGAGATTCCGCCTCATAGTAGAGCACATCAATGGGAGCAACATAGACAATAGAACAAGAAGTTGGAGTTGTCAAACATCGATCAACCATCGAAATAGCATGCAAAAGCTACATCAAAGTCAAAGGAAAAATTGGAGTAGAGGAAAAGAGACATTGAGCAACCAGATCAAATGGAGGGTGGGAGTTGCCAATTATAGTTTAAGCGATACTCTCCAATATCATTACTATCACATGAGAAACCCCTTCAAAAGAAAAAAAATCTATAATACTAATTTTTATACTAAAAAATTGATTGAAAATAAATCCTAATTCTAACCAGCCATGTGTCCATTTTGCCACCAGACAAAAAGCATAAAACATATTTTTTGGTACTGTTCTTGGGTTAACAAAAAATGGAAGGTTATTTTTGACTTTTTCTAGCTATTTTTGAGCATGTGTTGTATTGGAAAGAAGCATTGTTGGGCGTTGGGCTCCATAAAAATGTGGTTGTTGATACTATGGGACAAACTATTCTACTTCATATTTGGAAAAGTAAATGTTTAGCTATGTTTTCT
Source organism: Sequoia sempervirens (assembly GCA_007258455.2). NCBI lineage: Eukaryota > Viridiplantae > Streptophyta > Pinopsida > Cupressales > Cupressaceae > Sequoia > Sequoia sempervirens. The sequence continues at coordinate 186,733,050 of VDFB02000002.1, forward strand.
AATCATGTTACTCATCAGAAAGTAGAAATGCTACAGATTTATTCTGACATCATGGTTCAACTTGTCTCATTGAGTTTTCAGTTGACATAGGATGCTAAATACTGCAAGCTTTTGGATGAGGTCAAATACAAATGTCTGCAACTTCATGACAAGGATGTCTGTTGTTCTTGACATCTCCAAAGTTTGTTTAAATTTCGACTGTAACTTATGCTTCTGCTGTTGTTTTGTAATGTCTATGGTTGGTTTAATCAGCTGGGTCATTTGTGTTGCTATAGACAATTTGTTTAATATTGTGTATCTATGATTCAACTGTTATTTTATGATGTATGTGGCTGGTTCAATCAGTTGTGTATGGATGATACAACTGTTGTTACTCTTACTAAAATGATCGTAGGTTATTTTCATAGTCTAATCTTTGGTTGTCTCGACTGTACTGCAGTCTTTGCATTGGTTATTTTGTTGTTCTTCATATACAATCTCCTTTTAAACTGCTTATTCTTTTCATTGTAATTCAGCACAGGAGGACTCCTTTGAATTACTACGGAGGGATTCAGGATGTGAAACTTTGAATTCGGACTAGGTCTCCCTAACAGGCAGTTATTTTGAAGATCTTTTGAATACATACAGTCATATACAAATTTCTAAGTCACGTCAATCAGAATTCTCGTACCGAAAAGAATAAACAGTTGTAAATCAGAATTTTCCTACGGCCATACCTAATAAATATTTCCTCCTTCCAAGTTGGTTTAAACACATGATTTATTGAACATGTCGCACAAGAACTGCAGAGACATCATGCTACGATCGCTTTAGTGATATAATGTGAGGGATACGGCTCTGCATCTTCTCAAATAGAGAGCAATAAAAGCATGACCGCTGTGCAATCGGCAATGTACGTATCCTTTTAATTTGTCGGACATTAGCAATTGCAAGCAATTTTGATAAGATAGCTATTGTGAAGGATTTTTTAATACGTTGGTACAATCATAGACAATTTCAATAGAGTGGTGGTAAGAGTAATTGACAAGCGATGTTTAAGAGATTTGAGGTGTTGAGAGGGTGTTCATATATATTAGTAATTACACTTCAAAGTATAATGGGTAGGTCGATTGTGCATGTTTTCAATTTTTTTTTTTTTTTAATCTTTTGCTTTTGCTACTTTTGAGTGTTTGGTTTGTCATGGTAGGACATGAGTTTGTTGAAGCAACTTGCTTTGTGATCTTTTAAAGTTTTTGCATATGTGAATGTGATGTGATGTTTAAATTTTGTTGTGATACAATGATTAGATCTTACATAGTTAATGTATTGATAGCTTCGTTAAGTTGGAAACATAGCAAACAACTTTCTTACATTTATCAATTATGTGAGACTTGAATACATCTTTATTGTAAGGTTTTTTGAGCAACTCTACATGTATGCCCTTATCTTTATCAAGATAATATATATATCTGAGGTATCAAAATCATAAGTAGGGGATAATTAATGCGCATCTGCACTTTCACATTCACATCATCTATTGCAAACACTAAGGAAAGTCTACATATCCACTTGTAAATATAGGAATGAGAATGACAATATTCTCCATTGCATTTTTCAAATTCAATCCAATAATCTCACTTTTCCCAAGTCTTGATTTTTTGAGAAAAGTGGAAATTCTAGTTGTGATGAGAGCTTGAAACAAAAGATTTACATGTGAATTATTTACATCTAGTCTTCTAAAATTGAGGAAAACATGATAATTGTAATTTTAGAAGAGAAATTTTCATTTGCTTGCTTTGAGACCAGTGAAAATTTTCATACTCTAGTATTAGCAAAATTGGACATTTCAATAAGAACTTGTAGGACATAGAGCAAGTGTTACAAAAGTATGAAGCTAAAGGTACAATAGTAGCACAATCAATAGTGGCCTTCATTAGGATTTGGGTAGTTGTTGCCATTGTGGCCTCAAAATTTTCATCAGAAAGCAAAGTGAAGGGAGTGAGGTCTTGAGCTATAAGGTAGATACTCTTTGATCTCTTTTCCTTGATAATCGTCAATTGCACACTGCCTATGATGATCTCTATTTCACAAAATTCAAACCCCTCAACAACAATCAACCAAACACACATTCTAGTAAAGTCATGCCCAACTAAAATGTGCTATACACTTTCCTAAAATGGAAGATTTTGTATCAATTCAACATGTTGATCTTCCCACAATACACTATATATTGGGGGGTTTTCCAATCTCTACAAATATTTTATCAGTATATTTGCTTGAATATGAATTATGCAAGGCCATGTATTTGCACGAGAATGTAGCAAAGGAAGTTGGATGATAAATTATTGCCAAAAGGTAATGTTAAGTTAGATATTAAAGGTCATGACAACTATAACTTGATTGAACATGGGATATGTTTGTGAGGATGGGATCCAACAATGAGTGTATGAGGCTTAACTAATTTGTACACAAAGAATTTGGTCATGGGTTATCCTCCATTTGAAACCAATGATCGCATGCCACATATTCATAAAATGTATTGCATATGCCAATATGAGGTGGGGATTACCACTTATCTAATGTAATAAACTTCATCTATGTCTAGCTATCTCTTGAATGTATAAATTGTAATGTTTGATTAGTCTAATTAGCCCCTAATATTATTGTGTTCCCTTTGTCAAAGATCCTTTAGTTCATTTGTTCATGTTGCATCATCACCATGTAGGTAGACCTAAATATCATCATGAAAAGAAAACCATATATGGTGCATAACTTGAAGGGACACCACACAAGCTCTTGAAGAATATAAAGGGCGTAGAGACTTAAGTGGATGAGTTACCAAATATAACTAGTCAATAAAATTTTAAAATAAAAAGTGCACATGCAAGGGATTAAAGGTTGTGAATGTCACACATAGAAGATCAAGAGAGTTTCTAAGCTCTTATTACCTCAAGCTTCCAGTAAACTATCATGTGATTGACAACCAACTAGTGCGTAGTGGCTAATTGTTATGGCTAGTTTCTCCCAATTGCACATGTTGCACTAGGATTACCTACTAACTTATTGTGTTATTTTGGAAGATTGAATAACTTGTAGTTTGATGTATTGGAAGAGGAGATGGAGACTAGATAGTATATCCAGATTTCAAATTTGGACGATCTATTGATGGGCATAACTTTTGAGAGTCATAGATATTGAAATTTGAGAGACTCATCATTGTACATTTCCTCTTTCTCCACCACATTTGGTTTTCAATAAGTTTGGGTTGAATAGATCATGTATTGATTGAGGCCATCACCATATGAAAAAATATATATTTTTATTTAGGATATAATTTATGATCTTACAAGGTATACAAAGAATTAAATTAACAATTGAATTGTTTATTTTACCCACCCTTTATATAAAAATAATTTAATCATAGAGGTTCTACCAAAGTGAACACTAAACAAAATGGGAAATGACATGAATAAAAGAATCACATCATTTATTATAAGATATTCATATAAAGCTTTGGACCTTGCTCTTTATTTTCAAGTAAATTTATAGTCTCTCATTTATTCTAGCCTTAGCCTAATAACACTCTTAAAAGTTGAATTGCAATATAAAAGAAAGAATGTTGTAAGTTATGAAGTGGATGTGACAAGTGGGGTTTATCACATTAACCCTTTACATTCCCATCACTCCTCTACTATAAGATTAAAAGGAGCAAATTAAACATGGAGATTACAATTAAGCATAACCACTTATATTTATGAACCTAATTAGTGTTGTGGAAAGAAAATCCTACCATGTCCTCACTCCCACAATATATTGCCTTTTCCCTCACCCATAAATGCCATGTTTTTACTTCTATTAGAACTACCAATGTAATGGACACAACTAATTCATGATTCTAATTTTGGAAAAAAATAACATACTTTAAATTATCTTCTCTTATATAAAATTATAAGGAAATAAAAGGCGTGATTAAAGATTTTAGAGTGAGCAAGACAATATCAATGTTAGAATATTCCCAGGAGGTTTGGAATGAGTGCAAACTTATACCAATACACAAATTTTTATAAGTATATACTTTCTTAATTACTCTGGACTTTTGTAACTAGATAATCACTTCTATTTGAAGCAAATAGTAACCTATTAACCCATTCCATTCTAAGAGGTAGATGGTGGAAAACATCTTGAGTTATCAAAATTTATAATAGTAAAGTTTAAATCTCACATTTGTATTTCCTTATCATGAATTCTAGATAGATGTTGGAAAACCCACTTTCTATTTGATAGATTCATGTCATTTCCTTGTTATCAAGTTTCAAGTGTGCAACCTTATAAAAATGTCAAAGAATAATGATATATACATCACAAGAGTAAAATAATAATTCAAACAAAATAAAATCACCACAAATACCTAGAAATAAAAAAAGGGATTGGTATGGAAGGTTTAATTCAAATAGAATAAATTAAAATAAATTTCATATGTTAATACATGGTGGGGACTTAATAAAAACATAATTAAAATTTCAATTTTTATTAAAGAAATACAATTAAAAATATATGAAATTTATAATTTATACTAAAGAATTTGTGTTTACACTTGGCAATTACATTTATTTGAAAGTTTGGAAAGCCTTTTTAACAAATCCATTGTATGCATATCCTACAATCATTATAGTCCACATGGACACATCTCCGTAAGGCATTCTATCAAAAAAATTGTGTTCCTTGTCTATTGTTCCCCATTTTGCATACATGTCTACTAGAGCATTTGGAACTATAAGATCTAATAAAAATTACAATGATTGTTAATTATTGTAGCTAGTGGAAGGGTTGTGTTAGTTGTACTGCATAATGCCAAGACCAAATATGTTAATAACATTATCCATGGTCTAATGTTACTTGTTGCAATTAGTATAAACATGGTGCATTGTGCATAAACCTTGTAGATGATTAAAATAATAGGCTTTGGTTAGAGTTTGAATGTTACGAAAGAAATGGGAGCTTTGGAATATAGTATAAACATCCATAAAAGCATACAAAATAGAGGAATTTTGTCAAATGTTGAGCTTTCCACTACCTTTGTTGACATATGCACAAAGTACATGGTTTGTTGAAAAGGTTACAAATCCATATTTCATAACCTCTACAAGCATCCTCATAGTCTATGTAAAAATTGGAGCTTTAGAATATAATGACATGATTACATGATATGCTCATTATGGATTTTTGGAAATGGCCTGTAGGATATGTTCAACTTTTGTCAACATCTTCCTAAAATGCCTCAAACATATGTGGTCTCATTGATTACAATCACTACAACGATTGTCAAATATGTATAATATTAATTTGTTGAAAAGGTTTTAAAAACTTTTAAGCAAATGTTATTGGTAGTTTTAAAGATGAATTCCATAAGATTTTCTAGCATCCTTGCTACATATGTTGAAATAGAAGATTTGGAACAAGGTATGGATATCCATCAAAGCATAAATAATAGAGAAATCTTGTCACACATTGTAGTTACAACTTCCTTGGTAGATGTATATACAAAATGTGGAAGCATAGATAAAACGTGTGAATGATTGATAAAATATCTCAAATATATGTGCTCTCATGAATTGTAATGGTTACAAGATATGCACAAAATGGAGGTTTAATATTATAGGCCAAACAAACTATTTGGCAGTGGGAAAACCTGGGGCAAGGAACAAACATGCCTCAAGCACTTTTGAATTAGATATTGAGCGATCACCATTAGATCTTTGATCCTCATTGTATATGTTGTCTAATGATGGAGTTTTAGGCACATAGTAGCTACCATTTATTTGAACATTACATATCACCTAGAACTTGACGATCCAATCCCTATGCATTTGATGTTGAATGTGTTTTAAACCCCATGGACTACATATTGTTCATCATAAGCATTTATTTGACTATAGTATGACAAGACCCCATCAATGCATAGCAACTAACTATTATGGCTAGGTCCCTTTCATTAAATGCATGACTCATTTTTTGTGCTATACTATTTGGTCCATGTGTAGGCAATGAACTTAGTCCTTGAACCAATTGCTCCATGAAATTTGTAGTAGATAACCTATGGGTGCCAACTATACATTATTACAAGGCATTCGCGTACCCCTTACCATGCAAATGTGTCAAGTCCAAAAACTAACCATGTAAGCTTCCCATCAAGCGCCCTTTGGAGGAATGCAACGGGAAAATTTATTTGGGTATCAATCAATGAGACCGATGTTAGGGCTTATGAAATTTAGTGAAGTCTATTTAGAATTCATTGACACTCACATGCATCTACCCTATGATCCACAACTTTGACCTTGACCATTGTAGATATATTATAATGTATTTGATAGTTAATTATTTTAAAATATATGGAACAACCATGATTGTTTCAATCATCTTGCATTCAAGTATTAAGTGATGCTAATATTTGATTTGGGAAGAAAAGTCACTCTCTCATTGATGAAATACATTCAGTGTAATAATATGTTATTTTAAAATTTAATATATTCTAAATATTCTAAATATCTTATAAATTAAAAAATATTAATATAAATTTATTGAATGTTTGAAAATAAGATGTAATGTAAAAGAATTCAAATATTTGAATATTTTATCTTATAGGAAGATAAAGCTCCTATAAGTGTAATTTAAGTTAATTGAATGAAATGGGTACAAATAAGCACACAAAAGTTTATGCTAATTGTATATAATTGGGAGTGGTAAATTTGATAAATGTAATTGCTATTTTGAGAAATATAAATAAGAATACATGGGTACTCAACTTAACATTTGAAGAATGAGTATCAAATAAAATCTTGTCAAAGGACAAGTTTTTAGATTTGGGATGAAGTTGTGGTCATGTATTTGTAGTTTGAGTTCAAACTTGACCTCTACACATAGTGACATTCTATTTCCTTTCCTTGCCTAATGGATAAGTGTTTTCTTTGCACTCCCTAAAGATTTGGGATTTTATGTATTTAGAAATACTTTAAGGGTCATTAATTCATCACAAGTAGAAAAAATTTCCTAGATAAACCATTGGAAATTGAACAAGGATAAAAATAATAGTCAAGGGTTGTAGTATATGGATTTATTACTCTTTTGAATCCACCAATTTGAAATATGTTGTTGTTAATTGCTCAACATTCTAGGATGAGAGAAATTCTATACATTTAATGATTAATAGATAATTTAATTTTAGAATGAATGTCTTTACATTATAGCACATAAGATCAAATTACATTAAAACCACATGTTTAGTTGGCTAAAGGTAGGAGGATAAGTTGGGCCAGTTGACCAAATTTGAGTTTTTAATTTTAAATGAAATGGGTCAAGTATACTATTGTGGGGTTGTCCTCATGATCATAGAAGTATTCTTGTAGGGGAATGCAACATGTTCCAAGTGGCTAATAGATAAATGAGGGTATGTGGATAGGTGAATGTGATAAATATGGTAGATAAGGAAAATTTGTAGAATTGCATGTGTGTAGGGATATGATAGAAATAAGTGTATAAGGATATGTGTGTATGTAAATGGATAACATCGATGAGAATGAGCCTAACTCTACACAAGATTGTGTCATTTGTGACTAGTATCAAGTAATTTCTTCAAAATAGACATAAAACTAAATGAAAAATGGCATGGCTATAGAAATTGTATGTTACATTTTACCCCCACTTTTAGGTGCATTTGAATTCTAAAAAAGTCATGGTTATCAAAGTATGTAGCACTAGAAACATGCATGTAAATTAAATATTTAGAGTTTGAAAGGATATTGCTACATGGTTCATCTAAAGTAACGAACATTGCAAGGTATGATTGTGAAAGTATGTCATTCAGTATGAACTCTCCATGAATCCTATAAAATAGAGAATAAGTGTAGAATGAATAGTATAATGTACATCTCAAACTACTTCAAGTCTAAAATAGCTTAAAATTTATAACTTGCATTAATTAAATTAACAAAATGATAATTTCTTCTTAGATTTTAGAATAGAGAAAGAAAATAATAAATAAATAAAAGCCTAATTAATGTAACGTACTACTGTTTTTGTATTTTAATGTTTATGAAAAAATAAAATTGAATAATGAAGGTGAAAGGAAGATAAATAAATTAGGTAAAAAATACTAGGTTGTTATTACAAACTAAAATACAACTCATAAACATTAATTCTAGATACATAATTAATGTTTCTAGACAAATCTAGACAAAAAAAAAAAACATGATGTTGGCATGATCACACTTAAGTTTATATGAATGGACTGAAGTTCATAATAGATAGGAGAATAAACTATAATAGAGATAAAACAAACAACATTGATAGAAAGCTATAGGAAAAATAAATGAAAGATTATAGAATGTTTTAAGTAATATAAAATGACCCAATTTATATTAAGCTAAATCAAATGATATACATACAAGAAAGGGAAATAAATAGAAAACCATTGAGTTATCAAAGTTGAGTCCGTAGAAATAAGATCATGAAGTTATTGGAATCCATGGCAAAGGAAAAGAGGGTGACTACTTGGGAGCTTCCCAAAATAGTCAAGCCCCTATTTGGTCTTTCGACCTACACAGATAGTCAATTGAAAAATAAAGAACATATGTGTATGATCTTATTCTATGTGCATATAGAACTAAGATCAAGAATAAATATGATAAAATGAACAATAATAAGTGTGACTACTACTACTGTTGTGTGTGTTGGAGCTCAATTTGATTGTGCCCAAGTTGTTTAAGTGTAGGTTCCCTTTGTGCATTTAGACCTCATTTTTACCATCATATGTAACCAACCTAAGAAATTCCCAAATGGGTCTCACTTGGTCAAGTTTTTTTTTATAAATGTTATTTATCTCCATCCTCCATATCTCTATCATGTGCTAGAAGTTGCAAAAACTATTTTTTTAAAGTTTCAAAGTGTTTTGGTCATTGTCTACTTTTTTTTTTATAGAATTACAAAATTTTATTGGACTACCAGACATTTCCTAGTCATCTAATGTCATGTCTTGGCTTCCCATCTTGCTTAAAATCTCTATAAGATTCATCAAGTTCTTTCTTCATTTTCCTTGCTTTTCTTTGTTTGTGAGATTGTAATGAACATTTAGACTTTAGTTTATTTGTACCAACCTCTTTTCCTTTCCTCCATCCCTACAAATCTCTCTCATTTTTTCTCCTTTACAAACTTTTGAGACTATTCAAACTTCTTGTTTTCCCCCCTCCATTTCCTCCACTTCTAACTACCAATCCCACATTATTTTCTTGCATCTTGAACTTGCTCATTTTTAGCCATTTGAAAAGTTTTGTTGTACTTTCAAATTTTCATCCCTTTGTCCACTTCTTAGCTCTAGTTCCACATTGAAAATCTTCACCTTGTCCTTCCACATTTTCCTCCATTCTCCCCAAAGTTTTCTTTTATAATCTGAAAGGAATTTTGGTGTTCATTTAAGTGCACTTCCCAATGTCCACTTCTACATTAAATTCCCACAAAATTTCCTAATGCCTTTTGCCACTTGTTTCTTCTAGTGCAAAGTTCAATTTGACCTCCATATTGACACTTATTTTGTTGCATCATTTTCTAATTGAATCAACCCTTACTTTAGTGAGGAAGTCTCTTTTTAGACTTGGGGATGACAAGTTGATCACGATCTTTGTGCATTAAAACTATGATCATGGGTGTGATTTTGGGTTCTAGCATTACAAAAAAAAATGGTAATTCAAAATGATCCTCCTCCTTTTGTTTTCAAGTCAATTAGGTGAGTTTTGGGCTTGAAATTGACAATCCGACATCTACAAGCAAGTTCGAAGGGTATTGATCAAAATATAAAAGTTTCTCAATTTCGGTAATAGAAAAAATGTTGATAATTCATGATTAGTCTCCAGACCTAGTTTCAAAGTTTGTTGAATGAGTTTTATTACCATGAAAAAATCTTTAACTATCTGCGGACTAGTCATTGTGACAAAGAAAACCCTAGAAAGTGGCCCATTTCTCAAGATATGACAAAAGAACAGTGATTGTTTACATTTATTATTATTGCTTATAAAATTTCATGGCTTTCAAATGTAGTTCAAGCTTGTGATGTAAATTCTATCTTTTGGCCATAAATGTTTTAATTGTCAGTTGCATTAGTTTTTAAATGGGTGAAATTAAATCATTTTAAAGTTGCTTCACCCCATTTGGGTAAGGGGTTAAATTTTTGTTATATAAATGTCTTTTATCCCTATCAAAGTCTTAAGTCATAAGAAAATTAAATGCCATGATGAATCTATTTGTGTATTCTTTAGAAGAAAGTGTAAAGGAATGGTATAAAAGTATTATAGACAACATCATAGATTCATGGAGGAATTTATAAGGGTCTTCAAAAATAATATAGGGAAATGGTTGATTCCAAATTTGTAATTCATGAGCTAATAGCTATAAAAAAAGGGGTAATGAGATTCTTGTTGCTTTTAATAGTAGTTTTGTTATGACAATGAGAAAGGTGACTCAAAATTTGAGGCCTAATGAATCAATTTATAAAGAACTCTTGTATGAACCTATATAAAAAGGATCTCAAAATTTGTGGTAATATTAGAAGTATTAATGAATATGAAAATTAACTATATAAATAGGGATTTGAATCAAGAAAAGTCGACGTCCTAAAAGAAGGAACACTTTGGACTAATTGTGGTAGAAATACATAATATTAATTGGATCTTTTTTTGCATTAAAGGTCATCAAACTAAATTCTCAAGTGCCATACTTGGAAGTAATAATGAGAGGTCCATATTAATTTGGTTTGAATTATCCTCTTTGTCCTTATTTTATATTTGTTTTTTAAGGTTTGACTTGGAGGACTAAGTCACCACTCTCAAAATGTTTATGAATGATACCTTTATTATATGTCATTTTCAATTGTCTTTGTTATGCTAATTATTTGATGCAAAACATTCCATTTATCAAGTGCCTCAAGTTCATGTAATCTTTGTTCTTTGTATGTATTATTATCAATAATATTGTACAAGAATGCCTACAACAGGAGAATCTCCAACTCTAGAAGCATAATTGTCTAAATAACATAAAATAATAAGGAGTGTAGTAAGTAGAAGTATGTGTTGAACATCTGGAATACTAAGAGGGGAGGGGGGTGAATCAATATTCCATAAAACCATTCACATAAAATCCATATAACCATTATCACAATTCTGACTGAATTAACAAGAGAGAACATAGAAATAAATCAAAGCAACCATACACATGAACACCAATATTTTTACATGGAAGACCCAAAGAGGGAAAAACCACGATGAGGGTTAACTCACAATATATTATATCTAGATACAAAATATTACGGGGCTCATTTCCAAGACCCATTGTCCTTAAAAATGCTCACTTCCTAAATGCAAAAGATGGATGAATGCCAAGATACAAAGATAGTGGCTCATTTCCAAGAGATTGAACTGGTAGGATACACCTTCAATGTGCAGGGTTCAGTTCCAATGAAGCTTAGAATATGAAGTACTGCCTCACACAACAATCGCTCAACAAACCTGTACTAATCCACAACTGATAAAGCATTTAGGCTCAAACCTTTCTTCTACACACTTTCTTCTCCTTCCCCCTCTCATCTCATTCCTCAAAACATCTTATATATATACAAGTATATCTTAATCATCAATTAGGTTAGCCTAATTAGATGAAAACAAAATGATCAAAACTCTTTTTGTCGGCACCATAAAACATTTTATCCATGTAATGCATTGTACCAAGTCGGCTGACATCCATAAAACACAACTAGTCTCCATAATGTATTGCATATGCTAAGTTGGCCAAGACTATAACACAATTCTCCAAACCAACAAATAATCCTCAAAGCAAACACATTTCGGATCTAAGAACACATTAATTTCCCATCATACCACCAACATAGAGACCATCAACAAAACCACAACATAAGAATATTCACCTTAATAGAATGTGAAGTCTCCCACATAGTATGCCAAGGAAGGAACAACAGTAGAATATAGAGTTGCAATCTGTAAGAGATAACTTTCTGCTCACAACCAAAAATGTCTCAAGATCTAGGGTATAGTTGTCTGAATGAGTCATGTGATAACATGGTTAAGAGATTAGAGTCATATCAGATCTTGCAGTGATTTCTGGACTCATATACCAACACACCTATCCATCACAAAGGGTATAACCGACAGATAACAACTTTCAGTAAACCAAGTAGAATTCTCATAGAGTTATCATCATGTAGATATCATGTTGACATCAATGACAACATAGAAAAAACCAACAAAAACCATCTATAATTCATGCTCATGTTGCAAGGCCGAATAATCTCCCCCTTGGCATTGATGGCAACATGCATGAAAAAAACATTTTCCAACTACAACTGAATACACTGAATACTCCCCCTATAAAAAATGTTATTCACAATTTTTTTTGTTCTCTGTCTCTATATCTCTGCATATCTCTATCTTTCCCCCTTTAACATCAATGACAAAGGATGGGGGGCTGTAAAATCTGTATATATCAAAATGTAGCCAAAAATATATGAACATGTATAGGCACAAATTTTCACCCCTTACGCAAATTCCCCTTTCATGTTCCCTCACCTTAGAAAACCAAACTCAAAGGTGAAAATCCACATCATCCCACTGCCTTCATTCCACTTGGTGTTTGTTTTGTGCGTCGGTAGAAGAATAACTTTCATGGATACTTGTGCGGTGTGCTTACGTCCCTAACAGATTCCTACATCTAAAGCTAGTAGAGGCATTACACTTCCCATTGGGGTTGATTTGTAACACCCCTCTTTGACCAACCGACCCAAATATGGCCCTTTTCTCATTCTCCCTTCAAATTCACTCTTTATGCATTTCATCTTCTTCACAAGTTCAAGCAACCTTCTAAGCATTCACTTCTTGCACTCTCAAATCTCAAGCAACACTTTGCACTCCATAGCAGCAACAAAAACACTCCATCAACTCTGTAGAGCAAGTGTGGAACAACACCATTGTAGTAGGGGCTTGAGTCCTCTCATTTTCTCCTCCATTAGCTAGTGAGCTCTTGGTGGAGGTGGTAATATTTTCACTCCTCTCCTCTACAATTTGGTTGAGTAGCACATTACTATTTGTAGTGTTATTGTGTTCTTTACTTTCATTCTCCTTTATCATACTTTTCTCCATAGTTGCTATCTTGGCTATCTGTGGAGGTGGAAACACCAAAACGAGGGTCTGACTGAGGCAGACCCCTATACATTCCCCCAACAATTTTCCTCCTTCTTGTGTGTAGGTGGACATGCTTCTTGGAGCTCACTGGAGAATAGGCTCTTTTGTGAGATCATTCTTGTCACCCTAGCTTTAATCTACTTGCTTTATCACATTCGTTTATATATCTCTTCATAGTATTATTTTGTTCTCCTAAAAACCATTAGCTATGCCGCCAGTCTATTTTTTGGTGGTTCACATTATCTTTTTGGTCCTCTAGTCATACAAATGCCAGCGCACCAGAGAGACACCAACGCACTGCACTATCTTCCCAGGACTACACTTTCATCCTTTGGCAAAGAGCTACCTGAAGCAAAGTGCGAAACCCAAAAACTGGCTTGTTTAGCCCCATTCTAAGTTTTAGGTTTGTAGGGTGATTGAAGGACCTTATAGTCCTCATCATTCTTGTCCCTCATTTCAAAAAACCCCTTTAAGTTGAGGTAAGTTAGGGTAGCCTTCTGCTCTTGGCTCTCCGTGACCTGGGGCCTTGAACGTGGTTGGTCCCCCTCTCTTACAGAACACAAAATTGAATTAACCTGAAGAAGAACCTTTGAGACTCTCTAGGACGACCTTCCATGATGCTTTGTCTTCTTCCCATGAATCTTTTACACTTATAAGAGTCTTGTGTAATAGCTCAAGTTTAGTTAAGGACTCTATACCATCTGCTAGAGTATTGGGATTAAGATTAATCTCTGATAATTCACCAATCCAACCAAGACCACCATAAACGGAAGTGTGCCTGAGTTTGATCATGTCTCTAAGTGCCACAAAATTCTTGATAACTTTTGTCCTTTGATCCTGTAGCGAAAAAATTTGTCCTGTGCCTTTTCTTCATAACCTTGTAAACTCTCCAATTCCTTCATCACTCAACTATATGCATTTGCACATTTTTCTTTGATATCTTCCAAATTTCTTTCATTAGATCCAATTTCAGTAGGTACTTCAAGTCCAAAGATGTAGACCTTCAAAGAATCAATCATGCCTCTGAGATTCTCCATAACAGAAATAAATGAATCAAAATTAGCATCGGGAATAACCTTCTGCAATTCTTCCAAAGCTTTCTAAATGTTTATCCTTTCATGCTCATGTTCAAACTCACTTCCTTCTGCAACTTCTTGCTTAATAAACACTCTTCATTTTCTTCCCTGTTTCGGTTGTGCTACCATAGGTACCTTCTTCATTGAGATTCTTAGGGCTTTCCAAAATAATTTTATCATAATTATCAACTTCAACCTTTGACACTTCATAATCTAATTTAGATATTTGTACCAACCTTGATTCAACTGCTTCCATGTGACATAAATCTATAGACACAAGAAAATTTATGCTTCTGGAGTACCTTTCAACAACATTTATTGGAATCCTAAACTTTATGTTCATCCTCATCTAAAATGTTCGAAAGAATGCAATAGGGGCAGTTTCTTGTGCATCTGAGATACCAATATTTATCATGAAGTTCCTGATTTGATGGGAAATTGGCTCTGTATTTGACCATTCTATCCTTCCTATTATCAATAACTCTCCCAAAAAGTAAAAGAGCAGACAAACAACAAGATTTCCATACTGAAATATATTCTTCTCACTCTTCTTGATTTCCTTTAAATTCTTCAAAATATGTATACGAAGTAATTCACATAAGTCATAATCCATACCTCTTTTAACCATATCGACAACAATATGTACATCAATAGTAGAAACTGTGAGGTCATTGTTAGGGATACAAACTTTGTGACTGATGACAATAGCAACATACCTTATTATCGGATCAACAATTGATCTCAAAAATCGATCTATTTCACTTCAATATTCGCATCGATAACCTCAAATATCTCTTGCTCATCCATAACCTTTCGTTTGGGAACTGGTCTGGAGGAACAAAAACCAGTTACATCTCTAATAGCTTCTCTAGTAATCAAATGCGTCTCATCAATCCATAAAGATTCATCGTGAATTCTGCTTAAAACTATTCAAATATACTTCTTTTCAAATTCAAAAAAAGGGAATTTCCTCCAAACATCCAACTTTTTCTTAACTAACACTCTATAGGCATCATGGCCCACTTTTCCAATTCACTTTCCCATAGCATGCTTAACTGAATTGACGACATTTCTTCTATCTTACTATAAACAAATGCACAAATATCCTCTGTAGGAAACACTCTCAGAGGGATATGAGAGAATGCACCAACAAACTCTTCCAATAGATCCTTCAAATATCTTCTCAAATTGACTTGCACTTTATCCTCACTATTCACAATATTTGAATTATTCATAGCAATAAAAGTGAAAGTTTGTGCAAACAGAAATACCTCTGTAAATGCCAATAAGAAATGTATAGATATCCTACTTCTGGAGCTCACTTCGAATCCACTTGTTCTTTTCTTCAAACCCTGAAACTTTGAATTGCTCTCTAGGCTTCCTTTACATGCTTCTCTAAATTTACATAAGCCTCTTGAATTATCTAAGTTTATTCCTTCCATTCTAAATGATTTTGCAATAAATGCTTCAACTTGTAGCTAGATTACCTCGAAAATAATCTACACCTCCATTCTTTCAAATTTTGTGGACTTTATCCTTCACACATGTGACTGGGAAAAAATTCCTTAATTTCCTTACCACATTAAATATACTCCTGTCATGATGTGACACAAGTATCGGTTAGGGGGTTCATTAGATTTTCTGATAATTGCTCCCCCTTAGCCACTGCTTTACTTAGAAATTAACAGGAGTATTTGCACTGGAGGTCGGTACAGATAAGACTAATGATTCAACTTGTTTTCCTTCCTTTCTCCAAATCCTTTTCATTTCCTTTCTTGCTTCTTCCGGATCAATGATTTGATCAATGCTTCTTCACAGGATAATTATTTTTTCTTCTTTTGTAGTTATTAATAGGGTGTTTCAAATTGTTGCACTTACAACAAACAACATTCTTCTTTTCGTTCTCTCTTTTATTCAACTTATCTTCACACATAATATCTTTATATTCAATCTTCTTGCACTTAAGACATTTTTCGGAGAATGATAAATAATCATTCATTTTACTTTTGTAGTCCTTTGCCTTATGACAAAATTTCTTGCAGGAATAATAGACACCATTAAAAGATAAATACCTTTTAGCATCATGTCGTTCGATAGGAGTTCTTCCAAAATTGTTTCTTAGTGTGGAAGTTGAAGCTTGCATCAAATGGTTGTCGTTGATGTAACCATAGTACTAAATGTATGAGTTGTTTACCAGAAGCTATTTCCTATCAAAGATGACCATTATAGGTGGTCCGATGTGTTGGTTTTGAGGTTTGGTTTCTACCATGAAGACAAGCTATGATTCAGATATTCGAAGATCTTGGCCGACTTAGCGTATACAATATATTATGAAGAATGGTTATGCTTTATGGATGTTAGCTGATTTGGTACAATGCTTAAATCATATATGGTTCCGACCTATGCCGACCTAATTGATGATCAAGCTATGCTTGTATATATATAAAAGATGTTTTGAGGAATGAACATAGAAGAGGAATAAAAAAGAGAAAGAAGGAGAAGTGTGTGTGTATGTGAAGGAGAAGAAAAGTGTGAGAACCTAAATGCTTTATCAGTTGTGATCAGTACAATTTTGTTGAGAAATTATTGTGTACGACAGTACTTCACATTCTTAGCTTTAGTGGAACTAAACCCTACACATTGAAGGTGTATTCTATTAGTTCAATCTTTTGGTTGTGAGCCTTAACTTTTTTATCTCTATGGCAGTGAGCTCTCCGAGTTATAGCCCTGTTGGATAGTGAGTCCTTACTATTGGACAGTGAGTCCTTATTGTAGGCAGTGAGCCTTATCTCAAGCAATGAGCCTTTTTGTAATTGGTTTTGATATTCTCTATAGTGTGAGTTAATCCTCACCGTGGTTTTTCCCTCATTAGGTTTTACACGTAAATCTAGTGTTACTATGTTTATGTGTTGGATCTGAGTTTCTACATTTTCTCTATAGTGTGAGTTAATCCTCACCGTGGTTTTTCCCTCATTAGGTTTTACACGTAAATCTATTGTTACTATGTTTATGTGTTGGATCTGAGTTTCTGCATTGTGTTTGATGATTAATCATTTAAGTAGTTTATGCATTGGTTTTGGTAACTGATTTGAAGGTTATAATCTATGACAATTGATTCACCCCACCCCCTCTCAGTTGTCCTATCCAACAATTGGTATCAGAGCTTGGTCCTTTGGAATAAATTTAATAGCTTGAAGGAGACATTGGCAAGTTGAACTAAATGATGAAGGGATCTGACTTAGATGAAGAATTAAGAGTAGAGACTTCAGAATCTGAAAATGAAGATCTGAAAGAAAATGTTAAGCAAGTAGGGGATTGCATTCAAAAACTAAGAAATCAAATTTGGAAATTCAAGTTGAAACATAAAGAAGTTTACTAGGAACTAAAGGAAGAAAAGGAGATTGCTGAAAATATAAGGATGAAACTTGAAGAAAGAAAAAAAGTGGAAGAGAACCTGAAATTGGAAATTGAATAAAGGAAGGCAGAGGAAGGATGCCTAAAAGAAATTGTCAATCAAAAGATAGAAAATTTTGATAAGCTTGAACAAGAAGTAGTAACCCTTAGAGTTGGTTTAGAAAAAGTGAAATCTCATGAATAAAGGTTCAAGACAAGCTCTGCAATGCTTGATGAATTGACTTCATCTAAGAAACCTACAAAGGATAAAGGTGGTTAAGGACTTGAAGAAGGACAAAATTCAAAGACTAATCTAGTTTTCAACAAAGTGGACAATCAAAGGAAATTTCAAGACAATACTTATCAAGACAGGAATCAAAGGATCAATACCAGAAGAATACCCATCCAACAAGCTAATGATCAAAGGTACCCATCTTTTAATGGCTTTTGTTTCTCATGCAATAAATTTGGACATAAAGCAACCAAATGTAGAAGTAGGATGAAACATAATAGAATGAGTTAGAATGTTGGATTCATTGCTGGAAAATGTTATAGCTGCAACAAGTTTGGACATAAAGCTATCATGTGCAGAAACTATATGATGATAAATAGATTTGATACAAAAAGAAGAATTCAATCTTTCAAGGCTACTCTTACATATGCAATATCTTTGGACACAAGGCTAATCAGTGCAGTATAAAGAAAAAAACAAATTCATTTGATCTTGGATATGTTATGTGCTACACTTGCAACAAACTAGGACATATCTCAAAATTTTGTAGAAGTAAAGTTGGGAAGAAACCAAATCCATAACAAAAGAACAAGCCTATGAATAAGGTAGATCTAGAAGAAGTAAGGAGAGAAATGGAAAAATTTGGAGAAAGAAGGAAGAACCTGAGAACAAGGATGAATCAAATGATCCTGTATTTGCATCTAGTGTAGATACCTCTTCTAAGGACTGAACCCAATAATGGTTTCCGAGGGAGAATTCATAGAAAAATATAGAAAACCCCCGATATATGAGGTGTCATCTGAAGACACATGGATATGTGATGAGAATCTCTATTTTGAAGGCGTTGAAGAAAATTTCAGCAGAAAAGATGCAAATTAGGAAATCTATAGAGCCCCTCTTGGGTCATAGTGTTTATGAAAGATAGTTGACAATTTAAAAGCAAAAAAACAATAAATGAAAAATTAATTTGGAAGCTTTGGTAGAAGAAGGTACTGATTGACTGAGGTACAAATGATGATGTCACGAGCAATAAATTATCTTTTATGATGAAACCCTTAAAGTGACAAACTAAATAAGAAACATTGAGTAGTCATTTTCATCATGAAGTGAGTGTGCTAAGGAATAAAGAGCAGTTGAGAAATAAAGTGTTAGGGTTATTGGAAAGTGAAAGTACGAAGAACATGGTTGAAACAATGGAGTCGAAGGAAATGGTGGTATTTAATTCGCGTAGCAACAAATTATAGAATTGAATAATTTACATATTGATGAATTTGATCATGAAAAGATTCAAAATTTTGAGACTTCTCTTTCAGTTAAGCAAATGCAAATAATCAAGAATTTAGGGCACAAGGGTTTAGACATTTAGAGCGAATTTCCATACTTTTCGAATGTGGACATTGTTCAGTTTATATTAAGTAGAATTCAAGGTGATCAGATGATCTTCGACAAACCCTATGAGATCACGAAGGAAGCAATTGCAACATTAATAGGATTATGCAATAATGGACCCATTCCAGTCAAGAAGTAAGTAAAGAACAAGGAGGTCGAAGCCCTAATTGGGGTAATAGGAGATCAAAAGGAACTTCTAATTTATACTATAATCAACCCGGTGATAAGGTATACGACATATGGCATTTCATATAAGATTTATTTCAGAAATAGGGAAGGCTCTACTTCGGTGATTTCCATTTATTTTTCACATGAAATGGTTGAGAAGAAAGAGGATTTTGATTTGTGTGAGTTACTAAGGAATCTATTAATGGAGAATATAATTATGAAAAATAATGGTAATTACCCTTTTCATTTTGGATCTCTGGTTATATGTTTGATGATGTATTTCTGAAATCATTACCATTGAAAGAAAATGTTGTGTGGAAGTCTGTTATACCAGTTGGGAAGTAGGTCTACCGATATTTGGAATGTCTAGCAGAAAAAGAGAAGGTTTGTAAAGAATATCTTGAAAACAAAATAAAATCATGGAGTTCTGACATGATTTCCAGTCCGATTGGGATGTATGAAGTAGGATCCTCCTCTAGAAAGAGGAAAGCAAGAAGAATTATCTCAAGTTCTCCTCTGGAAATAAAGAAGTCGAGGTCAGAGGAAAAGGAAGAAGAAAAAGAAGAAAATATTATAGAAGTAATTGATTTGGCATCAATTGATGATGAAGAAGACTTTACTAAGGAAAAGGTGTTGAAGATTCTTGAGCAATCTAGTGGAATGAAGAAGATTGGAGATGAATGGTTGTTACGACCATCATATGAGCAAGATGAGATAACAGATTCCCTGGCTACTTACATAACTCATAATGATATTGACCTAAGTGATGTGTCAAGTGTTTTACCAAAAGTATTGATTGAGCAGATTGAAGAAAGACTAATGGCATAGTCACCTAGTGAAACAACAGAAAAAGAAAAAATTCAATTTGCTATGGAAGAAATTGTTGCAAGTGTGAGCACGTTTTGATGGTGTTGTCATTAATGTCAACACAATTCACTATGTTGTATATTGTACATGTATAGTTGAGATGCTATGAGTACATGGAGCTATCTTTATGTCATTGCAGATGTGTTGTGTTGATGAGTTTTCAAGTGCTTTTGAGAAAATTAATAAAGAAGAGAAGTCAGAGTGATGAATGTGTTTAGAATGTGCTTCGGTATGTGCTCTGTATTTCTCTCGTGTTGATCCTATGCTTGTGCGGATTTGAAGATTTGATAAAGATGATCACGTGGTGATATATCTTGAGTTTTAGCTTTTGGTGTGTTAGTACATGGAAGTCACGTTCACCGATGTGTGAATTGTTCTAGCAAAGTTGATCTTCTATGGACTGAGTGAAATTTTTATGCTCCATAGTCCTCCACTGTTTCGTTTTGATCTTGCGGATCTAGGATATGTCTTGTGAAGGCCTTTTCTGTGCTTTGGAAAAGAAGGTTGAAGTTTGGTAATCTAGAAGTCATGTTTCAGTGTTTCAGTATGAGTTTGCACAATCTGGATGGAATAGTGAAAGGTGTTCAGAGTTTGAATCATATTGCATTTGCTATGGATGTATCTAAAGAAATATGAGATGTATTCTCATGCATAATGAAGTGTGTTGTGGAATCTGCATGTCATCTTCTTGTTGGGAAGCGTGTACATCAATGTTCATTTTTGTTTTCATTATGTTTGGCCTACCTGGTGTTTACACTTCATTTGAAGAATAAAATTTAATTAAGGAAGTGTGTGGTTGATTTGAAATATTATTTTTTGATCTTGAAAAATGTTTTTATTGGTCCACTCTCATTCCTTTCCACTGCGGGAATGTTGAGTTGTCGACCTAATTTGAATTTATGAAAGGAGGTATTTGTGGCCGACCTTTGAAAAAGTTTCTAAGGTTGAGGATGGTATAAAAGCAAGTCGAATTGTGAAGAGTTGTATGACAGTGAGATGCAAAGTGACGAAAGTGAGCCACAAATCATAAGAGCAGAAGTTTGTGTGTGAGTGAGATGAGACAATAGTTCTTTATTGTGTTGGATTCCTAAAGGCAATGAGCTAAAGGTTTCTGCAATCCTTATTCAAAGCTACAGATGTTTGTTAATTGTTGTGGTGGATCTTTTGTTCTCTCTTGTATTTGTAGACAATGAGCCTCCCTGTTGAACAGTGAGTCCTTTTTGTAGGCAGTGAGACTTTATACTTGGACAATGAGTCCTCTTCTGGGCAGTGAGCCTTTGTATTCAATTTTATAATTCGCTTATATTGTGAGTTAACCCTCACCGTGGTTTTTCCCTTATTGGGTTTTCCACGTAAAAATTGAGTGTTCATTATGTTGATTTACTTTCTGTTATTTGTGTTTCATGCTCTTACTTAATAACAAAATAGTGTGGTTGTGGAATTGATAAGTGTTGAAGTCTTAAGTTTGAATTTTGTGACAACTTATTCAGCTCCCCTCTCAGTTGTCTTGCACCTGTTTAACAGAAAGATGTTTGCACAAAAGAAATTGACTGAGAGTATAAATGAATTGAAAACCTGCATCAAGAGTGTAAACGTGTATAGGTATTGTCTCTAGTGGCATACTGCTATTGGAAACTATAGAGAAAAGACTGATTCTATTGAGCTTGAACTGAATTCTATTGGAAAAACATATGATATCCTTAATGACAAGGATGGAGCGCAAAAGAAAAAGATCAATTCCTTACAATATGAACTTGCAGTCATTATGGTACATAGGGATGGTATTGTGAAGACCTTTTGTAAAATTGAAGAAATAATTGAACTGAGATTGGAACAACTTTCCAATCTCCTGGTAGAAGCTGAGAGTAATGCACAAAATATTGCTATTCCAAATACTCTTCTAGAAACAATTGATTCAATAGCAAAGAACAATAGTATTTGTTTAAACATCAGGCTGGCAGTGGTTTCCTGGAAGACATATCTTCTGGAACTGAAAGAAAAATACAAGGAGATATTTTAAGGGAGAAGGATTGAGGTAAAGAACCATTTTTGATATCCTTTTTTGAAGAATTTAAAAAAAAAAATCTTGAAGGGGGAGATGGATCTTTTTTTGTCATTGATGTCAAAGGGGGAGAGGAAGCATGTGAAAAGTAGAGAAAGGTAATGAGAGAAAGCAGGAGATGATCTTCTCAGGGGGAGAAGCAAAAAAAAAATCCTTGAGAACTGGTATGGTGTCTTTGATGGTTTTTCACATCATGTGTTTCCATCAATGAAAAAGGGGGAGATTGTTGGAAGTTGAAGCTTGCATAAAATGGTTGTCATTGATTTCAATAGATTGTCATTAATGTCAACACAATATTGAATGTGTGAGTTGTTTACCAGAAGCTATTTCCTATCAAAGATGACTGTTATAGGTGGTCTAGTGTGTTGCTTTCGAGGTACGGTTTCTACCATGAAGACAAGCTATGATTATGATATTTGAAGATCTTGGTCGACTCAGCATATACAATATATTATGAAGACAAGTTATACTTTATGGATGTTAGCCGACTTGGTACAATGTTTAAATCATATATGGTTCTAACCTAATTGATGATCAAGATATGCTTGTATATATATAAAAGATGTTTTGAGGAATGAACACAAAGGAGGAATGAAAAAGAGAAAGAAGGAGAAGTGTGTGTGTCTGCAAAGGAGAAGAAAAGTGTAAGAACCTAAATGCTTTATCAGTTGTGATTAGTACAGTTTTGTTGAGCAATTATTGTGTGCAACAATACTTCACATTCTGAGCTTCAATGGAACTGAACCCTACACATTGAAGGTGTATTCCATCAATTCAATCTTTTGGTTGTGAGCCTTAACTTTTGTATCTTTGTGGCAATGAGCCCTCTGGGTTGTAGCCCTGTTGGACAGTGAGTCCTTACTATTGGACAATGAGTCCTTATTGTAGGTAGTGAGCCTTATCTCAGGAAGTGAGCCTTATTTTAGGCAGTGAGAATTTTTTTAATCGATTTTGATATTCTATATAGTGTGAATTAATCCTCACCGTGGTTTTTCCCTCAGTGGGTTTTCCACATAAATTTGGTGTTATTGTCTTTATGTGATGGATTTGAGTTTCTGCATTGATGTTTGATGATTAATCATTTAAATAGTTTATGTATTGGTTTTGGTAATTGATTTGAAGGTTATAATCTATGACAACTGATTCACCCCCCCCTCTTAGTTTTCCTATCCACCAATTGGTATCAGAGCTTGGTTCTTTGGAATAAGTTTAACAACTTGAAGGAGATCTTGGCAGGTTGAACTAAAAGATGAAAGGATCTAACCTAGATGAAGAATTAAGAACAAAGACTTCAGAATCTGAAAATTAAGATATGAAAGAAAATGTTAAGCAAGTAGGGTAATGCATTCAAAAACTAAGAAATCATATCTAGAAGTTCAAGTTGAAACATAAAGAAGTTTACCATGAACTAAAGGAAGCAAAGGATACTGCTGAAAATCTAAGGATGAAACTTGAAGAAAGCAAAAGAGCGGAAGAGAACTTGAAATTTGAAATTGAACAAAGCAAGGAAGAGGAAGGATGCCTAAAAGAAATTATCAATCAAAAGAAAAGAATGTGATAAGCTTGAACAAGAAGTAGTAACCCTTAGAGCTAATCTGGAAAAAGCAAAAGCTCATGAAGAAAGGTTCAAGACAAGCTCTGCAATGCTTGATGAATTGATTTCATCTTAGAAACCTGCAAAGGATAAACGTGGTTTAGGACTTGAAGAAGGACAAAATTCAAAGACTAATCTAGTTTTCAACAAAGTGGACAATCAAAGGAAATTTCAAGATAGTACTTATCAAGGCAGGAATTGAAGGATCAATACCGGAAGAATACCCATCCGACAACCTAATGCTCAAAGGTACCCATCTTTTAATGGCCTTTGTTTCTTATGCAATAAATTTGGACATAAAGCAATTGAATGTAGAAGTATGATGAAATATAATAAAATGAGTCAGAATGTTGGATTCATTGCTGGAAAATGTTATAGCTGCAACAAGTTTGGACATAAAGCTACCGTATGTAGAAACTATAAGATAAAGAACAAAAACAAATTTATTTGATCTTGGATATGTTATGTGCTACACTTGCAACAAACTAGGACATATCTCAAAATTTTGTAGAAGCAAAGTTGGGAAGAAACCGAATTTGGAACAAAATAACAAGCCTATGAACAAGGTAGATCCAAAAGAAGTAAGGAGAGAAATGGAAAAAAAATGGAGAAAGAAGGAAGAACCTGAGAACAAGGATGAATCAAATGATCATGTATCTGCATCTGGTGCATATACCTCTTCTAAGGACTGAACCTAGTAATGGTTTCAGGGGGAGCATTCACAAAAAAATCTAGAAAACCCTCGATATATGAGGTGTCATGTGAAGACACATGGATATGTGATGAGAATCTCTACTTTGAAGGTGTTGAAGAAAATTTTGGCATAATAGATGCAAATCAGGAAATCTGCGGAGCCCCTCTTGGGTCACAGTGTTTTTCAAAGATAGTTGACAATTTAAAAGAAAAAAATAATAATAAATGCAAAATTGATTTGACAGCTTTGGTAGAAGAAGGTGCTAACAGATTGAGGTATAAATGATGATGTCACAAGCAATAAATTATCTTTTATGATGAAGCCCTAAAAGCAACAAGCTAAATAAGAAATATTGAGTAGTCATTTTCATGATGAAGTGAACGTGCTAAGGAATAAAGAGCAGTTGAGAAATAAAGTTTTAGGGTTATTGGAAAGTGAAAGTACGAAGAACATGGTTGAAACAATGGAGTCGAAGGCAATGGTGGTATTTAATTCGCACAACAACGAATTGCAGAAATTGAGTAAATTACAGATTGATGAATTTGATCATGAAAAGATTCAAAATTTTGAGACTTCTCTTTCAATTGAGAAAATGCAAATGGTCAAGAATTTAGGGCACAAGGGTTTATACATTTGGATTGAATTTCCATAGTTTTTAAATGTGGCAATTGTTCGGTTTATCTTAAGCAAAATTCAAGGTGATCAGATGATCTTGGACAAACCCTATGAGATCATGAAGGAAGTAATTGCAACATTAATAGGATTATGCAATAATGGACCCGTTCTAGTCAAGAAGTTAGAAAAAGGAGGTTGAAGCCCTAATTGGGGTAACAGGAGATCAAAGGGAACTTCTAATTCATATTATAATCGACCCGGTGATAAGGTATGCGACATATGGCATTCATATAAGATTTATTTCAGAAATAGGGAAGGCTCTACTACGACAATTGTCGTTTATATTGCACATCAAATGGTTGAGAAGAAAGAGGATTTTGATTTGTGTGAGTTACTGAGGAATCAATTAATGGAGAATATAACTATGACAAAGAATGAAAATTACCCTTTTTGTTTTGGATCTCTGGTTATATGTTTGATAATGTATTTTCTGAAATCGTTACCATTGAAAGAAAATGTTGTGTGGAAGTCCGTTATACCAATTGGGAAGTAGGTCTACCGATATTTGGAATTTCTAGCAAAAAAAGAGAAGGTTTGTACAGAATAGTTTGAAAACAAAATAAATGTATGGAGTTCTAGCGTGATTTCCAGTCCAATTGGGATGTGTAAAGCAGGATCCTCCTCTAGAAAGAGGAAAGCAAGAAGAATTATTTCAAGTTCTCCTCTAGAAATAAAGAAGTTGAGGTTAGAGGAAAATGAAGAAGAAAACGAAGAAAAGATTACAGAAGCAATTGATTTGGCATCAACTGATGATGAAGAAGACTTTACTAAGGAAAAGGTGTTGAAGATTCTTGAGCAATCTGGTGGACTAAAGAAGATTGGAAATGAATGGTTGTTATGACCATCATATGAACATGATGAGATAACAGATTCCCTGGCTACTTACATAATTCATAATGATATTGACCTATGTGATGTGACAAGTGCTTTATTGGAAGTATTGATTGAGCAGATTGAAGAAAGACTAATAGCACAGTCACCTAGTGAAACAACATAAAAAGACAAATTTCAATTTGTCATGGAAGAAAGATGTTGAAATGCACAGAAGAAATTGACTGAGAGTATAAATGAATTGAAAACATGCATCAAGAGTGTAAAAAACGTGTATAGGTATTATCTCCGGTGGCCTACTGCTATTGTAAACTATAGGGAAAAAATTGATGCTATTGAGCTTGAATTGAATTCTATTGGAAAAAAAACATATGATATCCTTAATGACAAGGATGGAGCGCAAAAGAAAAGGGTCAATTCCTTACAATCTGAACTTGTCGTCATTATGGTATAGAGGGATGGTATTGTGAAGACCTTTTGGAAAATTAAAGAAATAATTGAACTAAGATTGGAACAACTTTCTAGTCTCCCAGTAGAAGCTGAGGATAATGCACAAAATATTGTTATTCCAGATACTCTTCTAGAAAAAATTGATTCAATAGAAAAGAACAACAATATTTGTTTAAACATTAGGCTGGCAGTGGTTTCTTGGAAGACATATCTTCTAGAACTAAAAGAAAAATACAAGGAGATATTTTAAGGGAGAAGGATTGATGTAATTTTTGAAGATTTTTTTTTAAAAAAAATTTTCTTGAAGGGGTTGATAGATCTTTTTTTTTCATTGATGTCAAAGGGGGAGAGGAAGCATGTGAAAAGGAGAGAAAGGTAATGAGAGTAATCAGGAGATGATCTTCTAAGGGGGAGAAGCAAAAAGAAAAATCTTGAGAATTGGTATGGTGTCTTTGATGGTTTTTCACATCATGTGTTGCCATCAATGACAGTGGAGGAGATTGGTTGAAGTTGAAGCTTGCATCAAATGGTTGTAATTGATGTCAATAGGTTGTCATTGATGTCAATAGGTTGTCATTGATGTCAACACAATATTGAATGTATGAGTTATTTACCGGAAGCTATTTCCTATTGAAGATGACCTTTATAGGTGGTTCGGTGTGTTGGTTTTGAGGTCCGATTTCTACCGTGAAGACATGCTATGATTCATATATTCGAAGATCTTGGCCGAATCAGTGTATACAATATATTATGAAGACTAGTTATGCTTTATGGATGTTACCTGACTTGGTACAATGCTTAAATCATATATGTTGTTGACCTAATTGATTATCAAGACATGCTTTTCTATATATAAAAGATGTTTTGAGGAATGAACATAGAGGAGGAATGAAAAAGAGAAAAAATGAGAAGTGTGTGTGTGTGTGTGAAGGAGAAGAAAAGTGTAAGAACCTAAATTCTTTATCAGTTGTGATCAATACAGTTTTGTTGAGCAATTATTGTGTGCTACATTACTTCACATTTTGAGCTTGAATGGAACTAAACCCTACACATTGAAGGTGTATTCTATTAGTTCAATCTTTTGGTTGTGAGCCTTAACTTTTGTATCTCTGTGGTAGTGAACCCTTCGAGTTGTAGCCCTATTGGACAGTGAGTCCTTACTATTGGACAATGAGTCCTTATTGTAGGCAATGAGCCTTACCTCATGAATTGAGCCTTATTTTAGGCAGTGAGCCTTTTTGTAATCAATTTTGATATTCTCTATAGTGTGAGTTAATCCTCACTGTGGTTTTTCCCTCATTGGGTTTTCTTGGTAAATCTATTGTTACTGTGTTTATTTGGATTTGAGTTTCTACATTGATGTTTGATGATTAATCATTTAAGCAGTTTATGTATTGGTTCCGGTAATTGATTTGAAGGTTATAATCTATGACAACTGATTCAACCCCCCTCTTAGTTGTCCTATCGAAAACTTAGATCCTTGATTTGTCCATTTTTGCACTAAGTCTTCTTATTAGTAGATTGCTTCACTTTAGAACTTTGACCTTTCTCAAACCCTAAACCACTCTTATCCATTGCCGATATTTGAGAAGTAATCAATTCATCAAGCATTGCCGAGCTTATCTTTAATTTTTCTTCAAAACTTCTTTCCTTTTCCAGATTAGATCTCAAGATTTATGCTTCTTCCTCAAGCCTTATGCATTTTATCTTCCTTTGAATTTCAATATTTTGATATTCTTTAGTTCTTTTCTTTTTATCCAATTGTTGCAATAAACTAGAGACAATTCCATCTGCTTTAGCCAATAGATCACATGCTTCAACACTTTTACTTTGCAACTTTTCAATATACTCATTCGCTTTCATCAAATTTTCCTTCAGATCTTCTATTTCTTTTGAACATCCAGCATAGACCACTTTCAGAGGAAAAAATTTCTTATATTCAAATTTCGGGACCTTCCTCAAGCTGTTAAACTCCTTTCGAGGAACCAAGCTTTGATACCAATTGTTGAACATCTGAAATACTTAGAGGGGGGGTTAATTAGTATTCCATAAAACCATTCACATAAAATACATATAACCATTATCACAATTATGACTGAATCAAGAAGAGAGAACATAAAAACAAATCAAAGCAACCATACACATGAACACTAGGATTTTTACATGGAAAACCCAAAGAGGGAAAAACTACGGTGAGGGTTAACTCACAATATATTATATCCGAATACAAATTATTATGGGGCTCACTACCAAGAATCATTGTCCTTAAAAAGGCTCACTGCTTGAATACAAAAGATGGTTGACGCCAAGATACAAAGATAGTGGCTCACTACCAAGATATTGAACTGATAGGATACACCTTCAATGTGCAGGGTTCAGTTCCAATGAAGTTTAGAATATGAAGTACTACCTCACACAACAGTCACTCAACAAACCTGTACTAATCCATAACTGATAAAGTATTTAGGTTCGAACCTTTCTTCCACACACTTTTCTTCTCCACACTTTCTTCTCCTTCTCCCTCTCATCTCATTCCTCAAAACATCTTATATATATACAAGTATATCTTAATCACCAATTAGGTCGGCCTAATTAGATGAAAAAAAATGATCAAAACTCTCTTTGTCGACACCATAAAAAATTTAATCCATGTAATTCATTGTACCAAGTCGGTTGACATCCATAAAACACAACTAGTCTCCATAATGTATTGCATAAACTAATTCAACCAAGGCTAGAACACAATTCTCCAAACCAACAAATAATCCTCAAAGCAAACACCTTTCGGATCCAAGAACACATTAATTTCCCATCATACCACCAACATAGAGATCATCAACAAAACCACAACATAAGAATATTCACCTTAATAGAATGCAGAGTCTCCCACACAGTGTGCCAAGCAAGGAACAACAGTAGAATACAAAGTTGCACTCTGTCAAAGATAACTTTATGCTCACAACCAAAAATGTTTCAAGATCCAGGATATAACTGTCTGAATGAGTCATGATAACATGGTTAAGATATTAGAGTCATCAGATCTTGTGGTGATTTCTAGACTTAAATACCAACACACCTATCCATCACAAAAGGGCATAACTGGTAGAGAACAGTTTTTGGAAAACCAAGTAGACTTCTCGTAGAGTTATCATCATGTTGACATCAACGACAACATAGAAACAACCAACAAAAACCATCCATACTTCATGCTCATGTTGCAAGGCCCAACAGTATGAATAAGAGGGAAATAAACCAATAGGGAAGGTACAAGTTGAGCGTGTTAGCTAGTGTCATGTCTATCCATTGTCATTTTTAGAATGTATTTAAGTGTCTTTTCTGTGGCCTCTACTTTACTATTGTATTGTGGATCACAAGGAAAAGATAATTTCTATAGGATTTGAAACTTTTCTAGAAACTTTTTTACTTGTTTTTAAATGAGGTCATTATCGATAATAATAGTTGAATGCAATCAAAATATAGGAAATTATATTTTCAATAAGAAAATAAGATATGTCAAAAATACTAGTGGACTTAAGGGGGGCAACTTTGGCCTATTGTGTAAAACAATATATTGTTGTAATAATGAACATATGTCCAATTGAAATTGTAAGGAAAATCTAACACACCATAGTTAATCCCCATATAGAGGATGGTTAGGGAGAGATAAATAGATGAATTCAAGAAAAGGAACGTGTTGTAGATTACTACATGTATGATATGTAGCAAAATTTAGAACAAAGTCATATGAGTTCTTCTCAATTTTGGCTCAATAATAATTCATATGCAATAACATTTTACCAATAATTTAGCACTAACACAACCAACCATAAATGCTCCCATGGCCCCCTTGAAGGGAAATACATTTCTCATCATCATCAATTTGAATTCTTATTGATAAAGTGCACCCATAATGAATAGGCTAAATAATAAACCATTGCATTCTTATTGATAAAGTACACCCATAATGAATAGGTATTTAGCATTATAATTGCAAGAAAAACAAGTTATCATCAAAGCACAAAGATACATCCATGATTGTGTTTAAATTTGATATAATGTTCAAAAAAATCAGAAAAGAGATTAAATCTAAAACTCTAATGTAATAGGAATAAATCTTATGTACCAAACCTTACGAGTTAGCAATATTAGTGTCCCCAAAAAGCAAGTGATTAAATACTGATATACATGTAAATCTTACATAAATGTCATAGGATAAATTAATTAATAAGCAGTGATAAATAAATTATCTTGAGAACAAGAGAAGGAGCTGACTAATGTACTAGAGTAAATGTGCAAAAGTTAAATAAATAAGGGTACTTAGCTTTGACTTTGACATTAATTTGATTTTTTAGATGCCTAATTAATTTTCCCTTGCATAATACACTTTAGATGGCTTGAGATATCTCAATAAAAATTATATTTGTCTATTTGGTTTATTTTCACAATCTCTAGAATTGATTTGTGTGTTTGTGGAATCAAATTCATGGAATACAAATTTGACCCATCTATGTAGATTTAATTATATCGAATTTCAAATTTGTAACTTTTTGCCTTTATTTTTGTAATCTGCATATAAAGATTGTTATGGATTTTGGTGTTTGCTAGGCAATAATTCTTCTTCTTTAGTCAAACCCCTAGATTAACAATTTAAGAACTTTGAACAATTATCAAAAATAGCTAGTAGTTATGAAATAAGTCTCATAATGCAATTTAGATATCTTTGTTCATCTGGCAATGGATGTTGTAACAAAACTATTTTTCAAGGTGTAAAATGTATGATCTAGATGTTTCAAATGAATAAGAGTTTGTCCTTTTATAAACACCCTAGCCCAATTGAATTATTGGTGTGCTTTAGTCTGCTCACAATGACTATTTAGAAGGAAATAATAGACCCAAAATTTAAATTGAAAAATTGAAAGTTTAAGTTCATTATTGTAAATCGTAAAATTGAAATGACTTGTAAATCCAAACAAAATTTATGAATAGATAATTTAAATTAAGTAAGAATAATCGTTGATAAAAATAAATTAAATTTCTATATTGTTTGCTAATTTTTACTTTAAAAACATCATTTACCTAATATACTAACTGTTATACTAAAAGTTGACTCATAATAAGTCTAGATTGAAGAGAAAAAATACAAAAATATTCAATTTTACCTAACATGCAGTTTTAAAGTATAACTCTCAATTTTAAATTAAAACTTAATATGGACATCATATTTATAAATTTATTCAAATTTGTTTAAATAAGTTGTGAATAAGAGATTAAATTTTCACCATATAATACTAGCACTTGCACCTAAAGAAGGTTCAAGGCATACGTTGATAGAAAACTATATGTATATTAATAAGTTAGAGAGTACACGTTTGTGCATGCAAATTCTAGTAGCATGTGGGTGGATTAAACAATTAATAATAAATGTTGAATAATGGAATGAAATAAACTTAGATAAATTTAGATTTTTTCCTTAAAGAAATAAAGTATTAAGTGATTTTAAAATATTTGCATATAGATTTAAAACATAAAGCAACACAAATGAAAAAAGAAAGTTGTCATCAAATTGACAAAAAACACTGCAAATGGAAATAAAATGTTTCCATCTAGTTGTCAAATCAATATTTATCTGACCTTTATGTGATAAGTGAGATTTTGGAGGCTTTTACCATTAAACGACAATTGGTTTACCATTAAAGGACAGCTAAAACTTGTTTTCCTATGACTCGACAGTGTTTTGTAGGTGTGAGACTTGTTTCAAGCTCAAATCTCGTCTATTGGCTAATTAACTTAAAGTTTCTGTATTTGATTGTGGAAATGGTTTTTAATTTTTTAATTGAAAAAGTTTTGAACTCAGCACCATATAGATGCTTACAACGCCACTATGCTCATCCAGACACCCTTTAACTAAATATTTTTAGATTAATACTTGGGAACACACAATTCTCTTCCCTTACCATCTTGTTAAAAAAAGTACTTGCTAAATTCAAAAACTTCAATCTAATTCTTTTAGTTGTATCTGAATATTAAAATTGGTATACAGGTACCAGAAAGATTAAACAGTTGTAACCCAGAATTTTCCTACGACCACACATCAATCACAAGCTTGGATAGGGAAGAGGACCCAATAGTTGTGCACCCTAACTTTGCGCTTCTAATTATCCTACGTGGAAATTTCAAATCACTCCCAATTTTTTATAGCAGCTTACTTGGCAAGTCCCCTGCTTATAACTAAGGTTTGAGGGCCACATCGTCAAATATGATGCCACATCAACATGCTTTTTGTCAAGGTGTTCAAAAAGGCCCAAAAAAAAAGTGAGACCAATACTTGTGCATTCATAAGATATTTTATTGAGCTCTGATGTGGAATCACATGATTGGTTGCTTTTTAGTTCAAATGAATACATCTTGTTTAATTATGGGTAGTCATCATCAACACTAACAACTTTAAAGTCACAACTATTGGTACAATATTGATAAAAATATTGGGCATTATATAGACAACTACTATCACAACTATTGGAACATGCTCAGGTACTGGGTCCTCTCCCCTATATTTGTTTCCTTACAAGTCGCTTTCAACTTCAGTCAAGGAGATAATTATGAGCTTGTTGATAGGCTGTACTAGAAAAGTAGACATGTCATGTTATGGTTGCTTTGTTGATCTCATGTGGTGGATAAGGCTCCCCAGGTTTTCGTATAGAAAGGAATGGGTGATAGTACATTTTTTACAAAATTGGTCGGCCATTGGCAACTGTAAGCAATTTTGATAAGAGAGCTATTTTAAGTATTTTTTGAATTCATATTCAAATTTCAAGCAACTTGTTTTCCAATTTTTTTGGCTTTTTTTATCTTGTGATATCTTTGAGTGTTGGATTGGTTATGGTGGGACATGAGTTTGTTGAAGCAACTTGTTTTGTGGTCATGTAGAGCTCTTCCATATGTAAAGATGATATGATGCTTAGATTTTATTGTGATGCAAAGGTTAGATGTTACATGGTTAATGTATTGATAGCTTAGATAAGTTGGAGACATAGTTGAACAATTTCCTTCGATTCGTCAATTGTGTGAGACTTGGAACTATCTTTATTGCAATGTTTCTTGAACACCTTTGCATGCATGTCCTTAGAATGTGCATTTGTACTTCGTCATTCATCTCATCTCTTGCAAACACTAAATGTAGTCTACACAACCACATGAAAAGATGGGAATGAGAATGATAGTATTCTCCATTGCCTTTTTCAAATTCAATCCAATCACCTCACTTTTCTCAAGTCTTTCTTGTTGAGAAAAAATGGAATTCTAGTTGCGATGAGAGCTTGGAACAAAAGATTTACACGTCAATTATTTACATCCACTCTTCTTAAATTTAGGAAAACATGATACTTGTAATTTCAAAAGCGAAATTTCCATTAGCACGCTTTGAAACTAGTGAACAAGTTGTCATACTTCAGTATTAACAAAATCTAGGACATTTGGATAAGAACTTGTAGGACATAGATAAAGTGTTACAAGAGGATCAAGTTATAGGTGCAAGTGTAGTGTAATCAACAACGACCCTCATTAGGATTTGGGTAGTTGCTGGCATTGTGGCCTCAAATTGCTCATCAAAAAGGAAAATGGAGGGAGTGAGCTCTAAATCTATAGGGTAGATATTCTTTTATCTCTTGTCCTTGGTAATCTTCAATTGCACACTTCTTATGATGACCTCTATTTCATAAAATTCAAACTCCTCATAAAAATTTAACTAGAAAAATATTGTAGTAAAGCCATGCAAAACCAAAATGTGTTTTACCCTTTTCTAAAATGGAAGATTTTGTATCAATTCAACATCAATCTTCCCACAATACACATTATAATGGGGGCTTTCCAATCTCAAAATATTTTATTACTATAGTTGCTTGAATTTGATTGATGCAAGGCCCTACATATGCATGAGAATGTCATCGACAAAGGAAGTTAGATAATAAATTATTGCCAAAAGGTAATGTTAAATTAGAGGTTAAAGTTCACGTTAACTATAACTTGATTGAATAGCATATGTTCATGAGGATGGGATCCAACAATGAGTGTATGAGGCTTAACTAACTTGCCATCCACGTTTTAGATTACAAAACTCTATTCTCTTGCCATCGACAATTACAAACATTGATAAAAAATACTTAGGGGAAATGACTGAGTACCTGCCCACCTTAACTTTGTGCACCTTAAGCTCCTAAACGGTATATTGGATCTCCATGATTTTTTTTTGGGTTTCTTCGTATATGACTTAAGAGCTTAAAGCTATTGTTTCAGCTTCTGGGTAGTTACAACAAATGTGGGAGGACTTGTTCTGTGCACAAAGATAAAAAAGTGGTCATTTAGAAGTGACGTTCAATACATATTCATAGATGCGCCAATAATTGTGTGCTATAACCACTCAAAAACTTGTACAACTAATCCTATACATATTCCTCTAATAAATGTTTTGACCAATACTTATGCACAAATGCCTAATAATCATGCATTACGGGTACCATTAAAGTTGCATAGCTCCAATTAAATATTCAAATTTTAACTATTAAATATACAAGTGAACAAACTATTGATACGTGTATAATTTATTAATGGGGTTTTAATTATCATGTATTAATGAATGGTTATTGATATGTAAGTGAACTACACGAACTACTCGTTCCCTAATCAAATTTAAAAACTTCAATCTATTTTATCTCAATATTAGAATTGGTAAAAGAAAGGAGCCGATCGTAGGTATAGTTTTGGACAACATGGGACCCACTTTTAGAGAATAAAAGTGCCAATAAATTTACACTTAATATCCAACCATAAATCACTTTAATTCAAAAAATACACAAACTGACCAATCATGTGATGTCACATCAGCATACCAATATTACATGACTTCGTGAGCCACTATCAATCGATAACACATCTTGGCTCTCTTTTTGTGGCTTTTAAAAAATCATCCAGAAACAGGTGTCAGCTGTAGGGACGTGTGAAAAAAAATGGTGTGGTCCCCTTGCTCAACATCACCCTACCCTTGCCCTTTTACAGGTGCTTACTTGTACTACCACAAAGAATAAACAGCTGTCAGTCAGAATTTTCCTGCGGCCATTAATCACGAGCTTGCATATTTTTTCTTCCTTACGTACAAGTGGCTTTAAATAAAAGAGACAATTATGAGCTTGTTGACAGGTCGTACGAAAAATACAGATATCTCATGTTACGATTGCTCTGGTGATCCAATGTATTTGGTACGGCTCTCCAGGTTTTCATGTAGAAAGTGATCAATGATGGACCTTTTTTGAAAAATTGGTCGGCCATTGACAATTGTAAGCCATTTTGATAAGAGAGTTATTTTAAAGATTTTTTGAATATGTCATATTCAAATTTCAATATAATAAATTAAAGAGATTGTAGTGGTGGTCACTGTAATTGATATGTAATTTCGAAGAAGCTTGTGGTAAAATGGTGTGTATATATATAAAAGTGATTCCACTCCTATGTGTAGTGGGTATGACAAGTGTGCTTGTTTTCGGATTTCTTTTGTTTTTTTTTCTTGTGATATCTTTGAGTGTCTAGTTGGTCATGGTAGGACACGAGTTTGTTAAAGTAACTTGTTTTGTGATTACTTGTAACTGTTGCATATGTAAAGGTGACACGTTGTTTAGATTTTGTTGTGATGCAATGGTTAGATGTTGTGATTAATGTATTGATAGCTTAGATTAGTTGATACACAGTGAACTACTTCCTAGCATTCATTAGTTGTGTGAGACTTGGATCTATTTTTATTATAATGTTTCTTAAACAACTCTCCATGTGTGCCCTTATCCTTCTCAAGATAATAGACATCTAAGGGATTCAAACCATAAAGTAGAGAGATGATTAATGTGCATTTGCACTTCTACATCCGTCTCATCTCTTCCAAACACTAAGCAAAGTCTACTTA
This sequence comes from Sequoia sempervirens, assembly GCA_007258455.2. Taxonomy (NCBI): domain Eukaryota; kingdom Viridiplantae; phylum Streptophyta; class Pinopsida; order Cupressales; family Cupressaceae; genus Sequoia; species Sequoia sempervirens. Next base: position 186,769,641 of record VDFB02000002.1, read on the forward strand.
ACCACTTGAAAAAATGAGAATGAGAAAGTCACTATTCTTCATTGCCTTTTTGAAATTCAATCCAATGATCTCACTTTTCTCAAGTCTTTCTTTGTCGAGAAAAGTGTGAAGAACAATATTTACATGCGACTTTTGGACATCCAATTTTCTAAAATTGAGGAAAATATGATGCTTATACTTTTAGATACAAATTTTCCATTGCATGCTTTGGAACTAGTTAACTTTCATATGATTTAGTGTTAGTAAAATACGACTACTAAATAAGAACTTACAAGACGTAGAGAAAGTATTACAAAAAGAGGAAGTTACATGTGCAAGCATAGTCAATCAATGACAACCTTCATTAGGATTTGGGTAGTTTTTGACACAATGGCATTGAATTGCTCATAAAAAAGGAAAGTAGAGGGAGTGAGCTCTTGATCTACATGGTAGATATTCTTTGAGTTCTTGTTCTTGGCAATCTTCAATTACAGACTGCCCATGATAACCTCTATTTTATAAAATTTAAACCCCATAATCAACAGTTAACTAGAAAAACATTTAGTAAAGTCATGCCCAACCAAAATATGCTATGCCTTCTCCTAAAATTGAAGATTTTGTACCAAGTAAACACCAATCTTCCCATAATACACACTATTTTAAGGATTTTCCAATCTCTAAAAATATTTTGTTACCATTCTTGCTTGAATGTCAATTCTGCAAGGCCCTAAATGTGCATGGGAATGTCATTAGCAAAGGAAGTCAAATGAAAAATTATTGCCAAAAGGAAATATTAAATTAGAGATTAAAGGTCATGCTAACTATCTTGATTGAATGACATATGTTTGTGAGGATGAAATTTGACAATGAGCTCATGGACCTTAACTAACCTACACATTTAAAGTATTTGGTTGTTGGTTCTTCTCCATTTGATTCCATTGGTCACATGTAACATATTCTGAGTGCATTGGCTATGCCAATATGTGATGGAATCTATCGATTACTCAATGCGATAGATTTCATCTATGCCTAGTTATCTCTTGAACGTGTAAATGACATTGTCTAATTGGTCTAATTAGCCCACATTGTTATTTTGTTGTTCCCTTTATCAATGTATCTTTAGATTATTTGTCCATGTTGCATCATTAATGTGCAAGTAGACCTAAATATGGTCGTGAATGGGAAACCACATATGGTGCATAACCTAAAGGGATACTGCTCAAGCCAATGAAGAATATAAAGGGTGTAGAGATTTAATTGGATGGGTTACCAATATAGCCAATCAATAATATTTTAAAATAAAAAGTACACATGCAAGGGACTAGAGGCTATGAATGTCGCATATATAAGATCATAGGAATTGCTTAGTTATTGTTACCTCAAGCTTTTGTTAAACTATGATATGACTAAAAATAAACTAGTGTATAGTGGCTAAGTATTATGGTCAGTTCCTCTCAATTTTCTATTGCATTAATATTGTGTACTAGTATTGTGTTATTTGGGGAGATGGAATAGCTTAAAGTGTGAAGTGATCGTGGAAGGGGAGATGGAAGAGAGGGAGACTGGATGGAATGTAGATTCTAAACTTAAATGAGCTATTAATGGTCATAACCATTGAGAATTAGAGATGTTAAAGTGAAGAGACTTGTTATGACACATTTCCTATTTCTACACCTCATTTGATTTATAATAAGTTGGGGTTGAATCTCATATATTGGTCATGGCCATCACCATAAAAAATATGTGTTTGGTTAAAGGTGTAGACACTCCAAATTTGACCCTATCACATAATTAATTTAAATTTCCTATTAAATACTATAAGCCATTATTTCCTAAATTTCCTTAATTAAATAATTTATCATTTAATTTATTATCTATTTTTCCTCTAATCAATTAATTTTTTATTGAATTAATTCCATGTTTTTCCTTCTTCTAAATATTATTTAATTTAATATATTTAACTTTATCCCCCATTCCTAAATTATTCTAATTCCATTAATTAATTAATCACTTCCTAAACCCTCATTAAACTTTTTCCTAATTTAATATTCTTTCAGCTCTCAAATTTACTATCATTTGCAATATGTCCTTTCCTTTCACATGTGCAATATTGCACACTTATCAAAGAGTTCTCCGCCTTGCTTCCCACAAATTCACTAAAAACAAATGTCATGTTTTAGTTTGACTTTGCATGGGACCACCTTCCTCTTCTCAATAAAATCCATTTTAAAATTCCCACCTCCCTCAAAATAGGGAAAAAGTCAAATCTTGCCTCTTTTGAGAATCCTACCACAATCTCCCATTTCCTTGTCTAATCTCTATCATTTATGCCTTCACTTCCAATTAACCCTCATGTGACACTTGTCCCTTGCCTATTGATTGAGCCAACCTCTTAATATAAGGCCTTGATCTTTTGGAAAGATCTTAGCCTTCCATCTCTCTCACCATGAATCTATAAATTGAAGCCTTCATCCTTCATTTTAATCAAGTCTTTTGCCACTAAGTAAGTACTACCATTTTTCTATCACAATATCCTCTTCTTACCAAGGTTATGATGGTTTTCCTATTGAGCAATCCACATCCTAGAATATAATCAAGAACACATGAACTGGAGCTAGGGTGCACTCTACTTCAAGCTCAATCAAGGAGAAAGAAGGTGGTTTTGAGGTAAACGTTTTGTGTAAATTGTATTATCTTTTATTATTTTTCCTTACCCATTTTTCTTTTCTTCATTTTGGAATACCCAATGGGATCCACGTCCTTGTTACCAATAAATTTTGTTTGAGTTTTTTTGAAGTTTTAGATAGGTTTCCATAATGGTGCCTTTGGTTGTGCATTAACACTTGCATTTATATTGATGCTTCCATTGGAGGCCGACACTAGTGATCTTAATTCGGTGCTTGTGTTTCTCTGCATGCCTTTAGAATTTTTAACTTTTTGGATCTTGTTCATAGGGTTTTTATCCATTATTGGGATTATCTTTTTAGTCTTAACCCTTTGTGTTATAGGAAATTTAATTCTTCTCCTTACAGGTATTAGTACTTGTCTCCAAAATTTTGCTTGTATTTCTTTCGTTGCACTTACATCTATAAGGTAAAATATCTTTTGTGTTCTTTGTTAAAATTCCTTTCTATGCCTCCATTCTATAAAATCATGCTTATGCATTTTGGCACCTAAGCTATGTATATTAGCACTTCTCTTGTTCTAGGGTATTTGAGTTTGGATTATAGTTTTTCTACTAACCCAATTGTTTGATCTTAGAAATAACTAAGTTGCAACTTGTCTTCATTGGCCAAAGTTAAGAGGAAATAACTAGTAATTTTCTTGTAGATTCATTCCAGTCCAAGATTTTTTTTGATTTTCCACTAATTTAGGCACTAAAGTTAGTTTAGAGGTGAATGAAATTTGTTTGTTGTGTTTGTAGGATTGTGTAGACGTATGATCTTTCTTTATGTAGCGTCGTAAATTGTCACCCTTGATAATTTCACACTATTTTTTTCTCCCTCATAATTTATTGGACCTAATTGAGTACCTAATTTCCTAAATTATGCATTATATGGCCCATTTTTAACAATTACTAACAAATTGTAAGCAGAAAATAAATGCATTCATCTAATACTTTTCCCTTGACACCTTAAATTCTAGAAAATAGGGCTAGGACATAGACACCCTATGGCGAATGAGTCCCATTATGGCGAAAGTGTCTCCCTATTTTGTTTGGCTCCAAATTCAAATATGTCGATGTTGGCACTTTATTATTTGTAATTTAAATTTCTAAAGTTGGTTATTAGGATTCAAATTATGGAAATTAAAATAATGACTATAAATACCTAGCTATTGCATCATTTGAAAGTGAAACAATGAGCAAGAAGTGAACATTAAGAGTAATAATTATTGTCAAGAGTAGCATTTTAGAGCTTTATAACTACAACAATTCAAGATCCAAACACCATGTCAAATCCTATGTGAGTTTATGCATGCTCACACTATCTTATTGTTTGTGAAGGCTAACCCTTTTGTAGGTCTCTAAGCAATTCAATCAAATCAAACAAGAAAGATCCAAGACCTTGAGGGGATGTGCATGGCTTCAGTCTTTCAAGGAAGCCATTGAATGGTGGTGAGTTTTAGCACTTTGTTGATTCATCATTCCTCCCTATCATTTATCTTTTTTATCACTGATATTGCCATTGTGGAAGTAGAAACACTAACACGGGTTCGACTAAGGAAAGTCCTTACATGACACAACCCTTCCTCTCTCTTTGAATGTGTAGGTTTTAGGTTTGAAAGAGATTGGAAGAAGTTTGGATCCATTTTTTATTGTTGTATTCAAAACCCTACACCTTGACAAGCCACAAAAACTCATCTTCAGAAATATTAGACAATGATCTTACAAATTTGTAGGCAGAATCATAAAGATCCGATTTGGTACCAAAGGACTGTGAAAATAAATTTTAAATATCTCTACAAGGACACATACTCCATATGGAAAGTTAGTCCTATTTTAGCTGACTCCAAATTTATAGGACAAGTGCACAAAACTCTGCCTTTCTTAGACCTATTGTCAAAATTTCTATTGCAGTTTCTCAGTTGTCATAATCTTGCATTTTTTTAGATTAGGGCACATAGTTTAATTAGGTTAATCAAAGAAAATAAATTCCAACCAATTTCCAAGGAAGAATCAAATCTAGGTCTGATTGGTTCACCTTCATGGTTGAAAGTCAATCTAATCACCTTGTTGATTTACATCCTAACGATTCTCTAGAAAAAGGGAAAAAATGATCATAGTGTTATATTCCATTTAGACTTAGGATAGCCTTTTTCTACATATCACTTCAATGCACTTAGTGCGATGTTAGAGATCAAAAGTGTTACAATTCTTTTTTGTGTTTTATATTAGATTCTAAGGCATGTTAGTTTTGTATGTATACTCTCCCCTTATGCCTTGTGTGAGCCTAGGGATCAAAAATACCTAGCACTAACCTTTCCCTTTAGAAGGTCTACTTGGGGATTTTATCACCCCAAGTGATTACCTCAACCACATGTTTTGATGAGGTATAGAAAGGGGGGAGAACAAAATTTATACCCCAATCTAGTCACATCATGTCTAACATAGCCTTCGGGCCTCTAGTGATCTAGGATACAAGGCAAAGAGTTGGTTTGAGCCTTTTTTTGGCTCTTGGATCACTTATGTAGATGAGCTGATGTTCACAGTTTGGGCCTCACTTACCCTTATGGTGTTTTGACGACTTCCTTAGAGATATTGGATAGTCCAGATAAGACCTCTTGGTTGTTAATTAGTGTGGTGCAAGGGATGCATATTGTACCTTGAAGTTACTCATGATGTACTTCTAGGTAATGAGATATAAATAACTAAGGTAAATAATTTTGGCCACCATTGGTAAGAGATCCTTCACCCTTTGGGGTTGTTTTCTTTATCTACCTATCTACTAGTAGATAATATTACATTTAACTTGTAGTTCCACACTAGTTAACACACCTACCTGAATAATTTTAGGGAATATTCTAATGGCTTGGCATATCTGCATGTGTAAAACTAGTATAAGCCATTCACTCATATTACCTTAAAAGTCTATTAAGCCATCATGTTTTCTTGTTTGTTTTAAAATCTCTTGCCAAAAATTAGACAAAATCATTTAGATCTATAGGTTTTTTCCTTTGTCTTGTCATTCAATGATTTTTCCTTGTATATTTGTGGCTACATTGCATCTCAACACCTACTCTGTATCTCTAAGATTGTGGTGTATCTCAGTACTTGTGCTTTATCGCTTCATGCATACATTGCATCTCAATGCTTACATTTTTTCCATTTGCATATGCGCTCTTTCTTTCCTTCACTTTTTTAAATTGTGCCTACATTATAACTTGGCACCACTGCTAGTACACTAAATCTAATTGGTCAAACTCCATAATTTTGCAACATTACACTTGGTAGTCCAAAAACCTAGTTATTACACCTAAAACCAAACTTAGTATAGGTAGTAAAGCAACACCAAGCTATTTGAAATATGGAGCCTTGAAACATGAGCATGAAGTGTGGATAGTTTGTGTTGGTTGTTTCTATGTTGTCATTGATGTCAACATGGTGACAACTATCTAGGAAGATTACTTGGTTTACCAAAAGTTGTTCTATGTCAGTAATGTTCTTTTGTGACGAGCCAGTGCGTTGGTATTTGAGTCTAGAATTCACTGCATAAATAAATATGACTATAATATCTTAACCATGTTATCATGTCTCATTCAGAAATCTATACCTTAGATCTTGAGAAGTTTTGGGTTGTGAGCAGAAAGTTATCTCTGATAGAGTTCAACTCTGTATTCTATTGTTGTTCCTTGTTTAGCATATTGGTGTGGGAGACTCAACATTTTCTTAAGGAGAACATCTTAATACTACAGTTCTTATGGTAATCTCTTTGGTGATAGTATGATGAGAATTTAATGTGGTCTTAGATCTGAAAGGTGCTTGCTTTGAGGATTGTATGTTGGTTTGGAGATTCTATGAATTATGTACTAGTCTTGGCCAACTTGGTATAATGCACTACATGGATAAAATGTTTTAAATCATATATGGTGTCGACAAGGTTGTTTTGATTATTTTGTCTTCATCTAATTAGGTTAACCTAATTGATGATTAAGACATACTTGTATATATAAGATTCCTTGAAGGATGAAGGTGTGTATGTGTGTGAAGGAAGTAGGAGTGTGATTGTGCAAGAAAGGTGAAAGAGGATCCGAGCCTAAACGCCTTATAAGTTGTGGATCAGAGTAATTTTTTTGAGTGATTGTTGTGTGAGGCAGTACTTCATATTCTAATCTTCATTGGAATTGAATCCTATACATTGAAGGTGTATTCTATCAGTTCAAATCTCTTGGCAGTGAGCCACAATCTTTGTATCTTGGTGGATAGCCATCTTTTGTATTCATACAGTGAGTCTTAGCAGTAAGCCCTATAATATCTTGTATCCGGATATAATATATTATGAGTTAACCCTCACCATGGTTTTTCCCTTCTTGGGTTTTCCACGTAAAAATCTTGGTGTTCATGTGTATGGTTGCATTGATATGTTTCTATGTTAGAACTCTCTTATTGATTTAGTTAGAATTGTGATAATAGTTAAATAGATTTTATATGAGTGGTTTTATGGAATATTGATTCACCCCCCTTTTAATATTCTGGATGTTTAACAATTGGTATCAGAGCTTGGTTCCTCAGAAGAAGCCTAATAACTTGCATTTAGAAATACACATTTATATACATAGATATAGATTTCTTTAATGATATGTTGCAATTATTGTTCTAGGAGAGCATCCAGTAATTGCATTTACATTTACATTTAAAAATACATATACATACATACATACATACATACATATATATGTGTGTGTGTGTGTGTGTGTGTGTGTGTGTGTGTGTATCATTTATATTCAATGTTCAGAAACAACCCATTAGGTCTGCACATGGATAAAAATTCATAAAATCAGATCTCCCATACATGTTTTTGTTGAAACCTAAACCTATTCATGCATCTACAATTACAAGTGCATCCGCGGGGCCTCTTACACAAGCTACAATAATCACAAAAGTGTAAGAGCCACTTTATATGTTTGGACTACCAAAACCACGGAAGCTTGAGGGTAACAGTTATGATTTGTTGGTGTTGAGTTGTATGGAAAAAATCATTAGCACCCGGCTCATTCTTGGAGTCTTTTGAAAATAGAATGGGGTGGCGGTTAAGTACAAACCTTATAGTGTCAAGGTGAATGAGGTGATCAATTTTGATTGGCCAACTAATGAAGAGTACAAGGCGATCCAATTGGCCAGTGACACGTGTGATTTCTAGCCCGATGCTTGTTTTCTCCTCCTTTTTCTATAAGAAGATTTCAAGGCCAAATGCGGGTGATGCGAGGGCATCGGTGGTGTAAGAACATCTTGTATCACCCAAAAATAGTTAAATTTCAAGTTTCTCAGTTTTTAGATGTTTTGTTTTTGGATACGCTTTTAGGTCGCCAATGAGGAGAATTTTCGATTTACGGTTTTATTTTCGGTTCCTGGGTTGAAAGATATTGCAGTTTTAGTTTCCCATATTTACACTTGAAAACCTTCCGAGTTAGATTTGAGGCACTTAGAGCTCCCGGATCGGCCCCGAAACTTTCCGAAATTGGCATAGCAAATTTTGAGCGCATTATTGACTTCGAGACCTTTCCAACGGTTCGAACGGTTTGCGAATCGAAGTCCTAGATCAAAAGTTATGGCCCCGCAAAGTTGGCACACTTTCTAGAAGATAAAGTTGCAAATGCTCTTTTGAAATTTGAA